>CM068367.1:691188267-691730461 GCA_034769895.1 Magicicada septendecula
AAAACCTATTTTCGTGTTTCGGGCGGGCTTGCTCATTTGGCATACGTCGCAACGCTGGACCATTCGCTTCACATCCCTATGACAACCGGGCCAGAAGAACTGGTTGCAGATTTTACTTTTCGTTTTAAAAAAACCCAAATGCCCTCCCATGAGGGAGTTATGGAAATACTTAAAGACCATGTCCCTTACCGCCTTCGGTAAGTAAATCTTATGAGGCTTACCCGTTCTATCTGTTGTACATAAAACCCCCTTCGACAGACAGTATTTGTCCTTGCTCGATCCTGACTCAACGTCCTCTATTATTTTCGCTACATCGTCATCCTCGCGCTGCAGCTGATGCAGGTCGGAAAAACTTAAAGGAAAGTTGGATAGGACGCCAGCACACAGTGCCGGCGTATCCTCGTCGCCTTCCACGTTAAACATTCGAGACAAGGCGTCGGCTACGGGATTCTGCGTGCCCCTGATGTGGCGCACCTCGAACTTCAGCGAAGTGAGTCTGGCAATCCAGCGCCTTAACTTGCCCAACTGGCGCGGATGTGAAAGCAGCCACGAGAGCGCCTGATTATCAGTCTCCAATACGAACTCTCGGTGCTCCAAGTACTGCCGGAACTTCTCCACCCCAAATATAACCGCTAAACATTCGGACTCGTATGCGGACGACGCTCTCCTTTCTTGTGGAGTAAGCACGCGGGAGGCGTACGCGATAGGCTGACGCACCCCCTCGATCTCCTGCAACAGCACGGCGCCGAGGGCACAAGAGCTTGCGTCGGCTTGGAGGATAAATGTCTTGTCAAAGTCTGCCATGCGCAGGGCGGGGGGCTGGGCAACGACTTCTTTTAAGGCCACAAAGGCGTCCTGATGTTCGGTTCCCCAAAGGAACTTTTCGCCTTTTCTTCTCAACCGGTTCAAGGGTGCCGCGATTTCCGAAAATTTAGGGATGAACTTGGAGAAATAATTCACCATCCCGATGAAACGAGCCACGCCCTTGGCGTCCTTGGGACGCGGGAACTCCCGAATGGCGCGGGTCCGATCCGGATCCACGCAGACGCCCTGCTCGGACACAAGGTGTCCCAAAAAGCTTATCTGCTTGACTCCAAAACGTACCTTCTCGGGGTTAACCGTGAGCTTGGCTTTTCCCAGCTTCGTGAGCACTTCGTCCACATGACGGACGTGGGCCTCCCACGATTTGGAATATATAATAATGTCATCAAGATAGTTGAACACGAACCTGTACTTTATATCAGACAAGACCGTGTCCAACAACTTAGTAAGCACCTGCGCGCCGGTACTCAACCCAGAGGGGAACCGACGAAACTCATACAACCCGTATGGGACGACGAAAGCCGTAACGGGCATCGATTTTTCGGAGAGTGGGATCTGGAAATACGCGTTAGAGAGGTCCAAGACGCTGAAATACCTCGCGCCGGAAAACCACTGGAAGCAGGTATGGATGTTCGGTAGCGGCTGCGCTTCAATTTCAATATTTTTATTTAGCTTACGATAATCGATGCCCAACCTGGGTTTTTTATCCGGCCGGCAGACCAAAAACGCAGGACTCGCATAAGAGGATACGCTCGACCTGATCACGCCCTCTTTAACCAACTGGTCTGTAATCTCACGCATGGCTTTCATTTTGGGAGGGGCGAGCTGGTAGGGATGGGCCTTGACCGGCCGGTTATCCAGCAAGGTTATATCGTACGTCAACCTGTCCGTCCGGCCTAGCTCCCCGGTCAAAACGTTTTTATGACGGCGACACACCTGAAGTACTTCGTCGGCCTTCTCACGATCGAGGTGCACGACCTCAAAGGACTCTTTTACTAAAAGGTTAGAGCTACAGCCTTCCGAATTGTTTTGGCGGTCGCACAGACAAATAAGATTCTTCGGGCGAAATTTAAAATATATTACGCCCTGGTGTAATATATTTCATCCAGCACCAAACGGGTGTGGTGGATGAAATCCGCGCCGAGTATGGGATCGCAAGACAGGCCGTCGGCGACCAATATAGGGAAATTCCAGGTAAACGCGTCGATTTTCACCCGGCACAAGGCTTCCAAATTGATCTTCAAATTGCCGTTGCAGGCACTCCTGCATACTACGGCACTGTTAGTCCACTTCAAGACGCTTCGGGTGTCTCCAATGCTCTCGAACAGCCGACGCGACATAATTGTACGTACCGACCCGGAATCAATCAGACCTTTCACGGTTCTATCATTAAAAACTACTTCCACCTGGGGCGAAAACAGTTTGTTCTTAAACAACCTCGTTAAGTTTTTTCCGGACCCCAGACGTTCCTTATATAAGTCGTGCGAAGTGACTCTTTGAGTCAACATTCGGCTCATTCTTCCGTTGGTCTTGCGACGACGTTTTCGGGGATTCTTTTTGGACGTCTTGCCGACAAACGAACGACACCGCCAGATATAGTGCCCCTTTTTTTTGCACAGGTAACAAATCGGGGTGAAAACAGTCCCGAAGGGAACGCGGTCACGGCCAGTCAGGTCAGGCTTAGGGAAGAAGGCTGAGAAACAGTTGCTGACCGTACTGTCTCTCAATACGCGTTTTTTGTATTCGTGGCCTTCAGACGGGGACAGTAACGTCTCACGTGCCCTTCTTCCCTACAATGGTAACACCGCCTCCGGTCCTCGCACGGTCCGGCATTAGCGGGGGGGGGGACAACAGGGCCTCTATACGCGGTAGTCCGATCGGTGAATTGGAAATTCGCCACCTCTACGCAGATCTTGTCTAGATCGGCAAACGTGGACGGGTGGCTGCAGAATACGAGACAGGTTCTCGTTTGGGCGGATAGCCCCGAAACGATGTTATCAACTACTTCCCTCTCAGTCACGGGTAGTCGCAGCACCTGGGCCGCCTCTTTTATTTCGGAGATATAAGTCGACAAAGGTTCTCCGCGCTCTTGGGCTCTTAAAAACAGCTTCTGCTTTAAGGACGAAAACAACCGATCGGGAATGAAATATTCCAGGGCTTCCTGGTGAAAACGGTCAAAGTCATCGGCCGCCAGGTACTTGGCAAGTCGATCGCCCAAAGCCCCGTTACAATAGGGCATAAGCAACGCCAGAAACCCGGCCTCCGAAGCCGGAAAGCACCTTTTCAGTCGCATAGCTATTTTAAAAAACTCTAGCAGAGTTTCCACACAGAAACCGTCTGCCTTAGGGAGACCGCGGACTATTTTTTCGGCGGGGTGAGGCAACTTGCTGTAACAACAGCTGGTAGGCAACCGCGAAGGGTAGGTGTTTGCTTCGCTCACGAAAGGGTTCCGCTCGAGTCCGGGAACGGCACTCCCTAACGGGGCCGCCTTATCTTCATACTGAATAAGCGGTCCAGCGTCAGAACGACTGCCACCCGGCGGGGCTGGCTCCTGCGGGCTCACCTCGTTTTCCGCGACGGGACAAGTCTCGCTGTCCGCCAAAACCCTCTTAACCTTTTCCCCTATAGAGAGTATATGTCTCCGGGAGTTTGCGTCCCCCGATGATTCCGCCCAAGACTCTAATAACTTTAACCGGCCCTCAAAAACCCGACACCTGGCTGTAAGCCGTTGATGGTCGGTTCGGCACTGGGACTCGCCGATGTTTGCAAGGTCGACATCCAAAATATCCGATATCAAGTTGCATTCTCTGCACTCGTTCGAAATGTCCAACCCCTCGAGGTATTTAGTGTCGGGGGTCTTCCCTTCATGTAATACATTACGTAGGCATTTCCGCAGTTCCACTACCGTCCCGTTTTTTACGACACCACGAGCCCTTAGTTCAAATAATAAATCGTGCTTTCGCAGCTGATCAATGTCTCTGAGTAAGGCCATATTACGACCGATAGCAAAATCAAAACATAGAATGTGCAACGATAAGGGAGCAGCTGTTTGATGGAATGTAGATAAGACGTGCACAGGTTAGCCTTATCTGCCAGACAAAGTTCAACTAGCGGTAGCGGTTTTCTACTCGCGAGCCAATAATTTGAACGATCTGATTTCACGACAACTTACAGCAAAGACCTGCTCGCGACAAAATTGTTAACTACGCATATAACATTTAAAATACATAATCCTATACAATACAAAATTCTATACAAAATTTCACGTGACCAATACCGTGCAATACAAACAATACAAAATTTCAACACACACAACATCAACAAAATTACTCTTGATAACTATGGCTTATAACCCATTAAATTGAATTAAATGCCTAGTAACCCATGGACCAAGGAAAACCCAAAATAACCACGCTCCGGCTACCACTTCTGCTGCGGCACTTCCCGATGCTGGGTCCCGGAAGTGTTCAGCATACACACAAATAACATAACATAACATCTAAATCCATCAAAATGCTTAAGACACTTTTTCTGTGTTGTGACTTACCTCTCAAGTATTTCTATAATTAATATAATTCTGTAAAGGGAGGAGGTGTAAGTAAAAGAAATTGTTGAATGCGTCAATCTGTGAGCAGAGTCGATTGCGACCCGTTTATTTCAAAAACATTACGAGCCCCAAATTTATCTAATTATGTGCCAGTCAGCAACGGTCAGTACTGAGCTAATTTTTTTTGAAAAACTGAATATAGAAAATGTTAAATGCTAAAATATGTGGGTGTCGCATAAATCAATGCTAATTTACAAGATGTGTTCAGCGTACACGCTGTGATCTACTTATAAATTTCTGACACTGTTATCTATCGAAAAATTTTATAAAATTGTTTCAAACACTTATGGTAAGTAACTAGTTTGTCTCGTTTTTTGCTTCGTGATTATGCAACACTTGCCACCGTAAGTTGTTAAAGGTAAAAATGTTACTTGGCAATCCAGATAAGTCGTTTTGCAACCTGCTGTATCTGGTCGCTACGGCTGCGTGTTCCTCAGTACCTGGTTTGAACCACTGCTATGTCTGTGCTGGAAGATCGTGTAAAACTGTACGAATTTCGTGTTCTCGTGTCTTCGGTCCGGAACGTTGAAACAAGTTTCGAACTGAAAGTTTTCACATCTTTTAGTACACTTTTATACCCACATCCTTCGATTAACACGTACGCATGCATTCATACAGTGCGTGTTACAATTTACAATATTACAAAATAGCATTACAAGGTTATGACTTTAAATTACATATATAACGAGTAGTGACACTCAGCCTTACATATCTTAGGTCTTTTCATCAAGTTGACTGACTGAAATTTAAATTTAGGCGAGGCTGACCATTACAGACAAGTTGGTTACGGATAACAATCTTTTTACATCTATTACAAGTTCTCTTTTTTGTTACAAACGTAATACACAAAATTATTAGCTACTAGCATTGATTTACGATAGCTCAAAAACAATCATAGTTACCTTGGTTATTAAGGCTCCCAAACTTGACGAAAGTCCGGCGACGGGCGGCTCAGCTCACAGCGTTTGATGGGAGACTGACGAGATTTTACAAAGCAAGGGATAGGGTTGGTAAAGGGGAGGGCGTGACGTCAGGGCGTCGGGCAAGGTACAAAACGCGAATTGTTGCATTCGGCAGAAGACGAATAATTGCAACAGACTCCCCCCCCCCGAAAGGCAACCGTCGAGTGCAGTAACGGCGGTTGTCCAAGGTTTAACTCGTCAACAGCACCCAAAAGAGACCACGCAAGGTTTCTCGTAAAATTAAGATATCACCCGCAATCAAATTAACAATCAACACTCCCATAAGTACACGAACCGTCCAATAACTCCGTGACCAACAAGAAAATATAACCACTTAATTCTATCACGTTAACAACAATAATACAAGCGAACACATACTCCAATAAATACTAAACGACAACAATAAAACACAACAACAACAACAAGGCATAAACAATTGTTAATCGGAAGTATCTCGGACAAGCACTTCATAAATGGGTATCCCCTAAACCAGGATCCCGTGGATTAGTGTCTCGGCAAAAGTCTCCCCCGCGCGGGGAATATTCGGGACACTATCAAATGAAATCGACTTCGATAAACCCTACACATTACATACACCAACTTGGATCATTCCAATTACTCTATACGGCATTTGCCGCTAACTAAGGACAAATTCGAGAGACGCCTTCAGTCTCCTTAGAAACGCCGCCTGTACACAACAACGCTTCGACACAGGAAGCGAACGACAAGGAGGTGATCAGTCTCCGGTCGCTCACCCAGCAAGGGGAGTGAAGGCGATATGGCAATTTAGTTTCTGAAAGCGCAAGGGAAAATCCTTACTATGACGACACGGCGGCGTCCGGGGCATGGCAGCCATCTTCATGAAACGCGGGATTCAAGGAACTAACATGACCTTTTTTTACGTGAGACAAGGTCTCCGGGTGTCCCAAATTCACGGTCACCGGAGTTAGGAAATCGATAATACGGAAGGGACCCGACCATCGGGGCATCATTTTAGCTGTAAGTTTGTTCGCTCCCGAACTAAGAGGATGGGTCTTGCACCACACCAAATCGCCTATTTTAAAATGACAAGCCTGACGATCCTTATTGTACGCGTTAGTAGCACGGCGGTGAGCTATCATTAAGTGGGACTTCACCGACTGCCACACTACCTGAGTATCTTCCGCTGCCTCGGGCAAAAGGCTCTGAATATCCCACGCGCAGGTCAGGGAAGTGGACGGAGCGAATTTAAACATTACCTCAAACGGGCTTCTTCCAGTGGATTCATGCTTTGCAGAGTTAAAAGCTATTTGCAGCCAGGGCAGGGACTCATCCCAAGAGGACTGCTTCCCCGAATGAAAAGCTATAAGGGAAGCTTTCAGGTTGCGATTGCAGCGTTCCGCCAGCGAGGGTTGAGGGTGATAAGGGGATAATGTACTGTGTCTAATGCCGTGGGAAAAACAAAAATTGCGAAACATATGAGAGCTGAAACAGGTAGCGTTATCCGAGATTATGTATTTAGGAAAGCCAAAATTCTGAAAAACATACGTGTTCAACGCCTGCACGGTAGCCGCCGAAGTGGAATCGCGCACAGGACACAACCAACAAAACTTCGAAAACGAGTCCATAGCTACCAGGATAAATCGATTTCCCTTTTTACTCCGGGGCAATTTGCCGACGTAATCAATATGAATTTTTTCCATAGGTCTGTTCGGCACTGAGGATGACAGAAAACCTATTTTCGTGTTTCGGGCGGGCTTGCTCATTTGGCATACGTCGCAACGCTGGACCATTCGCTTCACATCCCTATGACAACCGGGCCAGAAGAACTGGTTGCAGATTTTACTTTTCGTTTTAAAAAAACCCAAATGCCCTCCCATGAGGGAGTTATGGAAATACTTAAAGACCATGTCCCTTACCGCCTTCGGTAAGTAAATCTTATGAGGCTTACCCGTTCTATCTGTTGTACATAAAACCCCCTTCGACAGACAGTATTTGTCCTTGCTCGATCCTGACTCAACGTCCTCTATTATTTTCGCTACATCGTCATCCTCGCGCTGCAGCTGATGCAGGTCGGAAAAACTTAAAGGAAAGTTGGATAGGACGCCAGCACACAGTGCCGGCGTATCCTCGTCGCCTTCCACGTTAAACATTCGAGACAAGGCGTCGGCTACGGGATTCTGCGTGCCCCTGATGTGGCGCACCTCGAACTTCAGCGAAGTGAGTCTGGCAATCCAGCGCCTTAACTTGCCCAACTGGCGCGGATGTGAAAGCAGCCACGAGAGCGCCTGATTATCAGTCTCCAATACGAACTCTCGGTGCTCCAAGTACTGCCGGAACTTCTCCACCCCAAATATAACCGCTAAACATTCGGACTCGTATGCGGACGACGCTCTCCTTTCTTGTGGAGTAAGCACGCGGGAGGCGTACGCGATAGGCTGACGCACCCCCTCGATCTCCTGCAACAGCACGGCGCCGAGGGCACAAGAGCTTGCGTCGGCTTGGAGGATAAATGTCTTGTCAAAGTCTGCCATGCGCAGGACGGGGGGCTGGGCAACGACTTCTTTTAAGGCCACAAAGGCGTCCTGATGTTCGGTTCCCCAAAGGAACTTTTCGCCTTTTCTTCTCAACCGGTTCAAGGGTGCCGCGATTTCCGAAAATTTAGGGATGAACTTGGAGAAATAATTCACCATCCCGATGAAACGAGCCACGCCCTTGGCGTCCTTGGGACGCGGGAACTCCCGAATGGCGCGGGTCCGATCCGGATCCACGCAGACGCCCTGCTCGGACACAAGGTGTCCCAAAAAGCTTATCTGCTTGACTCCAAAACGTACCTTCTCGGGGTTAACCGTGAGCTTGGCTTTTCCCAGCTTCGTGAGCACTTCGTCCACATGACGGACGTGGGCCTCCCACGATTTGGAATATATAATAATGTCATCAAGATAGTTGAACACGAACCTGTACTTTATATCAGACAAGACCGTGTCCAACAACTTAGTAAGCACCTGCGCGCCGGTACTCAACCCAGAGGGGAACCGACGAAACTCATACAACCCGTATGGGACGACGAAAGCCGTAACGGGCATCGATTTTTCGGAGAGTGGGATCTGGAAATACGCGTTAGAGAGGTCCAAGACGCTGAAATACCTCGCGCCGGAAAACCACTGGAAGCAGGTATGGATGTTCGGTAGCGGCTGCGCTTCAATTTCAATATTTTTATTTAGCTTACGATAATCGATGCCCAACCTGGGTTTTTTATCCGGCCGGCAGACCAAAAACGCAGGACTCGCATAAGAGGATACGCTCGACCTGATCACGCCCTCTTTAACCAACTGGTCTGTAATCTCACGCATGGCTTTCATTTTGGGAGGGGCGAGCTGGTAGGGATGGGCCTTGACCGGCCGGTTATCCAGCAAGGTTATATCGTACGTCAACCTGTCCGTCCGGCCTAGCTCCCCGGTCAAAACGTTTTTATGACGGCGACACACCTGAAGTACTTCGTCGGCCTTCTCACGATCGAGGTGCACGACCTCAAAGGACTCTTTTACTAAAAGGTTAGAGCTACAGCCTTCCGAATTGTTTTGGCGGTCGCACAGACAAATAAGATTCTTCGGGCGAAATTTAAAATATATTACGCCCTGGTGTAATATATTTCATCCAGCACCAAACGGGTGTGGTGGATGAAATCCGCGCCGAGTATGGGATCGCAAGACAGGCCGTCGGCGACCAATATAGGGAAATTCCAGGTAAACGCGTCGATTTTCACCCGGCACAAGGCTTCCAAATTGATCTTCAAATTGCCGTTGCAGGCACTCCTGCATACTACGGCACTGTTAGTCCACTTCAAGACGCTTCGGGTGTCTCCAATGCTCTCGAACAGCCGACGCGACATAATTGTACGTACCGACCCGGAATCAATCAGACCTTTCACGGTTCTATCATTAAAAACTACTTCCACCTGGGGCGAAAACAGTTTGTTCTTAAACAACCTCGTTAAGTTTTTTCCGGACCCCAGACGTTCCTTATATAAGTCGTGCGAAGTGACTCTTTGAGTCAACATTCGGCTCATTCTTCCGTTGGTCTTGCGACGACGTTTTCGGGGATTCTTTTTGGACGTCTTGCCGACAAACGAACGACACCGCCAGATATAGTGCCCCTTTTTTTTGCACAGGTAACAAATCGGGGTGAAAACAGTCCCGAAGGGAACGCGGTCACGGCCAGTCAGGTCAGGCTTAGGGAAGAAGGCTGAGAAACAGTTGCTGACCGTACTGTCTCTCAATACGCGTTTTTTGTATTCGTGGCCTTCAGACGGGGACAGTAACGTCTCACGTGCCCTTCTTCCCTACAATGGTAACACCGCCTCCGGTCCTCGCACGGTCCGGCATTAGCGGGGGGGGGGACAACAGGGCCTCTATACGCGGTAGTCCGATCGGTGAATTGGAAATTCGCCACCTCTACGCAGATCTTGTCTAGATCGGCAAACGTGGACGGGTGGCTGCAGAATACGAGACAGGTTCTCGTTTGGGCGGATAGCCCCGAAACGATGTTATCAACTACTTCCCTCTCAGTCACGGGTAGTCGCAGCACCTGGGCAGCCTCTTTTATTTCGGAGATATAAGTCGACAAAGGTTCTCCGCGCTCTTGGGCTCTTAAAAATAGCTTCTGCTTTAAGGACGAAAACAACCGATCGGGAATGAAATATTCCAGGGCTTCCTGGTGAAAACGGTCAAAGTCATCGGCCGCCAGGTACTTGGCAAGTCGATCGCCCAAAGCCCCGTTACAATAGGGCATAAGCAACGCCAGAAACCCGGCCTCCGAAGCCGGAAAGCACCTTTTCAGTCGCATAGCTATTTTAAAAAACTCTAGCAGAGTTTCCACACAGAAACCGTCTGCCTTAGGGAGACCGCGGACTATTTTTTCGGCGGGGTGAGGCAACTTGCTGTAACAACAGCTGGTAGGCAACCGCGAAGGGTAGGTGTTTGCTTCGCTCACGAAAGGGTTCCGCTCGAGTCCGGGAACGGCACTCCCTAACGGGGCCGCCTTATCTTCATACTGAATAAGCGGTCCAGCGTCAGAACGACTGCCACCCGGCGGGGCTGGCTCCTGCGGGCTCACCTCGTTTTCCGCGACGGGACAAGTCTCGCTGTCCGCCAAAACCCTCTTAACCTTTTCCCCTATAGAGAGTATATGTCTCCGGGAGTTTGCGTCCCCCGATGATTCCGCCCAAGACTCTAATAACTTTAACCGGCCCTCAAAAACCCGACACCTGGCTGTAAGCCGTTGATGGTCGGTTCGGCACTGGGACTCGCCGATGTTTGCAAGGTCGACATCCAAAATATCCGATATCAAGTTGCATTCTCTGCACTCGTTCGAAATGTCCAACCCCTCGAGGTATTTAGTGTCGGGGGTCTTCCCTTCATGTAATACATTACGTAGGCATTTCCGCAGTTCCACTACCGTCCCGTTTTTTACGACACCACGAGCCCTTAGTTCAAATAATAAATCGTGCTTTCGCAGCTGATCAATGTCTCTGAGTAAGGCCATATTACGACCGATAGCAAAATCAAAACATAGAATGTGCAACGATAAGGGAGCAGCTGTTTGATGGAATGTAGATAAGACGTGCACAGGTTAGCCTTATCTGCCAGACAAAGTTCAACTAGCGGTAGCGGTTTTCTACTCGCGAGCCAATAATTTGAACGATCTGATTTCACGACAACTTACAGCAAAGACCTGCTCGCGACAAAATTGTTAACTACGCATATAACATTTAAAATACATAATCCTATACAATACAAAATTCTATACAAAATTTCACGTGACCAATACCGTGCAATACAAACAATACAAAATTTCAACACACACAACATCAACAAAATTACTCTTGATAACTATGGCTTATAACCCATTAAATTGAATTAAATGCCTAGTAACCCATGGACCAAGGAAAACCCAAAATAACCACGCTCCGGCTACCACTTCTGCTGCGGCACTTCCCGATGCTGGGTCCCGGAAGTGTTCAGCATACACACAAATAACATAACATAACATCTAAATCCATCAAAATGCTTAAGACACTTTTTCTGTGTTGTGACTTACCTCTCAAGTATTTCTATAATTAATATAATTCTGTAAAGGGAGGAGGTGTAAGTAAAAGAAATTGTTTGTTGAATACGTCAATCTGTGAGCAGAGTCGATTGCGACCCGTTTATTTCAAAAACATTACGAGCCCCAAATTTATCTAATTATGTGCCAGTCAGCAACGGTCAGTACTGAGCTAATTTTTTTTGAAAAACTGAATATAGAAAATGTTAAATGCTAAATATGTGGGTGTCGCATAAATCAATGCTAGTTTACAAGATGTGTTCAGCGTACACGCTGTGATCTACTTATAAATTTCTGACACTGTTATCTATCGAAAAAGTTTATAAAATTGTTTCAAACACTTATGGTAAGTAACTAGTTTGTCTCGTTTTTTGCTTCGTGATTATGTTACTTGGAAAGTAAAGGGGAGGGCGTGATGTCAGGGCGTCGGGCAAGGTACAAAACGCGGATTGTTGCATTCGGCAGACGACGAATAATTGCAACACGTAATTCCGGATAGGCGCCAAATTGTTTTTTCGTGAAAACAATTAAAAAGTTTTTATCTGTATAGTTTGATATTGCACTATTGTAAATTCGAATCGCTCGCCGTCTGGCTTGTAACTGCTTCTCGTTCGAGTGGGGGACAACGTGTTGCCAACTTGGAATAATGTTGGTTATGTTGACCCACTGCTAGTAAACAAAACATACATACTATTCTTTACAAATAAATACTGGACAGTTTGTTATCGGTTCACACTCTTTTATTAGGCTTTGATTTGTTGATTTTCGTTTACGCTTTATACAAAATAATAATTGGTATAATAATTTTAGCCTCGGCAATATATTCGTTCACTCAGCGGATCGCTAGGTTGGCAGTACAATGTTTATATTAAACGCAAGACAGCGTGGTTATTACTTTACAAAATAAATCTGCCTATAGAGTCCTTTTAAGTACGAAACAGAGGTTTATATAACAAGATAACAAAATTAGAACATATCATTTAAAGTTCGTGATCACTAAAATTAAATAAGGTTTACTATAAATTAAATATTGTGGTGTTGAAGTGTGACAGTGTTGTTGGTGTATACATAGGTTATCATTTGGTTATTCAGTGTTTACAAAGTTACTTTTTTATTTTATCAATCCTTGAAAAATACCTTCAGTGATAGTGAGAGTTTTATTATTTAGTTATAATTTTTGAAAGAGAATTTGTTTTTTATAAATCAATAAATTCAGCAATACTCAACGTTAGTAGATAAGAGATGTATTGTCAGTCGTCAAGTGGGGTAATGTGTTGATGTCGATTCTTCTTTCTTCAGTCTTGGGCTTCAGGAATGGTTGGCATCTTCTTCTGGTCGAATTCCATATATTTTTTGGTCATCTGGATTAATTCCGAGCTGGTCCTTGGTGTAGTTTGGTTGGAATGTCCTCTCGTCAGTTACTCTGGTCCTTCTTCATCAAATTATGGGCATTTATACTGTTTTAGAGTTAAAATTTTGAGCCCCTCACGGCGTGGCGTCTCTCCAGTTAAGCGTCACTACTGATTTTTTGTTCCTAACTGAAAATTAGTCAATATTCGGTTGTTGTCATGGTAACTCAAAATTTTTGATTGGCTGAAATTGGCTTGAGATCATTGTTAGGATATTTGAATTTTTATTTAAAATGGTCACAGATCTTCTAAATGTAATTAATCTTCAGTACTCCCTTTTTAGTAGTAAATATTATTACCACTGTTCATATTTTGGCTCAAGGATTAATTTGACATCCAATACTATAATATTTACTTAGGTATCAACATTTTGACAGTTTTATTGATTTTATTTAATTATACTGTTTTCTTAATTTACATTATTATCATAATATTTCTGCCTTAACATGATTGTCTAATTGTATTTTATAGTTTATGTGGCTTAGTCTTACTAATGTCAGTGTTTAATTCTAAAAATTGAAGTCTTTTGTAGTTTGACAGTTGGGAATTTGCCTAGGCTTAAACAGCAATTGACTATTTTTCTTTAATAACTGAGATTACATTTTATTCTCCCCTTGTATGGGTCCTGATTGTTTTAATACATGATTCTGTTTATTTGCTCAATGTTTATGTCTGTTCTTGTAATTGTGTGTGATTTTATTGGTTTCATATACTAATTTGTCTACTGTCATAACTGCCCTTTAGTGTCATTGTATCTGACTGTATTTATTTTGTTTCTTGTTTACTGGTTTTTGTTGGCGTTTAAGTCTTATTTATTACATCATATAACATAGCATCTTATGGTTTTAACAATTCCCATAGATATAATTCTTATTCATTAAAACACAATTATTTGAGGCATAATTCTTACTCATTAAAACATAATTCTTACTCATTAAAACATACTTATTAACTTTTTATTATCCATTCATACTCTTCAGTGAGTAATAATTATTTTATAGTATTATCAAATGAAAACAAACATATAAACATTGATTAACTATTTTGATTATTATAGAAAATCCTTATTACTAAACTTATCTGACACTATGTCATTAACTATGTTACCTAATACTATTGCACTATGTCTTACTAAATCTTATAATGATTATTCATTGTTTTTATAACTCAGTATTACAGACATTTTCTATATGGTGAATTGACACACTAATAGTCCTTCTTTCTTACTTTCCTAATAATCTTAATTGGTATTAACACTAACACCTTGCACTCAATCTTGTTTTAGTGTTACTGGTGGGTAAAGATTAGTGTATTGCTTATTCAAAATTCTCTTTCTTACATTTATTTTAAAATGTTCACCCTCCTTACAATTTATTATCTCTTACTCTGTGTGGTTTGACTATACATGATATGTTTGTGTCGTGCTAATGTGATTTGTCCTAGTTTACTCTATTTGTTTGGGTTAGTGTACCCTACTATATCTTATGTCCTTAACAATTAACATTTCTAACTTGTCTGTTTTTACAATTATTATTATCATATACAATTTTCATTAGTTAGTCTTTTTCATTGGTTTAACATTAGTTTTGTATTCTTTCTGGGTTCACTTTATTTTGCCATAGTTTACATGTCACTTCCTTGGTGTTGTTGCTGATTATATCTTCACACTTCCATGTTAATTCTTTGTTCATTATTATTCTTTTTATTTCTACACTCTTGTGGTAGTGTGGTAGCTAGTTCTAGTTCACTTACAATTGTCATTATTTATGTTATTCATGGTTCTACTCTCTCACTTAACATCTATTGGGCTATTCAGGTTAAATCGCCATGTATTACTGTATTTAACATTTTGGTTTGTTTGTTTGTTACGTCTTTATTATTAGAGGTTACTTTTCTGACTACCTTGATGTGTCTGATCGTGTTATTATTTTGAGTCACCCATTCTTCAATCTCTGATTCATCCCTTTTTATTCTAGTGTTAATGATTAAATAATTTATCTTGTCATGTTTTCTCCATTATTGTTAGGTGAAGATATGTACCATTACATATGTATATATATTGTAACACCACAGAATGTTACATAACCAAAATACACACCAGAAGTTCACTAAAGTCCACCACAAATTCATTAAAATTTAATGAATCATTTTAATTTTGAGAGGGGAGTGTATGTAACACCACAAAATGTTACATAACCAAAACACACACCAGAAGGGTAAATTATGACACTAAAGTTATAAAGTGAATCATTTTAATGAATGTAACAAAGAAGAGAAGGGACCAGCATAGAAGAAAGAAGAGGAGGGATCCCAAGAAGCAGTGATGAATACACTGCATGACACTACAACTGAAACACAATGACTGACTTTAACTAACGGACATGCAAAGTTCACAATAAGCTGTCAAGCGAGCCAGTTCATGACATTAATGTGTAGCGTCATGTAAACAGAAACTAAATAACAAATGACTTTAATAAAGTAATAAAAATAACAGCATTTTGGCTGAAATTAGAAGAACTATGATAAATAAATAACAAAGACTATTACTATACTAGCTATAGCCACAAAGCTATAAAAAGCTAGCTTCACCAACCCAGATGTAACATTATAGAATAAGGATAATTGTAAACGGAAGTCTTATGTGTATAAGCAACTTCCTAATTAAACGAGATGTGATTAGAAGTAATAATTAACAGGTAATAAACCTGGTACCATAACTGTATCTAGACCCTGCATAAACGAATCTATGTCAGTAAATTAATAGGGAAACATTAAATTTAAGAATAGTAAAAATAACGAATAAGGTGTGAAATACCACCACTCAATTAATATTGTATGCCTTTAAAATGAGTAGGCTAAGTAAAAATGTATTTAGAGAGTAAGGAATTATCAGAGTAATGTATTATCATAGTTGTAATAAGATTTAATATTGTTCAGCTGTAAACAACTTTTAATTGTAATAATGTATGTAATTTTATCCATGTAATCATGTTCAAAAGAGAACACAGATATAATTAAACAAATGTAAAAGATAGGGAAATAGTCGCAGTGTGCATTATTAGCAGACGACAATAAGAAACCATGTTTCAAAACACTATTTTATGTATTGTCAGTGAAAGCTAGGTGCAAACCAGCATTATGCCACATCAAAATAAAGAGCAGACAATAAGCTTTAATTTGATGATGATAATTTAGAGATCGAAAGTGTAATAAGTTAATAGTGAGTGTTAGCATCATTTCTTAAACTAGATTTAAGAAATTATCAGTGAAAACCAACAACAACGACAATCGGGTACAGAGAGCGCGACGGTGGCGACTAACAAAAACAATACGTCACTGTAACGGTATTCTGTACCAATCACAAAGGAGCTTACTCAGCGAGATTTGTCCCTAAACGCGATCTAAGCCAGGGGTATATAATCAGAAAAACGCTGAAAAAATTCAGATTCGCTTCCACCATCTCGAGCTAAACAATTGCGGCTCGACGTCATTTTATATTTTATTAATCTACTACAACATAATAGTAGTAAATACTTTAAATTTCATTAAAATAATTATTAGAACAGCGATTCATCGTACAAGAATGCATCGACAAGTAATAGTGAATCTTTTTAACCAGTGCGCGTATTCAGAACGAGAAAATTTAACTTAACCTGCAAAGTAACCAACCCAGTTTCATTAAGAAGAGGGTATATTTCTCGTTCTAAGTGCGATTAAAGTGCAGTTATATAGCGATCAATATAATCCGATCGCTAAAGTGTTTAATTTTTAATCTATAAGATTAAAAAGCAAGGTAGTACAGTGACCAATTTTATTGTTTATCTGCCTTCACTGATCGTAACTATCAACACATTGTACTGACGCAAAAAACAATCATACTATTATTTACGAACACTGTATTCATTTATTTAGAGGATTTAACAATCCAACGTAAGAATTTATGTGTTAGAATTAGTTTTTATAATATTAATTAGGATCTGAGCAGACGAAATTATCGCTAACCTAAAATATAATTGCAAGTTTTTAAAGAGGCCAAAAATGAATTACTATCATAGTAACATCTATCAAAGCAATTAATAACGTTCTATTTTCTATTTACAAGAACCTACCCATGAGGTACCTAGTTAAATATTATTAAAATTTTGTTAATAACCATAAGAGTTTTTATATTGTTCTTAACTGAGCTCGATCGGATAGTAGACGGATACTTTGAAATCCGACTGTATTGTTGTAAATGTATTTTTTATTCAATTTGATTTTTGAGGGTATAATAAACCCAGAGTGTTATACAGCATAACCTTTGTGTTCAATTATTTCATTTTAGATAAGTAAACCTCAGTATAGCATACACTGAGGTACATTCGAAACAGTAATTTTTCAATACACTATTTAAATTATTTTAAATGCCATAAGAATTTAAACAACAGAAAAAGTGAATACATACAATTTTAAATTTATAAATTTGTTTTTTATGGGAACTTTTCTCGAAGAAAACCCATATGGCGCCCACATAACCTTCAAGGTAACCTTGATTATAAAATTTAAACTGGTCAAAATAACCTTGACAGTTTATTCAGTGGCGGTGAACGTCTGAACAGCTAGTACGACAACCAGATACGTGAAAAGTGTTCTTTATATTAATTTATTTGTCCAGACAACACTTGACTTTACTTACACAGACGACATTTTTCCAGAAGAGGAGTTCGACTTCAAGTTCGACGCTACCGTTACATTCATTGACAAACCAGCAAATTAATAATTTATCCATAATAGATTATCACACTATAATTAATTAAATCATATTTATCAATTATCATAAAAGATAATTACTGCATGTAATACACGAGAATCCATTAAACAACAATCGATAATTAAATCTATAAATTATATCAAATTATTTATAGAGGGGGATTTCGTTTTATTACAATATATATATATATATACATACCTATATATATATACCTATATATATATATATTACTTTTAATATTTATAATGAATTTACCTCAAGATGTTTTATATATAGATATTCATTTGTTAATATTTCAAAAACAAGACGTAGCACCGGTAGAGCTAAGATATTTTTGCCTCACAGACTAACAATTTTAAAATGAGATTTGACAACAAATTGTATTTAAATTTTATTATTTCCTATTTATCCAACACGGTACCATTGATTTAATATGGTAATATGGCACGAGAGATGCCATGAAATCAAAACTAATCTCTTCATCCAAACGTTCTTGTGACTGAAGTCGTATTGTTTTGTTACTAGTCTCATATAATCACATCCATAGCAGAGACACTTCTGCCACTTTTGCCAATGATATGGACATCGTGTAATCAAATATAATTCTATATTACCTCGAATAACTTACAAAATTAACTGAATGTACAGAGTACCCCAGAAAGTTACACCCATATTCCATAAGCGTATTTCTCTCATCAGAATAATGAAAAACGTTTATACAAACAAGGGCCTGGAAATGCTGTTTTCCATTTGTGGCCAATCAAAATTTTCCCTCTTCTTTTTGGTCTCAAAGTAAACAACGCGATAATACATCTATGCGGATAAAACTAGTGATATAAGTAAGTAATAAATTATTCCTCAGGCTTTCACGGCCGGTGTCAGATGAATTGTTCATGATATCCGGGCTGTTTGGCCGTGGTCCATGGTTTATAACAAAACCAAACGTTTCGGCAGCTCCACTGGCTGCCATCATCAGTGGTATAAAAATCCTAAATTTTGCTGAATTTATAAGTACAGGTAGCATGGCAGGACAGCTTTAGCCTATACCACAGTACTGTGGGCCTGTACGTAAACACCCGGCGTGCAGGATTTTTATACCACTGATGATGGCAGCCAGTGGAGCTGCCGAAACGTTTGGTTTTGTTATAAACCATGGACCACGGCCAAACAGCCCGAATATCATGAACAATTCATAAGTAAGTAATGATTGAAGTCTTTTTTTAAAGCTTGAAGTCGTATTCTAAAGCTTTTATAAATTTATAGCTTTTATGAAAACCCTTTGAAATTTTGTAAAAAGTCTTGAAAAGTGCATTTTTTTTTAAAAAAAAAGCACTATTAAAGTGCTTCAAAATTAATAGGTTTTCCCATCTAGCAAAAATTAAATTTTGAACAATTCGGTGTAAATAACGTAAACAAAATGGTTACCCTAAAAGGATAAATCACTTGAATTTGACCAGTATAAGTACATAAGACTTTCTACACTAGTACAAGTTACTTATTCTTGTAACAATTTTTTCTACTGTAATTTACATCGAGTTGTTCAGAATTAAATTCTCTACTAGATTTAGAGAAAAACTCAATTCACTTTGAAGCATACTGAATGATATTAAATAAGAGTATATTATAATAAAAGGTAAGATATTTTTTCATATCTAAATGAAAACTTACATGATCAGGTCATATAAAAGACAATTACCGGTAACCTTAAAGACTAGACAAACTGGCTGATCGGAAGTTGATCCCAGTTGGCATTAAATGTTAATGATCTATAAATTTTGAACTGAAACAAATTGGATGTAAGAAACTGAATCGTATAGATGCACTCAGGCCAGACTGGTGGAGAGGCACTTTCCCATAGCGGCAAAATTAAGGGAACGGCAAATTGGAGGTTAGAAACATATGGAATATCGAGCGCTGTTGTGAAATTTCAGGCTGCTGACACACGGGCCACTCAGTCGCGCCACTCAGTAGCTTGTACCAGCTTCTTTGTGGCGCCACGCAGTGGCACCACTCAGTGGCTCGTGTGAATGGGTTCGCTTCGGAGACGCGCCACTCTCCATTTTCTCAGTGATAAAAGATTGTTTCAGTTAGTTTTTACATCAGTTTCATCATGGCCTCTGACGAGGAAGTTCTTGTTGCTTTTCTCGTACGTCGGCAACGCCGTCGTAGACAACGTCGATTCTGGATGCACCAGATAACGTGTGAACAGTTGGTAGTGGGACAGATTTATACACTAATGAATGAGCTAAAAGCAGACAACGCGAAATTTTTAAACTACTTCAGGATGTCACAAGACACATTTAGTCAGCTTCTTAATTTGCTACAATTTCACATACAGAGGCAAAACACAAACATGAGAAGGATGTTGTAAGATTGGAAGAAGATTGACTTGTCATACAACCAGGGTGCCCATGGCTTTAGTAATAAGAGAGAAGTTTGCCGAATTCTTTTGTACACAAGAAGGATCAGTGCCATGGCAAGACAGAATGATATATTGACCTTTTTTAGAGAAACCTTGTCTGATACTGTTTCACTATCCGAACCATAGTCCTAATAAAAAATATTTTTATAACTTATTTTGTGTTAAAATGTGTTCTTACCTAAAATATATCTCTCGGTGGAAATATTTGTTTGAAAATAGAAAGAGTTTCTATTTATATGAATATTGTTCGTTTGTCACATCTAATTTGTTTCAAAGATTTTAATAGATTATGTTAAGAACGTTACACCCACGTACACTCTCTTTACCTTCCTCCCCCTCTCTACATCCCTCTTCACACACACACACACACACACACACACACACACACACACACACACACACACACACACACAATAATCGTATTACAGTAGACGAAATATTAATCAGTTTGGTGTTGAGTAATAGATTAACTATTGGTTTCCTGTAAGCCAGACCTAAACTTGTTTGCAACTGTAAACTGTCTGGATTGTTCGTAAGATTGTTTTGGCTCATATGTGCTCAAGTAGTGTTTACATAAAACATCGTTGAGACCGTGCCGCCTGAATTCGCTAATATGCTATTAGAAGTCTTTGCTGTTTTTCTTGTGTTGTAATTATGATGCTCAACAGTAAACCGATATGGCTAGAGACTGATCTTACAGGGAGAGTATTGTTACATATTTGTTACACTTGTAGGGGCCATATGGGCTAAATGAAAATGTATACGACTGTTGCAGAGAATGATGTTAAATTTCTGTATGGTGCAATGCCATACAATACAACAGTTATTAGAGAAAATATTACATTCATATTTACTCAATTATTCTTGTGTTATTTTTATATTATTTTAATAATAAAAATTTTCGCCAAAGAATTTATTTTTTATTATTTTATGAATATAACACTGTTTAAATACTGTAAATTTAAATAATTATTAATTTGTATATCTGATGCTGTTAGTTAAATACTATTGAAAAGTGTTACAGGTATATTAAAAAATAATTAAAAATATATTCTTGTACGAAAATTCGTATTATTATTAATAATAATAGAGAAAATATAAAGACTCGTTCAAAGCTGAATTGCATGGTACTGAAGTTTTTTCCGGATTGCCCAAGCTCTCGCATTATACAAAAATTAGACATTAGTCAAATACTGCACTTTTTAGACCTTGTATAAGTATTTTGTTTCTATTGTATTACATACATCTACACTTCTGTCATAATATAATTTCACAATAAAATGTCTACCAAGTTTAGACATTTATGACTTTAGATGACTTTAGTTGTTTTATGAAGTTTACACATTAGTTTAGTTTAGTTTACGCTTACGCCGACTTTATTATTATTACTACTATTCTAATTTTTATTACATACTTTACTACAGTACTGATTAGAAACATACCTGATTTATTTTTCATCAGGCTGTCCATTTCACTGAATTCAATTATAAATCGATCAGAATCAAAATCCGACATGATAGTTTTAAAAGTTTTTAGAAACAATAGTCTTAAAAAGTTCAAAAAAATTATTAACAAAACTCCCTGAGTTTTATAGAAAAACAACACAGTGTTAATACACTCTTCACAACACTACTCTGAACCCTGTTGTGGCGCCACTGAAAGTGGCCCGTGTGCAAGCTCCAAAGCCACAAATCGTCGCCACTTGTGGCGGGGACTGGCTTCTCCCTGCCACAGTCGCGTGTCACAGTCGCTCGTGTGCAAGGGTACAATTTAAAACCATGCAAAACAACCGGGCGCGACTGAGTGGCCCGTGTGTCAGCAGCCTTAGTCTTTCGCCTAAGCGGGAATTTTCATCTTTGAAAAGCGGAAAAAATAATTTCATTACATGAGAAAGAAAGCGGGGAAAGTGTATCACAATGGAGCGATTAAGTGAACGTTTGTTTCTTCTTTGTGTACTTTAATTGTATCTTAGTTTTCTGATTTCGCAATCACAGGCGTTTTCATCATTCACGTCAAAATATTGTTCACTATTTTTTCAGAATTTTGTATTTAACATTTAATAATAAATTCGTCCGTCTTTTTTATATTAAGATAACTTGGAAAACAGTTACTTTTCTTTTACTCATATCAAAACAAATCACACACACACATACACACACAAGGTAGAATAGTGACATAAAGTTCAAATGTTCTTCACATTTCTTTATATTTGGGGGGGAGCAGCAATTGTTTTTGTCCAGAGATGTCAGGCTACCTAACTACCTAAATACGGGCCTGACTGCACCAAACCAACAAACAAAAGTCGCTTATGACGTGTTGAAAACAAACATTTCTCGAAAATTTTGAAGTACAATGTATTCTGAAAGTTATCAAAATGTATGAAAAAATTACAGAGAAGGATGGGCGAATTAAAAATCTAACAGGAAAGAAAAGAAGACTGAAGAAAACCTGGCCGCCGGATCTTGTTAGATAAACATTGTAGTGAAATATAGATGGGCATGCTGCTTACAACTTATTTACTTACTATTGTGTACAGTTTGGAAAAATTGTTAATTAGAAAACAGATGAATACAAAAAAGTGTGAAACAATAGTAATGAGTGAGAAAAATGGTTACCAGTTACCAAGCAATAAAAGAATTAAATTTTCTAATTTTAAATTAAATCCCCAGTATGGAAAGATGCGTTGTTTCTCGTCCGAGAGGTATCTCCTCAAGTCATCTCCAGTCTATGTTGTTTAACTTTCCCAAAGCTTTATTTTATATGACTGTGGTAAACAAAAAACCGGCAGGTCAAACACACACACAAAACCGCGTTATTTTTTGCCTCAGTCGTGATTGTTTGTAGGTTTTGCACGTACTTTAAAAGAAACGTTCCGTTATCTACACAAACACATAAAACTACCAATGCGTGCAAAAGGTTTTGTCCAGCGTGGACAAGGATTTGGATTCCGACGTCGCTCCTGGACTTGGTGTTCAGGAGCGTCTAGATTCCGCTACCTTTTGAATTCCGCTAGATTCCGCTTCGCTACCTTTTGAATTTGAATCCACGTTGGACACTGCATTTGCACTCACAAACACACAAAATCCTGCTCTGATATTTTGATTGTAACAATCATAACGTTAAAACCTTGGAAATTTAAGCATTTCTTAAAGGAGAAGAAATATTATCTCTATCCAGAGATACAGACGAGTGCACTATTCTATTCTGTAAATGCATAATTCTGTGCGAATTATAATTATAATGGAAAAAAAATGGTGTGTGTGTGTGTGTGTGTGTGTGTGTGTGTGTGTGTGTGTGTGTGTGTGTGTGTGTGTGTGTGTGTGTGTGTGTGTGTGTGTGTGTGTGTGTGTGTGTGTGTGTGTGTGTGTGTGTGTGTGTGTGTGTGTGTGTGTGTGTGTGTGTGTGTGTGTGTGTGTGTGTGTGTGTGTGTGTGATTTATTGCAATTAACAGATTACTGGATGGATACCGTGTGAGTTTGAGGGTTTTATTTTAAAGTTTTAAATTCATCGATTGTAATTCTGCATGACACTATTAGTGATGCCACGCGCGCGCATACGAATGTTCTAAACGTCACATTTTAGATTACAAATTCTCATTTTTCATTCAAAAATTAAGTTATAGCGACCAAATAGTAGCGACGTATTTTTAGTTGGTCAGCATTTCTTTTGCTTTAATAAAAACAAATTTCACAAAAAGAAAACCGAACGTTGAAGATTTAAAGGTAATGAGAGGAGAAAGAAAACGTATAAAAGTAACAAAATATAAACAGATAAAATGTTTAGCCCATGTATTTATCCAGACGTTGTGGATTTGTTCTGAGAATTTTGTAAGGAAAATTATTATGAAATTGAGAATATGTCGGACGCTGATGTGCGTCCAAATACTTAGTTGACGGTCGGATGATGACAGAGTGGAAGTTATAATACACACAACATACTGGGGGAGTTACAAAATTCATAATTGTAAAGACAACTTCTGAGTTTTAGATGAAGTTGATTAACACACTGATATTATTTCTATGTTACTCTAATAAGCCTAATAAGCAGGGGTAATTTTACTTCGAATTTCGGTAATGTGCAATCACAGAACATGTTGCAGTTAAAAAATTAGCTGCATCCTGAACGCTATAAAAAAGTAGACTAAAATGAAATTAATCAGCGTTGTTTAACATTAGCGTCTGTTTCACAATAATATCTACGAAACCAAGGGAAGAGCGTACAAAGCCATGACAATCTGTCTGCGGGGATACGGGAGAGAGATATGCGTGGCTGATGAGAATATGGGTGAGAAATGTTCAGAAAAACATCTGGACCTGTTTATGAAAATGAAAGAGTAAGAATCAGTATGCAGTTGATAGAACTGTGGAAAGACTGGATAAACTAAATAGTCGATGTAGGCATAAAGTTGTGAAAACTTCAGTAACCACTACTGGAAACATCTTGCTAAGGCAGATCTTCAAATAAACGATTTTGAAATTCTAAAACGTGACAGCTATACAGACTTCTTTCTATAAATAACACACTCTTTCATGCGTCAGAAAACTGGGTCAGAATTCAGGTTTCCTCCACGTCTCAAGGTACGTACAGGTGATTTCATCTGATCTTTGAGCAGAGGTGGAGAAGAAGTGTTTAATAATTAAAGTTACTAGTAATATCTGATTATTAATTTTTTAACTCTTTATTCCATTTCTGATGTTAAAATGACAATAAAAACGTGAATTTTTTACTTTGAGGCTGTCTGCTGTACAATATTGTCACTGTAATGATAGCTATGGAATGAACTGACAATATTATCCGCACACGTCAGCCCACCACAGCGTACACAGACATCAGCCCATCACAGTGTCTAACGAACCATTTTTTGAATGACATCTTGACAGTATCAGACAACGAACGCATCAAAGGCACCTGGTGAACAAAGGCAATGACGTTGGATAGCAGTGGGATAGCAGATTATGATACACCCTAATCATTTCTATATTTCTATATCTACTTCACTAATAATGCTAAAGGGAATATCATAGTCTGTGTGCATGTTTAGATGTGAAATTATTCTCAGTACAACAGAAGAATCGATTAGATATTTTAAAAATCGGTCATTTGAGTTCAAAATGATTCGGCCAGCTTTCCGAGCTACTTACGTTTAAAAATGTTCTAGACTTCAATTAACAAGTCCTTCAATTATCTACACTGTAATACTGGACACTTTTCTAGTCACATCTCGTGCTGTATTTCTGTAGAGGCAGAAACGGCAGAGCCGGAAGTCTCGTCCTTAGGGGAAGGGTGCCGCACATGTCGTTTGTAAACTAACCATGTTTTTAACTTCTGCGCTGAGAAAAACAATGTAGACAAAAATGCGTACTTCATTAATAAAACTTTATGGGAAAGATTCTCAGGACGCTCAGAAGTACACAAAGTGTAACGTAAAAGGTGTCCTCTCTATACATATTCGGATTCTATCCATCAGTATAAAACTTCCCGAGTGAGAAAATCTTGTTAATTATATTATCGGCTAAGAGAAACGTACGAGAATCACACGACTGTATTCAGGATTTTGCAAAGACAACAATTAAAACCGTATTGTCTACAAAGAGTACAGGGTCTTAAAGATGTTGACTGTGCACAGAGAAGGGCACTTTGTTTACTGTTCTAAACAAAATTGCAATTGAACCGAACTTGAACTTATTGGATCTCTGTCGTGTCCACTGATGAAGTAAGTTTTACACGAAATGGATCACTGTCCATAAGAATCATTACTGGGCAGAAGAAACCCCTCACTACACTTCCATTCTAGATTCCAGACGTTCTTTACTGTCAGTGTCTGGAAGATGTCATCTGTGATACAAATAAAATGAAACTTGTTGATCTGTCTGTTTTTTGCCAAGACTTAATGGCCAGAATTATCTTAAATTTCTTCAAAACATTTTACGAACTACACTGTAAAGGTTCCACTAGCCACAAATAATCAAATGGTTTTTATGCATAATGGTGCTTGAGCACGCTTTAGTCACATGTACGCCGTTTTTTAGATAAACATTATGATGAAAGGTGGAGGTGGACTGGCCGTGGCCTACTAGATCACCTAATCTAAATCCATTCGTTTTTTATGTATGGGAGCACTTGAAAACCACAGTGTAAACTGTAGTTCAAAATAGTGAGGATTTACAGCAAAGAAGGTTTCCAGCAAATCACACCAGGTGATTTCAAGCAAGTGAGAAGATCCTCTCATTGTCAACTACAGATCTTTGCTGAAAACAATGGAAGGCACTTTGAACGTTTATTATGAATTCTTATATGGCAAAACATTTATTTATCATTTCAGTGATTATAATTAGGATTAGACCGCATTCACATAAACATTTTCTATTTGTTCCAATACAGCAGGCTTTTTCCGCCGTAACTTGGTTATTTGTTATTGGATTTCAATAAACAAAGTGTTGTTGTGTTTACAGTACGGATACACAGTATGTACAATATACTGGTTAATTTTATCAAACAATTTACCTCAAAAATCATAGTTTGATAAAATTAAAATTTACAGAGCTGTTAGTGATAAAAATGAAAGTGGCTACAGTGTTTAATTCAAACAACGACGGTAATTTTGTAACGTTAATGTTTACTTGAAGGAAACTGTTTACATGTATCCACAGAATAAAGTTCTACAAAGTGTTGGACGTTGGAAGCGTTTTGACTGGCAGTGTTGTTGGACAAGTGCAACGAAATTACATTAATAGCTTTGTTTCATCATTGTATATAATACAAATAAAAAATACCAAAAAACGTTTATGATACATCAACATGTGCATGACGCACACAAAAACCATATTCTGAAAATTATATTAATAGTGTGGTGCTATTAGTATACCACCATTATGGTGCTCCAGGAGAATCATAGCAAACTGATGTTTATGTAGGAAATAAACGTTATGTATAAGTGAAGTTTGTGATGACGACGTCGAGTCGAGTAATATTTTCAAGAAGACTTCGTTAATTCTAGTTTGAAATGAGAAAAACCAAAAGATGCACGGACAACAGCTGTTAATTCGATATACTTTATTTAATCGTCGCTAATACTTATTTTAAATTTATCGTAACAGTAGGATTCACTGACTCGTACACGTTTCCATAAGCTTTGTTCGAGCAGAAATTAAACCTGTGTTCTGATTTATCTGTTCTAATTCATTACATAGCAGTTAAATAAACGAATAATAAACTCGGTGAAATGTAGCATCGTTCATCTAAATTGAATAATAATATCACAAATAACCATAACACCATACGCTCAACAGTCGGACATTGTGAGTCTGATATATTCAAACGTTGTGTTTTAAGTTGATAATTGACGTTAAATCATTGTTGTCCCAAAACTACATGACAGTGCAGTGTACTGGTGAAAACAGGATAAAACATGGTACATCAATGGCAACAGTGTCTGTTTGCCGCGACGATCAGTTCAACTATTTCGATTTCAATTTGTCTAACGTACAATCCAAAAATTATCGATTTTTTCAGAAACGAAGATTCAGACACATCTGTAATGAAGTTCCCAAAGGAACCCGTAACCTACTACTTAACGCCTCCATGGCCGAAAATGATAATATTTGACTTAGGTTAGTATTACCTTGTATCTTCTTGGGATTAGCCTGTTAGCCTATTGTTACATAGCCTATTGCCTGTTACTATCAGACCCGTATTAAACTCAGGGCTGACAACGTAAATTCTTTAGCTAGCCGTTATTGTTTGTGTTCAGGATGCATGCGAATACACAATGATTTAAACAAAAATTTAACATTTTAATGAAAAATATTTTACACAGGATTATTAAACACTTCTGTAATTTGTTTCTCGCATATGTAGTAGTCCACAAGGGAATGCTCGCGCGTTTGCTCCGAACTATAAATTATAATAAACTTCGACGTCTGTACAAAGAATAAACATATTCCACTCCGGAACATTTAACACAATTAAGGTATTTTATTGGGGCGACGTATTATCAGTCTTCCTAAACTAACAAACAGCTGTTAATAATGTAAACAAACATAAAACAACCAAATTGTGTAAATGCATTTGAAGTAACATCAATGTTGTAGTCGTATATAGTATTAGCAGTTAGGTAAGTTTTTGTTCAACTAAAGAACATAGAGGCTTAGCCTTAAACTTTTAAATTTTTCGGTCTAAAGTGGTTGCTTTCTATCTCGAAATTTTAAAAAGTTACAAATAGCTACTCTAAGTGTTATTTAGCTGACAGGTAAATGCCCAATACTCTTCTCTTATCTCTTGCTTGGTGGGGTGTGACGCGTTTGTCTCTGAACTCCCTTAGTTCACATTTTTTCTGCATGCTTTGTTGATGTTGTCAGGTAGTACGAATGCGCGTTAAACGGCTGTTTTTGTATTTACGAATGTATTATCAAATTACATTCTGTATTATAGATGCAAACATGGAAAGCATATGTTTGTAATGATATAAAGTATAGTAACACTAAAACAACAGATATAAAATAGTTTATTCTCACAGTCTATTCTCCGACACCTATAAAACTTGCAACTACAGGCCTAAATGAGGTGTGGATACAAAAAAATCTTCAAAAAAGTTCCTGCAAGAACATATTTATGAAACAAAACCAGTGGCGCCGGGTTTTGAAAATCAGTGGGGGTGCTCTAACTCACAGTCCACAACCGGGGGGGGGGGGGGGTCCGGTTGAATTTTGAAAAATTGACCCTCCTGAAAATGCAGTTTTAGGTCTTTTTGAATGAACAACACTTGATGGAAACAAACTATCGTTTTATTAGGTGCTTTTTCCCCAATAATGAAAGAGTACAAAAGCTAATCCACATAAAAGGTATACAGTTGTTTTCTAAATCTTTAAATCGTAGAAATGGTGAAAGTAATGATAAAAAAAGTAAGAAATATTACATTTTACATATATGTGAATTAAAAGGAGGAAAGCTAAACAAATAAAAATTGTGTAGCCTCTATTTGGTCTCAAATTAAAAAACCATAATAGTCTTTACGAGAATGTTCTTTCTTCTCTCTTGAAATGATGCCAAACTGAGTAAAAAGGAAAAAATAGTTCATTTAAATTGATAAATGATAGCCTCAAATTTGGCGCTTATTGTTAGTTTAAAAATAAAAGAGAAACTAAAAGTCTTTAGTTCAAAAATTAAAGTCTTTGCGAAATTTATAATTCTCACTACTCACTCATAAAGAAAGTGTTCCTACGAACAGTCGATCGTTTGATGAAAATGTTCGCCACAGTTTCGAGGTTCAATTTATTTTTCGCTTCTTGCTTATGGACATGCATGATTGCGTTGTAGTTCAATTTTCCTTGCGTCATGGTGTTGCGCAGGTAAGTTTTTAATCTTCTCAGGGCGGAGAAAGAACGTTCGGCTGTACATGTAGAAACGGGTATAGGTTAAAGCGATCTTTATCAACTTAACCACCTCTGGAATCAGTTCGTCGACGTGTTTATTTGAGGAAAAGATGCGCACTAAGTCTTCTGTACTTTCAACGACAAAATTTTTAGATTCACACACATCTAACATCATATTTCTGTGCAAATTAATCTTTCAGTGTCAAAGTCATTCTTACAAAATTCTACTACAGAACTGCAATCTTTAGTTTTGGAAATAAGAAATGTTTCAATTTCTTTGAAGTGAGTCACAGCAGCTTTAGAAAATCGGTCATCGAAACAGTTGATCACAATATCTAAAACCTCGAAATAAATTTTCCGGTAATAATCACTGGGGCTGGGAAAAGCAAAGGGTTGAGCGCCGTCATCAAGTCTTCGAGGAATTTTTCGAACTTTTGGAAGTTTCGGCTCTTCGACATCAAATTTTTTGGTCAATCCCAAGCAAGAGCTCCAAACTGCATCGAAACGTTCATCAGTTCGAGATAACTTCAAAACCTCTCGGACACTATGAATATTGTCCATGGCCTTTTTGCAGCTGTAAGAAGTAATTTTGCAGAAAGGCATTCAAAATTTCAACTGGCTCTAAAATTTGAGTAACAAGCTAAAAGACAAATATAAAGTCAAAAGAGCACAGAAAGTTTAAGAAACCTTTAGCTTTAGCACCGGCATCAGATTTTTTGAGCTCGATTTCCTCAAAGAACAATATTAACTCTTCGTAATTCTGCAAAATCGTTTTCAACGAACTTATTCTGCAACACCACCTGGTAGGGCAAAAAGGTCGAAGAGCTACAGGGTGAATAGCTACCATCTTGGGCAGCTTGCAAAGACTCAAATATTGCTAGTCGGTTGGGGGACCCGCGCACAAAATTGATCATTTCTTTGACATTTGCAAGATAGTCTCTCACCACGGTCTCATTTTGCATTGCCTCTTGGGTCACAAGGTTCAAAGAATGTGCCATTCAGTGAACATGCATCAATACAAAACATGACACAATATTCAAAGCACTCAACATCGAAAATACACAAAATACAAATACATATACCACATTCACACACAATAATACAACTTTAAAATACCAGAGACCAACAAGAAACCTTAATAGCATCCAGCCAACACACAAATACTTCACCAGACGCAAGATTGCGAAAGCTGAGGATGAGAGCACGGGAGCTCTCGAAACATGTTCCAAATAAGGAAAAATAACATCTTGAGGTAATATAAATATAAATTTTAAATACTTTATATATATATATATATAATATTTTGATGTTATTCAATTTGTTTCTTCTGCAAGTAGTGTAATTTCGTATTTTCTTTTTAACACCTGAAGCACATTTCAATGAAAAATATCAGTATCATCAAAGGTTTATAAGTAAAAAAAAAAAAAAACCTCCGCTCAACAGTCCGTTAAGGACCAAGGCGTACCGCGCGGCTTTTGTGTTAGTGTGACGGTGTATGGCTAGTACTACGCGCCACCACCAGCCGCTAGTTGCGGTATTCACAGCCAGGAGGCGGCGCTGTTATCTCAGCGCCTACTCAGTTTGCCTCACGACGCTGAGTGCACGCCGTACGGAACCTCCGCCGGGAATTGAACCCGGGACCACGAGCGCATCAATCGCCCGCGTTAGCCACTAGACCACCTGGAGGCTCTATAAGTAAATTAATAACAATCAAAATAATTTTACATTAAATATCATGTTACTGTACAACTATAATATGTTGTAGCAGGTTTTGGGTATGTGATGCTTATATTGCCGACATTTCGTTCCATAATCCTGGAACATTTTCAAGGGGTACTGATGTTGATTTAACAATCCCGCACTTTTATATCGTACTTCCCTTGTGATTTTTGCCATGGGAGGGTTAGAGCGTGGGGGTGAGTGTGTTGTGGCCATATGTTGTTTGTTAATTTGTGAACTGTCAGTTAGGAATTTCCAATTTGTCACTAGTTTCTGTCGTTGACCACTCTCCCTTGCATCCGGTATATCTAAATGGGTGGACAGTCCCATCACCACCCAGCTCAGCTACAGTCTGTAGTGAAGACACTTACACACAGAGGCCTACACCTATCAGACGAGGAACACAGGAAACAGGAGCTGAACACTTTGAAGGAGACGCTGTTTTTCAATAGAAACACCCCATCCGATTTAAACAACGCAATTAAACAAAAGAAGACAAAGAAGATGCAACCGGAGAAAGAAACACAGGAGCACATCAGCAGCTTAACGTTACCATATATAAAGGGCACATCAGAACCACATTCAACATGCACAAAAAATCAACACCTTTCTACAAAATCCAAAGGACCACATACACTTAGAGGGACAAGGTGTACATCAAATACCATGCAAAATTTGTGAGAGATCTTATAACGGCCACTCTTGGAGAAATATACGTCAACGCGTCCACGAACACATATTGGCAGTAGCAAAACAAGAAGATAACACATCCCTAACGAAACACACCAAGGAAACAGGACACACTTTCAATTTCAAAAACATAAAAATCTTGGCACGAACCAACTATAAGAAAGTCTGACAGTACAGGGAGGCAATTGAGATATACCGCATGCGAAGGAAAGCGGTCAACGACAGAAACGAATATACATAACTAGCAACAACTTGGAAATTCCTAACTGACAATTCACAAATTAACAAACAACATATGGTCAAACACACCCACCCCCACGCTCTAACCCTCCCTCTGCAAAAACCACAAGGGAAGCAAAATATAAAACGCGTGGCGTAGTTAATCAACATCAGTACGCCTTGAAAATGTTCCGGGATTATGTTAATGAAACGTCAGCAATATAAGCATCACGTACACGGATGTACCCAAAAACCTGCTACAACAGATATTCACCATGAAAGCCTTCACACGAGCATATATAAAACCACACTGAAAAAATAGCCCACAAATTTAAAAAAGCAGAACTACAAACAGAACAGAACACACACTGCCAAAAAACACACAAACAAAAAAACAAATTTGGTTTACCTGGTGTTTACAAATTATACTGCTCAGGATGTAAAAAATTCTTCATAGGTCAGACAGGATGGAGCTTCAAACAAAGGTATGAACACATAAAAGCATTACACTCCACCACTGAGTCTACCTTTGCTAACCATCTCATTGAAGCAGACCACACATGCACAAACATCAACAACATGGGAATCCACACACAAGAAAGACTGAAAATTAGACAAACTCGAACAACTGAAAATATACGAACACTTGGAAACAACGTCCTAAATGAATAGACACAACTTAAATCACACATACTATTTTAACACAGTTGCATCATACACACACACACACACCATCTCAAAAAACATAACAGCAGTAGCTCCTAGCTGCAGCTTCTAATGAAGGTCGCAATGAGCAAAGGCCAAGCAATAAGGTGAAATTATTTTTTAATTTTCATCTAAAATACTTGTGTTCATAAGTGCTCACTCACTTTTATTTTACAAACAATAACAACTCAAATTAAGGCAGGATGGTCCAAGACCCATTGTTTGCGAGTTACCCCAATATTTATAAGAATTTACTTCTAACTTTTCGCCTTAAAAAATTTGTTTACTATTTTTGTCTTTTACTTTTGTCATAAAACTCAATTTGAAATAGACCACCTTGGTTTGCGAGTGAGTGTTAGAAAAAACGAATTATGTTACAAAATGAGTTCTTACATACAATGGAGTCCAGTATCATAAGTAGTAAATTTAGGGTATAGTATAGTGTACATATAGTGTAATTGCACGATGTCCGTCTGATTGTAAGCGGGTAATAGTGTAATTGGTATAATGTGTACTCTCGTGTCTTACCAATCCGTCGTCGCTCTGGAACGGGACTCACGCAGATTGCGTCCGTTGCGAACGTACAAATAACCAGTATCGAAGTCTTTACCTGTTCTGTGTTGTATTTTGTAATTCCCGAAAGGCGCCAAATTGTTTTTTATCAAACAATTAAAATTTTCGCAGTTAGATTGTCTCCTGGAAACTGTAAATAATAATTTGAATTGCCTCGCTAACTGGCGGGAATTCGACTTTCGCTTGTTGTTGTGATGTGTTGCCAACATAAAATTTGCGTAACGAAATCTACTCTCCGCTAAAGCACATAACATACATAATAATATTCAAATAAATACACGACAGTTAGTAAAGGTTCGTACTGATTTAATTGTTTCAAGAATTCATTAATTTTTTAAATAATAATCGTGCAATAAATGTAATTATAACAAAGTTTATGCCTCGGCTGTAAATTAGTTCACTCAGCGGATCGCTAAGGTGGCAGCGCCTCAAACGTAGGAAGCTATAATGTTTATCGTCTCTTATTTATACAATTTATTCTGCCATGTGAATTCTTTTGAATACGAAAAAGGTTTTTAACAAGATGTTTAATAAAGTACACCACTTTATAATCGTGGTACTTATATACTAACAAGATTTACATGGAAACTCAACTGTTTTGTGTTAAAGGTGTGTGCGTCGGTTTTACCAGTTTGACATAGGTTATAATTATGTTACATACAGTGTTGTTTAATTCGAATCATCAATCCTTGAAAGAAATTAGTGTTTAAATTTTAGAGTGAGAGTTATTTATTAGTAAATTGGTGAATCAATTTGGTTCGTTATTATTTGTAATTTATTTTATACTTAACAACCACACGTTGTTCGGGTTATAGATCGTCAAGTGTCTTCGCCAATGAATTGTTTCTTTAGTTTATTTCCAACGATATGGGTACCGTCTGCTTCTGACTTCTGCTTCTTAATTCATCCAGTTTTTATTTAATTGCAGTTTAATATTTGATTATTGTCCCTTCATGTGTTACTGGACTATGGTAGACATCAGTTACTCATTTGGTTTTCATAACAGTTCGATTTTCTTCGTTATTTTTCCTTCAAATGGTCAGCATCAATATAGCGTCTGTTTCTCTGGGCCGTTAATAATGGAGCTCCTTTTCGTAACCATCAATTTCATAATAACGTACTGTAGTCATGACAACTGGCTTAGCTCTGATTGGCTAAGTACTTTTGAAACTATTGTTACAAATTCTGGTTTTTTGTTTAATTTGAATAAATATTTTATAATGGCTATATTTACTTGGGGATAATTTCAATGGTTGTAATCTTTACATAGATGTACCTATTTTCTTTCAAAGATTAGTTTGATATCTTACAAGATTGGTCTAAGCCATGTATTAATGTTTTAGTTCAAAATTGATAATACTATGTTAATACATAATTTACTTATTTCTATGTTTTAATATAATTCTGCCATGTTATTTTTGTTAGTTGTTGGTAATTACATAATTTACCTTGTTTTGTTATTTAAATATAGTCTTCAATTGTTTACAACTGGGTTTCTTAACTTAGACAGCTATGTCCTGTATGGGCAAAGTTGTTACATCTTATAATTTCTTATTTTATACATTACTTTCAATTCATATTATTGTTATTATTATGCTGTTTTGTTAAATTTATGTCATTACTATTTTTATCCCTACTCCCATTTCTCACCCACATCTTTAACACTTACATCTATTAATAAAACATAACATATCATTAAATTAATGGTCTGTACATAGTTCAGCCATGTTTCTTTTCATTACACATAATTATTATATTTTGCCTGTTATTTCTTATAAAGGTATTGCTATTCTTTTCTTTATAAATTCCTTACTTATTTAAAACATACTAACATATTACTGTGAAACTATTTCTTCTGGTATTTATTGCCTTAAACATTAAGCCAATAACTTCTTTCCTTAAATTAAAAAATGAACAAATTTGGTGAGTGTTATACCTACACCATCTCTTCTATAACAATAATCACCCTGGTGATTCTTATACTGACATAATATTTTTTCTATAGTTGTCTTGATTATAATATATATAAAATATATAAACACCACACAACACAACCAAACAACATACTCAACGATCAATTACAATATAAATCACATACACTTTTTGACACAATTATACAGAAAACAAACAGTAAGTTGAACCCCGCGCCAATCCCCTTCCTCCACACACCACCCCCACTTCACCTTCCACACAACCATTACAAAATGTTGGCAGTCTGTTACCAAAGCTGAAGAAGGCGGATACTAAGCCGAAACGCGTCCAATAAAATTAGTAAGTTTTCACATGAAAAAGTTCATTTTTAGTTAAATTTTTTCTATTTTTTACATTCACAATTATTCTGTGTCCTTCAGTCTAATAGACTTAACTTAATTGCTCATTTATCATGTGCATATGTTTTGGATTTGTCACACTTGTTTAACTCTTTTTTCTTAAGATTATATGTTGTTTATTTTATTACACTTATCACTTCACTGTTTATCTTTGTCACTCCCTACCTGTCTCTCACTCTTGGTTTCAAGGTTATTTTAGATGTACATTTACAACTATTCTTTAACATAATGAGCCTTATTTTCTTATTATTATAAGGTCTTTATCAATATACTTTATTTAACAATAATTGTCTCATTTATTTTTTGTGGTTAGTGTACTTTATCTGGTTTTAATAGGATAGCATAGGTGACTTTACCTATTATTGTACCTATTGAATTGAGCAGTTTTAATTTTTGGGATGGGGCTACTATTGTGTCGCATTACAATAGTTATCACTGTACTGAAATAACCCAAAAGGCAGTAATAATATACGGTGAAGGGCTATTCCCCCCTACTTTGAATTATGTGTGTAGTTTGTTAAACAAAAGTATTATTTTTGTGTACATTGTTTTTGTTATATACTACAAATAGAAACTTCGAACTTTTTATAACTTTCGTTTTATAAATCTGTTTTTCCAGACTTCTTGAAACAGACAAATTTGTACAAGTTTTCCACAGCTGTACCTCCTTTAGGCCTGTAGTACATAATATGTGGAAATGCAAAAACACAGTTTTTACAACTTTAGATTTGGAAAACTTTTTTTTGCGATTTTTGTTTAACAAAAAAAGATGTTTGCCTATGCATTCAGTTTAGGTCAGTGTACCCATAAACACAAGAAACGTGGATTCTGCAAACTTTGTAGGTGCCAGAGAACAGAGAATTGACACTTTTATTGGAGACTAATGAACCTTATATTGTTTCATGCTGTGAATGTTTTAATTATTTTAATTTAGTTTTTGTGTAATGTGTTAATTGAATATTTTTATCAAAATCAAGATATAGGGGATTAAAAAAGCTCAACATAATAAATTCTAATTTTGGTATAATACAGTAGTTGCTTATTCTCATCTTATGGTCATAAGTTCTGCTAGAAGAGTTAGGCCTATTTAAGATCATTGTTGTTTTATTTGGTTATAATTTATATCCCTATTTATGTTCTATATTTTAATTTCAAAACTTATTATTTTTGGTCTTTAATTATACGATGTTAGTTCATGAACCTGCCTTAAATGTAGCTCTAGTTAGAACTCCTGTAACTACAATTTCTTATGTTGCCTATTTTCTATAGCTCATACTGTATTTTACAAATAAATAAGTATAATCTCGAGGTTTAGTTTAAGCTTTAAATTATGTGAAAATGTCACTTTTGCGAGGGAACAAACACATTTGCATTAATATTATCATTTACGTTGATGCAGACTGACTACTAGGAGTGTTAGTAATGCCTTAGCTGTCAGTTGGCTGCGTTTCTACAAAACAAATACGTGCAACATACACAGCTTTGCAACTGTGTTTTGTTAGACCAGGGATGCCAGATATGGGGATTTTCCCCATAGTAGCGAAATTTGAAGGCTGAAAATCTTAGGTGGGGAGTTACTGGGAATTCCATTCAACAGTGACTGTGTTCAAAGTCTCAAACACTTGGAATTTCTTGGCAGAAAAAAATTAAAGACATTGGCTTCAGCAGAAGCAGCCTTTGAGAAAACCATTATAGCCTTTGACAGGGATTGAAGAGACATTGGGAATATAAATATTGTAAGGGTACATATCTTCAACATGCATTAATGAAGCAACATGATAAGGATAATGCACTAAATGATTAACACTATGAATAAAAAGGGGTGAGTCAGAGATGAAGGAATGGGTAATTAACATAATTATACGATCAAACAAATAAAAGTAATAGTAAAAGTAACCTATGATAAGAGAAATGTAGCAAGCAACGAAGCAAACATTGAAAACGATAGTACAATGCGATTTAACCAAAATAACCCAATAGATATGGTAAGTGAATAAGTAGAACCAGCCCCAATACCAGTGTTAGGATGTATCAAAACAAACAAAATAAGTGAATAAGTAGAACCATCCCCAATACCAGTGTTAGGATATATCAAAACAAACAAAATAAGTGAATAAGTAGAACCATCCCCAATACCAGTGATAGGATATATCAAAACAAACAAAATAAGTGAATAATGTAACCAAATTATATTATTCTCGTAGGGTTACTTATAAAATGTATGATGTAGCCTCCCCTCGGGTTCGTCTATTGGTAATCAGATTTTTCGTTACGTACAATGTTATTGTGAACGGGTTACTTGTATTTATGTCGTGTGCACTTGAATTACACCACCCGTTGGAAGTGTCAACTTGTAATATAGGTACATAATGTAGCGACAAACTCGCACTGGAGTCGTCGATGTGTAATTATAAATGTGTTAGATTGAACGGCTAATGGTTTTGTAAATTGCCGCTTACTCCCACTACGCTGCTTCTTTTCCGTGACGTCACTCAGCGATACCAACTATCGGGTTCACTGCAATCTGCGAATTTTATTTACTAAATACAACAGCAATAATAACGACACACAGTTACTATCAAACATATATCCTGGTGGAATCTTTTATTCGAAAACAACACTGGTTAATGGTTTAATAAATTTAAACAGAATAATCGCAATTGAATTACAAATTATAAATCTTCTCTTTACCAGTTGGCAGCAGTAGTAGCCAAACGTTCAGTATTTCTTGAGACCAAAACCATGCTTTTTGTTAATGTTTTTAAATAAAATATATCAATTATCTCAGGGCGTATATGGTTCGGGGGTTATAAATTAAACAAAATATTACACTATTAATCAAAATACAAGTTTACAATTATGGGATATTACAACGTTAGAGTGATAGGTGCACACAGAAATCGTATAGTGGTTACCAGTTTAAAAAAAGGTTATGTTCAAATCAGGCTTTGATAGTTATTGTGTAAATTAATAGTTTTCGTTGTGTTTAAAAAGGTGTTAGTCTTGGTGTTATTAGTGATTGTTTTTAGTGTTTGTGTTATATGGTGTCTGTAGATAAATTGATTATTACTTAAAATACGTGTATACAAAGGTGTGTGTTGAAGTACGATATAATGAGATGTCAGATCACCAAATCCTCTTCTTGTACTCTTCTTGGTTGTAAATAGGGCCCACGTACACGTCAGATCTTCTTCTCGTCCCTCGTCCACTTCAAATCTTCTTCCTGGTTATTATGTCCTTTATTTCATGTAATGGGTATTCTTCTGTGGTTGAAAAAAGTTCGTGTAGTGTACATCTAACTGTATTTATCTGGTTGTATAGTTTTTCCACACTTTATAACACAAAATGTAAGACGATTTAAAAACGCGTCTATCTGCTAAGATCGTTGTCAAAGAAGTCTCATTTTATTTATCGGAAATTTCTGGTTGCTAAGGGTAAACTTGGAACCTGGTTGGCTAATCCGGATCTACATTGTCATATACTTTTATTATTTCAGAATCTAAATTTCGTTCAAAATCTTTAATTTAACATAACTTTTCTATACTGGATGGGAGTTTAAAACCATTATCAGCATTATTTTGATCTTCACATTTGTTATATTTAGACACCAAACATGCCTATTTTTACTTAAAAACTATGGATGTTACAATTTTATTATTTGGAATTTTCTTAAATAACTTGAAATGTGTTATTTTGGTTCTATATTCCTTGTATACATTATTACCTATAAATACATCAACCCTTTCACATTGCTTTACAAAATTTCTAACATAATTGTTCAAAATTTACTAAAGTTGGTTTCACCTGGCCTATGTAATAGTATTACCTTCATCACCATGTTTTAACATCTTTAACAATTAAATTAATTTTTAACACTCATCAAAATGGTTTAACATATAACGTTATTTTAACAACACAAAAAATATATTATTCTAATAGTTAAATTCATGTCCACATGGCTATGATTATACCAATTCCTTGCACAAATAATTGTTTTCTACTCAGGCTGTATAAATGTTTGACACTTAACAACACGTCTCTATATAGTCCATTCTGCTTTGTCAATTAATTTATTTACCTTGGTTTAATATCAGTTCTATTGTTATATTTGTTAACACAACATAAAAAAAAATTGAATTAATATCATTAAATTGACATTCCTTTAAGCTAACTGTATCCCCTGGTACATACAAAAAACACAACACAAATACTATTATATAAAACACTGTGCTATAGCATAAAACATGCACATTTAACAAAACAAATTCTATACTAATTATTTAGTCCTTTGTCAGCTAATTTACTCATTATTCTGACACTGTCTATGTCATATTTACTATTTATATGGGTTTCAACATCCGTATACTTATTGATGTCTGACTTACAAAAATTACAATAAATTGAACACTGTTGCTCTACCTCACCACACAGTTCTAATAATCTTGTTACATTTACTGTTTATATGGGTTTCACTCTTGTTATAAATGTTATTGTGACCATGTTATAATTTGTTGTTTACTGGACAACCCTATGAACTCTATATGTGACAATTATTTGTATGTTTCATGTATCTATAACCAGGTGTATTTATATTTTTGTTACATCAATCAACTTAATTATTTACTAATCTTTCTCTTACATAATATTACATGTTTGGGCCTATTATCCCTCACTTTGTATTTTGATTATCTGGATATACCGATACATTAACTGAAACCATTTGTTTCTTTATAGTTCTGGTTCATAAACTGTTTGTCTTTACAATTCTTTGTTTGATCAATACTGAAAATTCATGTCATAGTTGGGGTTTGAAGATATCTGCATCACTTAGCCTAAATCATTAATTTGGGTACGGTCAGTTGTCTTACTAGTCAGTCTAAAATTGTTAGTCGTTCTTCTTCACTATCATCTTTGAAGATATTGTTCTTCTTGTTAGCTTCTTAATCAAAGTCTTCATTAAATCAGGTAAGATATTATGTTGTTCCAAATGTAATGTTACAATAGTAGAACCAGCCCCAATACCAGTGATAGGATATATCAAAACAAACAAAATAAGTGAGAAGCTAGAACCAGCCCCAATACCAGTGATTGACCAAATAAAATGAAACCAGATGAGAAGGTGAAGACCAAAATATAAATGAAATGAAATGAAAAGAAATGAAAGGACACCAACAAATAATATAGAACAGAAAAAGGAGAAATGTTACACTCAAATAAAGTAGTGAAAAAGAAACCAATAAATGATAAATGTAAATGATAATTATTAGTATCAACCAAATAAGCAATGTAAATGATAAGTGTTAAAATTCAATAACTTAGAGACAAACAAAGTACACTAACCAAATAAATAGAGAGTAACTATTATAAATCACTCTAATATGACATGAACTTGTTAACAGTATAATTGACCAATGTAAAGTGAGAGATAGAGAGATAGTGAACATTGTAAAGTGAGAAAGAGAATTTGACGTTAGGTAATACCCACTAATAACACTTAAATAAAACATGAAAAGTGCAAAGTGATAGTGTAAAACCCCAAATTAAATAGAAACCCTATTGATAGGTATGAACACCTAATAATTAGTGACAAACACTAAAGATTTATTGGTGAGATGTGTTATTAAATAAGACTTTTGTTATTATTAGTAGACAGATTAATTATAGATAAGAAATACTATGGTATTCAGGGAAGGAATCCCATGGAGAGTCAAAATGTTTGTGTTACCATGGATAGAAGGTAAAGTTTATTTTAGAAAGAATATGATAAAGAATGCAAAGACAAATTCAATAAACATCCTATGTTTTAAGGGAGAGTTAGTTAAGTAAAGTTAAATGGTGTGATGATGTTTATCACCAAGAAGTAAATAAGAAGTAACAAATGTAAATGAGAGTAGTATAATAACAGTTAAAGAATTGTTTGATTAAGTTTAAGTATAGGAAAATGGATGAAGAGTTATACAGGCCATAAACCTAAATGTTATGTTATATTTTATAGAGAATAGTAAATAATAGCCAAATTATAAACAATGGCAATATAAATAAGAAAAAAGATAAATTAATACAAATCTAATAATACTGAAAAGGCAGTTAGAATACAATAGACAAACCATAATATGGAAACTAATAAAAACATACAATTATTATAAAACAGACACAAAACCATTCAACAAGTAAACAAATCATGTTTAACACAAAACAAAACATGTACAAGGGTAAAATAATGTGTAATCTGTATAAAGTAAGAAAATATAACTAATTACTACCTAGGCCTATGAAATGCCTAACTGTAAGAAACCAATAACAACAAATTATAAGAAATTAACTATAATATTAGCAAATCAAAGGCAAGTAACTAGTCAATGGTAATTAGTGGATCATATTAAGAGATAAATGTTAAATTAAGGACATAAAATAAGAAGGAAATATAATTAAATAATATCAACATGATTGTTCAAACACTAATAAATCAGAAAACCCAGCTTTGTGGGATGTCAAAATGATCTTTGAAAGATAATATGAACAGTTGTGATAATATCTCATACTTAAATAAGAAGACCAGAGAATAATAGCAATCAGAAGATATTTAATCATTTTGAATAAAAATTCAAATATTCTAACAATGGTCTTAAGTCATGCATAGCCAATCAGAATCAATCAGTTACCATGACAACTGAACGTTAGGTATGAATATTCCGTTAAAAAGTAAAACGGTTAATCTTATAGTGACGCTCACGAGGAAGAGACGCCAAGCCGTAAAGGGGCCAATTTTTTATTTAAAAACAGTCAAAGTGACCAGATTTCTTGAAGTGAAGAACCAAACTACCTGATGAGGGACTAACACATTCAACCCAGACAACAGACCAGCTTAATTAATCCCAAATTAATTTAAATCGATCAACTAATACGAAAAAGAAGCAAGGCGTACCTAAATCCCAAGATGATTAAAGATTGAAGACCCAATCTATTTCAACTGTATGACACCACACCTCAAATCAACTGATTGATAAGTATTGCTGAGTTAACCGAATTTCTGAAATAAATTCTCTTAAAATTTTCTCACTACACTTTGAACTCTCACTATACACTGACGATATTATTTCTTCCAAAGATTAATTAATAAAACATATTTATGAATACCAAGTATCTGAATTATAACCTATGTATTAAACGAATAACACTGGCACACACTTTTCACCACAGAATTGAATTTAATGTAAACCTCTTCCATAATTAATTACCACAATTGTAAGGTGGTGTACTTTATTTAATTATCTTGTTCTAAACTTTTTTATCGTACTTAAAAGAATTCATTGGCAATTTTATTTTGTATAAATAAGAAAACGTCGTCCATCATGGCGTCTGATTAACTTGTAATGCCAACCCTGCTTTCTGCTGAGTGAACAATTAATTTATTGCCGAGGCTAAAAACTATTATACTAATCTCATTTGTACAAACATTATTGAAAATTAATAAGCTATAAAGCCAAATAAATAAGTGTGTATCGTTACTAGCTGTCCTGTAATTATTTCAAGTGTATTATGTATGTTGTGTTCTGTAGCAGTGAGTAGAATTAGCTAACAACATTTTACGTTGGCAACACGTCCCCCCACTCAAGCGAGATTCGAGTTCCCGCCAGTCGGCGAATAATTCGAATCAAACACTACAGTACCGTAAACAACTGAGATAGAATCTTTTAATTGTTTTCTTGCAAAACAATTTGGCGCCTATCGGGAAGAAATAACTAGTGAGTAAGGACAGGTAAGGACACACAGACTACACGAAGCGTTTGTAACACCAAGGGACGCATTCAACGTGCGATTAATTAAACACACACGCAAACGAGATTTGTTACCAATTAACACCGACGCTCAAAGAGCGAGGTTATACTTACAAAGTGGCCCACCAACTAGTGAGGCTAGATTTACGAGAAGAATAATATCTAGCGGCAAGTACGAAAAAAGAAGAACAAGATACATAAGAGGACGTCATCACTGAGACGGACGAAAGAGGCCGAAAAAGAAGTTAAAGTGGGCGACAAGGAAGTGACTTCGGTCGAGGACGCCGAATAAATGTTACCCCCCAGGGAGCCAGTCAAACCCGTGCAGCCAGAGAATCAACCGGAGAAACCCACACAACCAGGGGACGCAGATTTCATGGAAATGATGAGAATAATGATGGAAGATAACCGGAAGAAAATGGAAGAAACCTTGAATAAAAAAACGGAAGAAACCAACAAAAATATAGCGTCATTAAAAGAAGATTTCAAGGGAGAATTTAACAAAAATAAGGAGGAATTAAAAGAGGACAACCAAAAAATCAGCCAGCAGATGGCCGAAAAAATGGACGAACTGAAGCAAGACAGCCAGAGAAATATGGAGGTATTGAACAAGAAGATGGCTGAGAACAACGAAAAAATGAATAAGAAGATTGAGGAGGAGATGACGGTGATCCGACAAGAGATTTCCGAAATAAACGGAAAATGGGAAAACACGAGTCAGGAATTACGACAAACGAAGGAAGACTTCGGCAACCGAATGACTAATATTGAAGAAGACAGTCAGATTCGAATGGAGTCCATACGAACCGCAACCGAAGAAAACATAACTCAGGTGCGGACAGACTTCGGAGAGAAATCCCGGGATATCGACACCGCCGTAAGAGAAGTTCGCGGGCAAGGTCAAAACAACCGGGATAAAATTGAAGAGATTCAGAAACGGGAAATCTCTAAAATCAGAGAGGAGTTGGAAATCATCAATAACAGACCACCCATAATATCGCAATTCCAACACATGGACAACCGGGAGGTCATCAATTTTAAACAATACAAGCGAAACCCGATGGAATTCCTTGAGAGAGCTGATGAGCAGCTGGCGAAGACTCGAGAGAATCGATGGACTATCATCCCAGGATACTTGGACGAGTACTTCCGTGACATAAATGATAATTGGTGGACGGCTACGAGACACGACCTCACGAGCTACGAGGAGTTCAAGGACGTGTTTAAGAGGAAATACTGGTCGGAGGCAACTCAAAACATCGTCCGAGACAGCAAATGCTTCGGCAGGTATGATGCCAGCAGAGGGACGACTTTCACAGCATATTTTTTGGAGAAAGTCTGTCTAGCAAGGAACCTAGAGCCGAAAATTCCTGAAGAGAGCTTGGTAACAAAACTTCCCTTTCATTATGAAGAGGGTGTCTCCAGAGCGCGACTGGGCAGTCAGATCAAAACAATACAATCGATGGCAGCCCTGTTAGAAGACTATGAAAGGGAGCGATACTATCGCAGGAGTCGACAGCGGTACGACAGGGGTGACAACAAAAGCTTCCAGAACGGCTACCATTTTAATAACAACAATTACCGATCAAACTATAACAGCCGTAATAATACTAATAACCACCCCAATTAATCATATAATAAACCAAATAATAATAATCCAGCCAGTCAACCAAACAACGGTTATAATAACAACAATCGGCCAAACAACCAAAATAACCAATACAACCGACCAAATAATCCACAACATCAACCCTATAGGCCGAATAACTCATACTACAACCGGCCAAATTTCAACCATAATAACAATGACACTAGAAATCGAAATAACCAAGAGCGTAACTATCGCCAAGTACACTATGTGAGGGCCGAAGATGACGGGAGAAGTAGGTCGTATTATCAAGGACGACGAAGTACCGACCGAAACGCCTACGGACACCAGTAGAGTAACAGCAACTACGGACGGGATACCAGAACCAATTTAGGCCGAAGTCGTAGCCAAGAAGTATACCAGCGTGAACGCTATGAAGAAGATCATAACCAGCCTGAACCCCGACTGTCAACAAGCGGAAGTCAGCCGACGAGTCAGCAAGACAGGCGTGACGAACAGCCCGAGACGGCTTTAAACTAAGAGCGGCAGTGAAAAATCTACTTGTACCCTCACTGAACCAGTCTATTGGGTTAAATCGCAACGTTGCTCAAGCAAACGATGAACTCACCATTACGATCGTACGAAGTAATTATTTAAAGAATATAAGAGAAGAATTGCTCGAAGAAAAAGACAACCAATCTGATAATAACCACAACAGTGAAATTGCTTATATATCGACGAAAGTTAATGGAGTACCAACGCGAGTAATGATAGACACGGGATCAAACATTTCATTAATCGACACGATCGAACTTCATAAAATCCAAGAAGCGAGTAAGACGACAATACTTACATTACCCATCAGCAACATTGTCCTTGTAGGAGCGACTGGACGACAGAATAGAACCATCCGAAAACAGGTACAACTCGAACTGACGAGCGACAGACAAACCGTAACAATGACATTCTTAGTAGCCAGTGTATTACCATTCCAGATGCTAATTGGTTGCGATATGCTGCGCCAGTACTCAGCCATAATTGACCTAAGTAAATCTAAACTATTCTTGAAGAAGGGTGACTTGCAATGGACAACAGAGTTAACCAGTAGTGACGAAATACAGTCGAATAAAACCATGTACCATGTCCAGAAATATCGAGACGCTGGGGAACAAATACCTAACAATGGAATTTGCGTCGAGACCGACAATGAACAACTATGGCACGAAAAAATCGAAGAAATCCGAACTTTCCAGAGAGAGAAGACGAGCGCACAATTAACCGTTCAACAAGCGGAACAACTTATTGACGTGTACAATAGATACCGACACGTATTTTCAGATACACCTGGAAAGGTCAGAGATTATCAGTGCGAAATTGAATTCCGAGAGCCTGTCAACTTTAATAAAAAATCTTACCCGATCGCATTTTCATTGAAGGAAGCGGTGAGAACAGAAATCAACCTATTAATAGCAGAAGACATAATTGAACCGAGCTACTCACCCTACACCAGCCCTATCCTAGCAGTTCCAAAGAAACACGGGAAGGTGAGAATATGTCTAGACGCCCGTGAGATTAACAAAAACATTGTAAATGATCGTACATCCCCAGGGGAAATAGAAGAAATCCTGAAAAAGTTCTACGGGACCAAATTCATCAGTATATGGGACACTGTCTGCGGCTATTGGCAGGTCGAGTTACACCCATCCAGTAGAAGATACATGGCATTCATATTTGAAGGGCGGAACTACCAATTTAAAAGATTACTCTTCGGATTGGTGAATTGGGTAGCAGTATTTGTGAAAATTATGGACCAGATACTTGGACCGAATGCCTTACAGTTTACAACAGTCTACGTAGACGATCTCTTAATAACTTCAGATAAATGGGATGAACGTTATCGCCGGGTAGAGCACATTAGAAAAAGTATCAAGCAACCATATAACCCTCAAACTGGAAAAATCCAAATTTGTGGTTGACGAAGTATAATTTTTGGGGTTCAACTTGTCTGGACATGGGACAACACTATCACAAGAAAAAATTGAGTGCATACAGAAGTTTCCGACCCCTAAAAACAAGAAACAACTCCAATCATTCCTCGGTCTATGCAATTATTACCGAAAGTTTCAAAAGAATTACTCGGAAATGACAGCCAAGTTTTCACATCAATTGTCATCCAAGGACAAATGGACGTGGGGAGTTGAACAAGACATAACACTCCAACTTATTAAAAACAAATTCATTGAGTCAGTAATGTTACGTCATCCCAATTTCACCAAGCCATTCTACTTAAATTGCGACGCCAGTGACGTTAGCCTTGGATCCGTTTTGTACCAGGAGGATGAAGAGGGGAATCATTGTGTAATCAGTTTCGCAAGTAGAGTGTTAAACAGCAGCGAGAGAAATTATAATGTCACGGAGAAGAAATTGCTAAGCGTTGTATTTTCCTGTGAAAAATTTAGGACGTACATCTTGGGGTACCCGATTACAGTAAGGACTGACCACAAGTCCATATCATTCCTCAGAAATTGTAAATTAAGTCATGGAAGATTGACTAGATGGAGTTTGATATTACAGGAATACAATTTAAATTGGGAATACATCCCGGACAAGAAAAATGTTGTAGCCGATACCCTGTCCAGAGTAAACATTAAAGACCAGACGTACGAAGGAGAAAAGAAAACTATCGTTAAAATCTACCATATTATTAAGAGCAGAACTGACTTGGCCAACATCATAAAAGAATTGGAACGACAACAAGAACAAGATCCCAAGCTGAATAAAATTCAACAACGGTTAACAGACCAAGACGACCATGTATCCCAATATTACTGTAATCACCAAGGAATACTTTTTATTAAAACCAAATATAATTTCAACACCTGGAAAATAGCCATACCACGAGCCACAGAGAAGGACCTAATTCTCGATTATCATGAGAGATATGGGCACATGGGTGCATTAAAAGTGGTAAAGGCCTTACAAGAACATATATACATAAAAGACGCCAACAGAAAGGTACGGAAATGCATAAAACAATGTCACATCTGCCAACTAGTGAAGGTCAACAACGACAGAAAGGAGGGCACCATGATACCTATCACCACATCTTGTAAATTGGAGAAAGTTTTCGTTGACATATGCGGACCATTTCCGCGTAGTGGAGGGAGGCATCAATACAAATACCTCATTATTGTGTTCGACCACTACACCAGGTTCACGAAGCTTTACCCCATCAATCGCGCCGGAAAATTTTAAACTTAATACTAGTACCATACATTAGTGAAGTGGGAACACCCAAATGCATCATCACCGATCATGGAACGCAATTCAAGGGGAAAATTTTAGTGACATTTTGTGAAATACATTCAGTATTTGTATATTAATCTTGAGATATTACACTACTTACCCAAAAGTCGAAAACTTAACACAGCAGAACAATATGAAATATACAAACACTACAAAACACAACCAAACAACGTACTTAACGACCAATTAAACTATAAATCACAAACACTTTTTGACACAATTATACATAAAACTAACAATAATTTGGATCCTCGCGCCAATCCCCTTCCTCCACACACCACCACCACTAAAGCTTCCAAATAAAAAACCGTTACGAGTTACTGGCCAGTAGAGGTGGGCTAAACTGTTATTTTAAAATACTAGGTATGAAAATACCGTTCCAAAAAAATAACAGGTACAAATACCTGTTATTATATACTATATATACATAACCTATACATATTATCCTTTGTAAGTAACTCGTTTTGAGTTTCCTGCAGGTCTCCTATGTAATATCTTCAAATAAATACACTGCAAGTAGGTTTATTTTCACCTAGATAAACCTATTAATATATTAATAAACCTACTTGCTGTGTATTTATTTGAAGATATTATATAACCTATACTATATAATTTGTTATAAGAAATAAATTGAAACTAAAAGTATTAACAGTGTTACTTTACACTGTGACTTTATTAAACTATTACTGTTTAAATGGAAATAAGAAACAAGAGAATTTATAGGCCTATCTCCCTTTGGGAATACCAATTTAAGTTTTCACTAGTAGTAAACAAACTAACATTGGTTAGACAAATCAGTTGCGAAACTCGGGGCAATTAAACAATTTAGAGTAGGCCTACACGTAATACCACAAAAATAATATGAAAAAACATCAGAAACGTATAATAAAAACATAACAGTAAGCCACAAGAGTGAATGAGAATAAACAAAATTTTACAAATAAAAATAAAAAAACAAATTGGGTAACCAAAAATTGTAATAAAATAAATATAAATACATAAATAAAAACTTATAAATAATAAGCAACAACAAAAGTAAATTAAATGCATTACAGATATTTAAGGAACAGGACTAGATAAAGTGCATAAATGTCCATTACAACAATCTCATCATTTACGTGAGATGTGTAGTGAAGTTAAAATCACATTAATAAAAAGTATAATATAGTTTATCAACATCAGCCACTCTATAGGTTATAACTCAATATGAATACAACGATTTCACTAACTACTCCGAACATAAAGTTTTTTTGTGTAAAAACATAAAGTTTTACCAACCTATTTTAGTTACAAGTTGGTGACTAGTATAATATATAATTTATTAGCATATAATCTGTATTCTATATCTGCATATCACACGAGAATAAATGTAACAGCAGGATGAATTATTTCCTATATTAAAAACAGCTTCGTCTCTTTGCGCAGAATGAAGTATACAGGACGAAAAAGTAGCTCGTACTATATACTTATATTTCCTACTCGAAATATGCTTGATGGTACCTGTTCCTAAAATACTAGGTGTTCCTAAAATATTAGGTGTTACTAAAATACTACTGTTACTCTGGAACGCGTTGTTCCTTGTGTATCGGTGATACCACTAGTATTTGAAATACCTAGTATTTTAAATAACGCGTTACTGGCTGTTCCTTGCGTTCCAGCGATATTTTTGTATGCCTAGTATTTGGCCTTGGTTTACGTGATCTTGTGTACTTTTTGTGTGTGTGTGTCTGTGTAGGTGCGTAGGGGGTGTGCTACAACTCGGAACAGCGTCGCCGCGAATAACAGGTATTTCAACTTTTCAGTCACTGTTACATCCGTTCCACAAAAATATCGTTCCAAAATACCTATTACAGGTATATCGGCCCACCTCTACTGGCCAGTCTGTCTCAAACTGCGGACAAAGGCGCACATCACGCCGAAACGCGTACGGGAAGAAAAAACAAGTTTCACAAGTGAAAGTTCTACATTCTAAAGTAAATCTTGTTTTGATTTCATAATAACCGTTCAGGGCTGTCCTGACATTCCAACTGCATGTACATGTATTAAAAATAGGTGTTACTGATTGCAAATTGTTTTTTATTATTTAAACAATTGGAAGTTTGTGTAAACATAATATACTGTAATGAACTGAATTACAACCATAGCCAGAACTAGTTACTAGGAGGGGCAAAATATTTTCTAGGATGGACAAAACACATTTTCCAGACAAAGCAAGCGTGTGTGTTTACATACAGATTATTTACATTAGGCAACTCCTCTGTCATTCTTGCAGATGTTGCTTTCATTGTGAAATAGCATGGGCTACAAAAACTCCAACTTGCAAACGAAATTAATCATATTTCTGTTATATTCCTGATAAGCTGAAAGAAATTTTGAAGCATTACCATTTTGTAATATAAAATGATTCAGTGGTTCAGTGTTGCTTTTATTCTTTAACTTTATTTTATTCTCATCTTCGCACACCGACAGACCACAGTATGACTTCGTCTTTTTCTTGTTTTCAAGTGATTTCACACGTTTTCATCTTGATCTCAGCAGCTCAGTACACTTTCTTTCATCACATAAAATAAGTTTTATATTTGTGTTATATTTATAATAGTATTTAAGTATTAACAATATACCCAGTTTCTTTAAATTAAAATGTTATGTTTTGTATAAAGTTCGGACTTTTATGCTAAAGTGGGGAAATTTTGATATTCACACGTGGGGGAAATTCTTGAGTTGGTATACCTGTGTGTATGACATTTGTGACAACTGATTTTCTGATTGAGAAAACGTGAGCTGTATTTTACACCATTAGTAATTATGACGTTGAGGTTCTGACTGTCTAATTTAATACGAACCCATATTCGTATTGATCATTACGGTAATCGAATAGATAGAAGTTACGTTAATTCAAAAATGGAAGAATTACCAGATATCCTACCGAAGTTGGTAGTTTTTGACTTAGGTTAGTATTTTAATATTTTTAAATGTATATTTTAATAATGTAGTAGAATTGAATGATTTTGTGAAGAGTTTCATCAGTTATAATTTTAATTTAATTTAAATGTTTATTATCAATGAATGACTCCGTGAAGACTTTAATGTACTAACACCAAAATAAGATTGAAAGTAACAGATCGGTGAAATCAATTTTATTCCGGCAGTTTCCGCATGTAATCTCGCTAATATTTTTAAATTCTTGTTATGCATATTGTTATACATTACTCTAGTTACATTGCTTATTGTCAGTGAAGTTTGTTAGTAATGTGAACGTGGCAGCGAGGTAACAGCTTCAATGTATTTACCCAAGAAAACAAATCATCTAATGTTTTATCAGATTTAAAAGTTATTTGAACGAGAATCCGAAGTTATGAAAATAACTGTAATTATTACATTATAGAACAAATGACAGGCTCTACAAGAAAAAACTCGAATGTCTTGTTGACTGCAGCTTAGCCATAATTTAGGTGAGATTTTTACTTGCTTCATTAGAAACTAAGTTAGCTAGATAAGTTTTAATTTAAAGTTCTGTAAACTTAATTTTCATTAACTTACTGAGAATAGTATGAGTTGTAGATTCATTCAAAATAAAAATAAAAATCAGCAAGTATTTTAAGAAACCTTCAGTATTGAGTAAAAGTAAAATATCTACGATGACATTTGTCTTTTTGATGTAAAACATACACTTGAAAGTTCAAAATTAAAGATTAAAGACAACATTTATTTTTATAAATAATAAAAATATTTATGTATTTTGGAAATACAGAATCCTCTTGTCGGGTAATAGAAGTTGTACCCCCCCCCCTTGGTTGTTACTGTGTTGGCAATATCGGGTGAAGTCAACATTTATAGAATTTCAGATACTATGTAACCATGCCGAGTATGTGTTTATGAATTGTGAAATATACGTAATGCATTTATGGTGAATGTAGATGATTTTTATATTACTAATGCTGAATGTACAGTAAAACTCCATTTATCCGAACTAATGAGTCCCAGACGTAACTCGGATATGCAGAAATTCGGATAATTAGGACAAACATAAGAAAAAGGTTCTGTTGTGAAAAAAACACGAAAATTTCTCAAAAAATCACTTTTGTTTATTTTTATTACATGAGTACAGTATCTTACTAAAAACCAGGTCACATGTGTTTTGCAAAATGTTCACTTTTACTACAAAAAAATTAAAAATAATACTCACACATAATTATAATTTTAGGCGAGCAGTAGGCTAGAAAATGTTGTACTGATCAATACATAAACTATGATGCATAGCTAACACAGTCTTAATGTATTTCATTTGCTTACGATGTTTTTTTTTGTTAGTATGGCAGTTTGAATACTTTTTTTTAGAAATTGTATTAATTTTTTTTTTAATTTCCTGAAAACAATTCATATAATTGGCCATTCGGATAAATGGAGTTCTACTGTATTATTATTCTCTGCATTAAGTTATATTATTATTTGTCATCTTAATAAAATGTTAATTGTTGTCAGTAATATTATAATATTATTGTTTTTTTTAGATTACACTTTGTGGCCCTTCTGGGTTGACACACATGTTGATCTTCCATTCTCATTAAAGTAAGAAGTTTTGTCAAATTTGTTTACTTATATAGTGCTCTCGATGGTCGTCATTAATATTTGTCATAATGTAGATAAAAATATATCTTTTACATTGCTATTTATTAATATTGTTTGTAACTGTTTTTTTTAGTATTATTAATACGTGTCAGTTATCTTTCACCATTACATAAACGGATGGTATTTATTATATTAACATCTTTTATTGTCTGTTTTATGCATAATAATTTCTGTAAAAGTGGAACAAGTATGCAGTTTACATATCAACAACTAATGCAATCAGTTTATATTGCAACAACCAATGCAATGAATGGTGACTGGTAACACCAGTTTTTGTCAACAGTTTTTGTTTGTATGGTCAGTTGTGGGACATTTCCATAAAATTCTTATACATTTTTTAGTAGTGATGCCTTTTCCTGCATAATTATCCAATGCCAATAATTAACATGCCTTTCCAATCCTATCATTTAAGTGAAATTTGTATACACAATTTTTTTATATTGTATTTTCATTGTTTTCATCCATTTAAAAATAATTTATTATACTAGAAACATGCATAGACACACACACACATATACTGTTTCCATTCTTAGTTCAATCCTGATGTAAACAAACAGGCGTGTCACATCTGAAATACTATGTGCTGCTTGAATTAGTAGATGCGTGTCACACTGATAGAAGAAGTACGGACAGGGTAACATATAATGGTGATAGTGTGTAAACGCATGTAAATTGTGATAATGTTAACATACCTGACCAAGCTTTGTGTGACTGTGTCAGAGCGCAGTGAAATATTTTATAACATAAGTTAATGGCTTTTTTTATTTACAGTTTAAAAATAGTGACAAAACAAAAAAGTGAAGTTTATTTAAAACGAAAATACAAGCTGTGATAATTATTACCAGTGTACTGTCTATTTTCACCTTCTGTCAGAGAATAACTCAGTATCTTTCATATCTGTGTTGGAACTTAAATTATCACTTGAGTCAGCAGTATTACAGATAAGACTGTTCAGGTCGGTAATGTGGTCCAGTTCGCATAGCTCATCTTCTTCCTTGACTATATGCTTGACCCAATGCCGCTGTTATTTCATTTATACTGCCTTCTCTGTTGATTGTTTTGTATCAGACAGCTTATATGTTGTGTTTTAATGGGCAACATATCCTTTCAAATGGCTCCAAATTAATTCAGTGACATTCAGTATACAGTGATAATGAGGAGGCCTTAAAAAGGCATGCCTCGATTTTTCTGCAATATAATTTAATATGAACTTTTTAAATTTGTGTTCATTTTGTTTTAAAAACTCTGAAAGTTCAGTTTTCATGCAGATTTCTTCAAAACTTGTACTTTTTAAGTTGAGCCATGCAACAATGTCAGCTTTCCGCCACGCAGTCATCACAGAATGATATAGGGTGTTATCCATGATTATTACACTGTTGTTTGGTAATAGTGCAACAGTCATTTCAAACTACTTTTTGAACACAGCACCATTCATTTCAGTGCCTTGTTACATGGTGGTTTTATTCCATTCCAGGAAGTTTTGACTTCCTTACCATTCAAGAAGAGTCTTTTGTCTTGTGTTTGTAGTATTTGCTATTTAATGCTGTAATAAGATTATAACGTTATATTCAAGAAGGATTTTAATGATGTAATTTGTATTATAACATTGTTTCTAATTAGAACTCATGGGACGTGTAATGTTGTAATTATAGTGATCATTCAGTTTTTATTTACTAGTGAAATTATGTATGTAGTGTACAGGCTTACAGCAGGTGTTGCTTATTAGAAACTGGTTGGAATTTAGAAATTGGTTCATTAATTCAGAGACAATATATTCCTGAGATTTGATACTGGCGAATTTTATTCACTTAAATAGCACTGTATATATATATATATATATATATATATATGCATGATTTGCATGTGAGTGGGAAACCCGCTGCCACATCCGTTCTGTTCTCATCTGTTTTACCATATTATAGTTTTAAGTGGACTTTTGAAATGATTACGATCCTTATCTTGAAGTCTTGAAGCATTAGAGTTAGTGATGCTTAATGTTATAAGTATCACAATAACCATCATGACATACAGTCTCAGTAGACTTTCTGCGAAAAGTTACACATAGTCTTCTTAGATGTAGTTATGTATGTACAAATATAACATCGTATAAGAAGCCTGCACACTTGCTTGGTAGTAGGTCTATTTTAACTTACAAGAATCCCCTTGAAAATGTTTGAACTGTCTCATCTGGTACATATTGGAATGACAGTATAACTAGATGTCTCAAAAATCAAGGATTAGCCTATTTTTTAATGATTTTAGTATGCTATGCTAAAAAAATTTGTCTGTAAGATACACTACAATCTTGTCCTTAATATTGGTGTTTAAACAATATCTCGGCCATCTGTTTGTTGTAATCACAATAAAGGGATGAAAAACCCCTATAAAAATATGTTAACTCCAAATATACAAAGAAAAAGGGTGTAAGGATGTAATATAATTTGTTCAACTTGATTGGTGGATTTGTATACTCAAGTATGCAAACTTATGGAAAGAACAATAAAGACTTTACCAACTTTTATTAGGACAGCTATAGACACTTATTATGACAAATGATTCTCTTCATGGATGCATATCTCTATATTTAGCTGTATTCTGCTATATCCACTTTGCAACACACACACATACACACAATCTTGTTTCTTCTGGAAACCATGCGGCTTTTTTTGGAGTCTTTCGTGGTACACTAAAAACTCGTTTATCCGAATTTGATAGGACCGCGCCCGTTTCGGATAAACCGAAACTTCTATTTAAATAATAATACATAATATGTAAGTACAGTAACTTTATTTAATAATAATAATTTAAAAGTTACAGTGAATATGATACAATAAACTATAAAATGGCACTGAACTGTAAATTATAGTTTCTACAGTACTGGAACAGTCCTATTGCTTGTTCGTACAGTAATCAATCAGTTTTTTGCCTAAGCTTTGAAGCTCGTTTGCTGGCTGCCCGATATCGAAGTCGTTTCATTGTTAGGACTTTGTTTCAATATTTATGTTTATGTTACTTTATGTTTACAATATATGAACATAATACTTTATAATCGAACAAATCTGTAATTCGGAGTACCCCTTATCCCAATTAGTTCTGATTATTGACTCTACTTTATATCACGTGGAATCGCTTGTATATGCTATTAAATATAGATTATAGCAACAGGAAAATGCTTTTATGTATTTTTAAAATTTATTAAAAATTGTTTCAGATAAACCAGATTTTCGGATAAACAAGTTTTTAGTGTATTTATTTTGTCTCTGTCCTGGCCTTCATTCTTGGAATTATCTTTGCTTTAGTTACAATTGCGTTTTTCTTCACTTTCATTATCTTTCTTAGAACACTCTTCCTTCGTATTTGTAGTGTGCAGCATAGTGCTCCTCTCTGCAAGAATTCACGTGTCTGCATCACAAAAGGTGATTCCTTCACCTTCATAACTCAAGAAAGTACTTTTCTTTCTTCTTTGTCCATCATGGTGATACTGACCCCTCTTTAAATGTATTCCTCCTAAATTGGTATCCTATATGTTTCTGTAATATTATTTGTGTCTTAACTAAAAATAAAGCTTGAAATTTATAATGTTTTCTAAATTTAACACACATGGGTCACTGGTATTTTTCTTTACTGTGTATATTTGTTAGGTTTTTTTTGTAATCTCCTCTTTACATTGTTCAACCCAAATATCATGTTTTTTCATAAAACTAAACTTTTTCCTAGGCCTCAATCTCGTAATTTATTTGACCACTGTGAACACGTCTTTCATTGCTATGACAATCATATGGTGCCTTTAGGCTGTATAAAAAAGAATACAATAAAAAATATAAAAAATTCCTTCATGTATTCTAGTACTACTGGTACATCTATCTTTACACTAGTTTATTGTTTCTAACCGCATTTGTTTGACTTCATCTATTCCAGTTCTTCACTTTAATAATAACAATTTTCATGAGAGACTTAATAATAACAATTTCCATGAGAGACTTATGTTCAATTGCCACAGGAGATAGTCCATATTTCTGTTAGAAAAACCTAAAGGTACCCATTATCCAGATGTCCAGTTATACATAATGCTCTAATTCGCAGTAGATGATTGAAAAAGAATATTTGTATTGGAAAATCTAAAAATGTACAAATTATTTTTTTCCTTTAATAGAAAATGAACTTTAAAATGGTAAAAAGTAAGTGACAGTATTATCCCTGGTTGCTCATTGTTAAATCAATACACTTTTGCATGTTTTACAGTTCTGTTATTAGACAAATAAATTATGTAGGTATGTTATTGTATTTGCCTGTTCATAAAATGAAATACTGAAGTGTGTGAGGTTTGTCTAAAAAGTAGTGAGACTGAATTTTTTTCCCAAACAGCTGATAGCTGTAACATTTGTTTACATTTGTAAAAATTTTACGATTTTTTAAATTTTAATTTTTTACGATTAGGGTGTGCGATAGTTTGTGTGTTTGTTTTGTCTCATGTCACAAAAATGGAGCTTAGTAACATTGAGCAGCTTTATGCAATCAAATTTTGTTTCAAACTCCAAGACAGTGCAACAGAAACATTTAACAAGTTAAAACAAGCTTACGGAGATGAAGCCATATTCCAGGCTTAGACTTTTAGGTGGCACAAAGCATTTTTGGATGGCCATGAAACCATGGTGGATGAACACCATTCTGGACAACCAAGCACAGCACGAACTGACGAAAATGTGTTGAAAGTGAGAGATCTAATCAAGTCTGCTCATCGTTTGACAGTGAGAATGATTGCTTGTGATCTAAATTTAAATCACCAGATAGTTCATGAAATTTTGATGCATGATTTGAACATGCGCAAAAATGGTTCCAAAAAATCTCACTCAGGAACAGAAGGACGGCCAAAAAAATGTGTATCTTGACCTTGTTGAGCGCATTGAAAATTACATAGATTTTATATATGTTACATACATTCCTGAATTGTAAAGGACTCGAGGCCTGTTGATTTTGGCGAAGAGCGGTTACGGGAAAGGGGTAGTTTACCTGCAACATTTTATGTTTTAACAAGGGTAATTTTTTCTACGACGAACGATAACTGCCGCACATTCAAACAGAATCAAATAATTTTTTACACATGTGCCTGAGTTGTAGAGGATTCAAGGCCTATTGATTTTGGTAAAGATCAGTTACGGGGAAAGGGTAGTTTACCTGCAACGTTTTATGTTTTAACAAGAGTAAAGTACTTAATTTTGATAAATAAAGTATCCTGATAAGATCATAATAATCCACTGCAGAAACGTAGATGAAATATCTATAAATGAAAAGGCTAGTTGAACATGGTGGGGATAATTTTCTATAAATGAAAATTATAGTTGAAGGGGGAGGGGATAATTTTTTATATGTGTACTACGTTATCGGCAACAAAAAAGTAGTTTGTTGTTAAAATTCCTTCCTGTCCAATGTTTTCTGCAAAACCAGATGTTTTGGCAGTGCCATCGACTTCCATCATCAATGAAAATCGAGTGCGATAACGTGAGGTGGTATGTTTTAGTGGCCACAGTACTGTGGTTAAGGCTGAAAGAAAGAAGTAGGCTGTGGTTCCATAGAAAGAAGTAGTTTCTATGGAAATATTTCATTTTGAAAATGATTTTAAATATAAATCTTAGAACATGGAACTCATGTATGGTTCTCCATACCGATATTTTAGTATGATCCAGAAACAAAACGGCAAAGTGAAGAGTGGCATACAGCAGACTCGCCACGCCCAAAAAAAGCAAGAAAGAGCAAATCCAAGATCAAGTCAATGCTCATTTACCTTTTTGACATTCGAGATATTGTGCATAAGGAATTTGTGCCTCAAGGACAGAAAGTCAATGAAACTTACTACCGTCAGGTTCTTGAGAGACTCAGAAAAAGGGTCATTCGTGTCCGGCCAGAGTGTGTTGACTTTTGGATGCATTATCACGATAACGCTCCATGTCACACCACACTTTCTGTGAACGAGTATTTGGGCAAAAATGGCACTCCTGTGGTACCCCAGCTCCCTTACTCCCGTGATCTTAGGCCATGTGATTATTTCCTATTTCCAAAAATCAAAGGCCAACCCCAGGGCCACCATTTTGGAAGTGTGGAGAACATCCAAAAGAGTGTGACTGACCAGCTAAAGGCATTGACAGTTGAAGACTTCCAGCACTGTTTCAATCAATGGGAACAATGTCTCTGTGTGTGGCTTCCCAAGGGAACTACTTTGAAGGAGATAAAATTATTTTGTAGTTAATGCATCAGTAAATAATTTTAAAATGCATATTAGTTCTTGGTATCCAAGTCACGTATGAATAGTAGATTATAGATAAATAAATCACCTTATATCCGTCGTGTGACTTCGTTACGTCGATTAAAATGACGCATTTCGGAACATCTGCTCCATCATCAGATTAAATCGCTCTATTGAGGTCGTTAATAGTTAAAATCACATGTTACACATAATTGTCCACTATGTAATTCACTCGCTTTCTAAATGGTGCGCACCACGACGAAGCCGATCGGACACTGAATTATTATCTGAGTGATTACACCTAAGCAGGTTCAATGCTGTATCGTATAGCGGGTTGGATTTAAAATTTAAGTGGTCATTCAATATGAAGTCTCGGCTGTTTATGTTATTATATGCTTTGTATATTTCGAACTCTTCTATTGCGTCCATGTAACGGCCTTTGTTGCACACATGTAGGGGTATTAAATTAGATTTAAAATCAGTATAATTATGATTGTGTAAGATTAAGTGGCGGGCAAAGTTGGACTTGATATTAATTAACAAAGTGAGATTATTTAGGTGACGTTTTGGTGTGTGCTCTTTAAATCGTTTGAGGAAACCTCTCCCCGTTTGACCAATGTAAAAACTGTTGCAGTCGTTTCATGATAATTTATATATGCCGGATTTCTTTTCTAAAGGTATGGGTTTTCTATGACGTAGTATTTTTAATAGACTATTGTTTGTTTTGAAGGTAGCGGTAATATTCAATTTATTAAATGTGGAGGTTAGAATCTTTGCTTTCAATAACCAATTTTTCATTCAGGATGATGGATTGGCCATGGGTTCACCTCTCTCTGGTCTATTGGCTGACGTTTACTTGAATTTTTATGAAAACTCTTATTTGCTCTCACATAACAAATACAAAAATGATATAATATTTTATGCACGTTATGTAGACGATACCTTTCTAATTTTCAATGGTACTGTACGACAGATCGAAAACCTAAAACATTATATGAATAGTATTAATAAAAACATTCAATTCACGTTGAAAACTGAAGTAGATAATAAATTGAATTTTTACTTCCATGTTCCTTAAGGAATGGAAGTATGATGATGGCAAAAAAAAAATCGTGTTTGAGATTACTGCAGATTCTGATTGTACTACACTCAAAACATGAAAAAAGTCGTTTTTCGAAAAGTGTCTGTCTGTGTGTCTGTCTGTAGATTTTTTTCTATGGCAAACGATAACAGCCGCAAATTCAAACATAATCAAATAATTTTTTGCATACTGCCCTGAATTATAGAGTTCTCAAGACCTATTGTTTTTGGTGAAGATCGGTTAAGGGGAAGGGGTAGTTTACTGGCAACGTTTTATGTTTGAAAAGGGTATTTTCTATGGCAAACGATAAGAGCCGCAAATTCAAACAGAATCGAATAAGTTTTTGCATACTGCCCTGACTTGTAGAGTACTCAAGACCTATTGTTTTTGGTGAAGATCGGTTAAGGGAAAGGGGTAGTTTACCTGCCACATTTTTTGTTTTAACAAGGGTATTTTTAATGGCAAACAAATCAGATTAAATCGCTCTATTGAGGTCGTTAATAGTTAAAATCACATGTTACACATAATTGTCCACTATGTAATTCACTCGCTTTCTAAATGGTGCGCACCACGACGAAGCCGATCGGACACTGAATTATTATCTGAGTGATTACACCTAAGCAGGTTCAATGCTGTATCGTATAGCGGGTTGGATTTAAAATTTAAGTGGTCATTCAATATGAAGTCTCGGCTGTTTATGTTATTATATGCTTTGTATATTTCGAACTCTTCTATTGCGTCCATGTAACGGCCTTTGTTGCACACATGTAGGGGTATTAAATTAGATTTAAAATCAGTATAATTATGATTGTGTAAGATTAAGTGGCGGGCAAAGTTGGACTTGATATTAATTAACAAAGTGAGATTATTTAGGTGACGTTTTGGTGTGTGCTCTTTAAATCGTTTGAGGAAACCTCTCCCCGTTTGACCAATGTAAAAACTGTTGCAGTCGTTTCATGATAATTTATATATGCCGGATTTCTTTTCTAAAGGTATGGGTTTTCTATGACGTAGTATTTTTAATAGACTATTGTTTGTTTTGAAGGTAGCGGTAATATTCAATTTATTAAATGTGGAGGTTAGAATCTTTGCTTTCAATAACCAATTTTTCATTCAGGATGATGGATTGGCCATGGGTTCACCTCTCTCTGGTCTATTGGCTGACGTTTACTTGAATTTTTATGAAAACTCTTATTTGCTCTCACATAACAAATACAAAAATGATATAATATTTTATGCACGTTATGTAGACGATACCTTTCTAATTTTCAATGGTACTGTACGACAGATCGAAAACCTAAAACATTATATGAATAGTATTAATAAAAACATTCAATTCACGTTGAAAACTGAAGTAGATAATAAATTGAATTTTTACTTCCATGTTCCTTAAGGAATGGAAGTATGATGATGGCAAAAAAAAAATCGTGTTTGAGATTACTGCAGATTCTGATTGTACTACACTCAAAACATGAAAAAAGTCGTTTTTCGAAAAGTGTCTGTCTGTGTGTCTGTCTGTAGATTTTTTTCTATGGCAAACGATAACAGCCGCAAATTCAAACATAATCAAATAATTTTTTGCATACTGCCCTGAATTATAGAGTTCTCAAGACCTATTGTTTTTGGTGAAGATCGGTTAAGGGGAAGGGGTAGTTTACTGGCAACGTTTTATGTTTGAAAAGGGTATTTTCTATGGCAAACGATAAGAGCCGCAAATTCAAACAGAATCGAATAAGTTTTTGCATACTGCCCTGACTTGTAGAGTACTCAAGACCTATTGTTTTTGGTGAAGATCGGTTAAGGGAAAGGGGTAGTTTACCTGCCACATTTTTTGTTTTAACAAGGGTATTTTTAATGGCAAACAATAACAGCCGCAAATTCAAACATAATCAAATAATATTTTGCATACAGCCCTGAATTGTAGAGTTCTCAAGGCCTGTTGGTTTGGTGAAGATCGGTTAAGGTAATAGGGTAGTTTACCTGCAACATTTTATGTTTTAACAAGGGTAAATTTTTTTATGACGAACGATAACTGCCGTACATTAAAACAGAATCAACTATTCTTCTGCATACCTTTTTGAATTATACAGAACTCAAGGTCTGTTGATTTTGTTGAAGATCGGTTAAGGGGAAGGGGTAGTTTACCTGCAACGTTTTATGTTCTAACACGGGTATTTTCTATGGCAAACGATAACAGCCGCAAATTCAAACAGAATCAAATGATTATTTGCATATAGCCCTAAATTGTAGAGTTCTCAAGGTCTGTTGATTTTGTTGAAGATCGGTTAAGGGAAAGGGGTAGTTTACCTGCCACGTTTTTTGTTTTAACAAGGGTATTTTTTATGGCAAACAATAACAGCCGCAAATTCAAACATAATCAAATAATATTTTGCATACAGCCCTGAATTGTAGAGTTCTCAAGGCCTGTTGGTTTGGTGGAGATCGGTTAAGGTAAAAGGGTAGTTTACCTGCAACATTTTATGTTTTAACAAGGGTAAATTTTTTTATGACGAACGATAACTGCCGTACATTAAAACAGAATCAACTATTCTGCTGCATACCTTTTTGAATTATATAGAACTCAAGGTCTGTTGATTTTGTTGAAGATCGGTTAAGGGGAAGGGGTAGTTTACCTGCAACGTTTTATGTTCTAACAAGGGTATTTTCTATGGCAAACGATAACAGCCGCAAATTCAAACAGAATCAAATGATTATTTGCATATAGCCCTAAATTGTAGAGTTCCCAAGGTCTGTTGATTTTGTTGAAGATCGGTTAAGGGAAAGGGGTAGTTTACCTGCAACATTTTATATTTTAACAAGGGTATTTTCTATGGCAAACGATAACAGCCGTAAATTCAAACAGAATCAAATAATTTTTTGCATACAGCCCTGATTTTTAGAGTACTCAAGACCTATTGTTTTTGGTGAAGATCGGTTAAGGGAAAGGGGTAGTTTACCTGCAACGGTTTTTTATCAAGGGTAATTTTTTTCTATGGCAAACGATAACAGCCGCAAATTCAAACAGAATCAAATGATGTTGTGCACACAGCCCTGTATTGTAGAGTTCTCAATACCTATTGGTGTTGGTGAAGATCGGTTAAGGGAAAGGGGTAGTTTACCAGCAACATATTATGTTTTAAAAAGGTTTATTTTTTATATGACGATTGATAACTGCCGTAAATTCAAACAGAATCAACTACGTTTTTGCATACCTTTTTGAACTAAAGAGAACTCAAGGTCTGTTGATTTTGTTGAAGATCGGTTAAGGGAAAGGGGTAGTTTACCTGCAACATTTTATGTTGTAACAAGAGAAGTGTTTCCATGACGAACGATAACTGCCGCACATTCAAACAGAATCAAATATTTTTTTGCATGCATCCCTGAATTGTAGAGGACTGAAGGTCTATTGATTTTGGAGAAGATCGGTTAAGAGAAAGGGGTAGTTTACCTGAAACATTTTATGATTTAACAAGAGTAATGTACTTCATTTTTATAAATAAAGTATCCTGATAAGAAGCTCATAATAATCCACTGTAGAAACGTAGATGAAATATCTATAAATGTAGAGGTTAGGTGAACGGGGTGGGGGTAATTTTCTATTATTAAAAATTATAGTTGAAGGTGGAGGGGAGAATTTTTTATATGTGTACTACGTTATCGGCAACAAAGAAGTAGTTTTTTGTTAAAATTGCTTCCCGGGCTGTTTAGCCATAGTCCAATGTTTTCTGTAAAACCAGACTTTTCGGCAGTGCCATCGACTGCCATCATCAGTGAAAATCGAGTGCGAAAACGTGAGTTGGTATACGTTAGTGACCACAGTACTGTTGTTAATGCTGAAGCAATAAGTAGAAAGACGTAGTTTCTATGGAAATATTTCATTTCAATAAAATCATATTTAAAATATAAATCTTAGAACATGGGAGTCATGTATGGTTCTCCATACCGATATTTTAGATTTGTCTGTCATTAAACACATAAATAAATTGAAATATAATATTTATAGAAAACCGACTATCATATATTCAACAGAAGAGTTCGAAATATACAAAGCATATAATAACATAAACAGCCGAGACTTCATATTGAATGACCACTTAAATTTTAAATCCAACCCGCTATACGATACAGCATTGAACCTGCTTAGGCGTAATCACTCAGATAATAATTCAGTGTCCGATCGGCTTCGTCATGGTGCACACCATTTAGAAAGCGAGTGAATTACATAGTGGACAATTATGTGTAACATGTGATTTGAACTATTAACGACCTCAATAGAGCGATTTAATCTGATGATGGAGCAGATGTTCCGAAACGCGTCATTTTAATCGACGTAACGAAGTCACACGACGGATATAAGGTGATTTATTTATCTATAATCTAAATAATTTTATACTATCAGTTGCATTACTTTTTAGACAAACCTCGTATATGAAGCACATGCACGTATAGAAATGTAGACATGTTTGATTAAGGTATAATCAGTATGACTAAGATAAACACAACCCTCTTTGGTACATACACATATACATACAATACACATGATATCATTGTTATATCATGATGTCACATGATATCGTACTAGAATACAATAGTATAATTGTTTTGTGTAAAGGTTTTATAATATGTTTTCCAAACTTGGGTGTCATTCCGTTACGTAGTGTTTTTTTTTAATTTTATATAAATGTATTTTTTTAATAGTAGATTTTTCATATTTTTAACATGGTATGGAATCAATGACTCATTATAGATTGGAAAGGAATCAAGTACAAGGACAATGTTGCCAGATTGTGCCATGCCATACCATAGGAAAATATAATACTGTATTTGACTGTTGTCACAAAATATAAAAACAAGCCTTTGCTTTTCCTACAATTTGACTAGTAACATAGATCTAGTGAACATAAAATTTACATTGTTTTTAAGAAGTGTTCAGTGAATATCGCAGTATAAATATTAGGCTAATTGAAATTTTTTTAAAATGTAATTAGGCTACTTTAGTGTTTTTTGTTTCTGTAACACAGAGAAATATTTTTGAAAACCAATCATAAAAAAGTAAATTTTTCCCTTTTGGCGAGTATGTTTTTTATTTTTTGTCCAATTAAAGCTTCGAGCGGGATAGTTGTTAAAAACCTTTCGCATGACACATATGTCAAATATCACAGTGAAGATTTAATAGTAACCAATTAGTTATGATAATCTTGTAAGGTAATCGCCATTAAAGATAATTAGAAATGCAACAAAATTAACAGTAAAAAACAAAATATGAGAAGGACTAAATTTACCAAAAACAAGAAAATAAACACTTAAATCTGGAATTAAATGTAATACCAACATTCTTCAGCAAATCAAGAGGAATGTTTATCATACAAGAGTGCATGATACACAACTTTGACATGTCCATGCTATTTTGTTACCAAACATCATATTATAGAATGATACAACAATATTTTACTATTATTACAAGATAACTGGAGAGAAGATGGGAATTCACTAAGTTTAACAGGTAACTTATTATGTTAAAATATGATATTTTTATTGTAGACAAAGAAGACCGTATTGTAAAAGTGTTATTGGAAAATACAGTTTCATTTGATTTTTTGCACATTCTGTAGAAAACTTATTCTTATCATATTATTTAAAAATAATATTTTTTTATTAATTTATTCATAGGAATGGTAAAATAATTGATCGTCATGGAACTGTTATAAAACTATACCCAGAAACCATATACGTTTTAGAATTTCTAAAATCAAGAGGCATTGACTGTGCAGCTGCCTCTCGGACAGGAGAAATTGAAGGTGCTGAGGAACTCTGCAGGTTGTTTAATTTAAATAAGTACTTCACATACAAGGAAATTTATCCTGGTTCCAAAGTAACTCATTTTAAGAGGTAATTACACAAGTAGTTTGTATTTGAGGCTGTGATTGATTTATTACCCATACACATTAATAGTGATACCACAATTAGTTTGTTTAATTCACTACTTGTAAAATATATTTGAAGGAGGCATTTTTCAGTTGTTTCTGGATAAGACATTATTATGTTATATTTTGGGTGACACTATTATGTTACTATGTTTTGTAACATTATATTTTGTGTGAACAGAACTGGCCATAATATACTGTGTATCTTATTTAGGTAGGATAAAAAATCAAAAACGAGGAAAAAGATTGTGTGTGTGTGTGTGTGTGTGTGTGTGTGCATGTGCGTGTGTGTGCGTGTACATGCTTGAAATACATACAAGCGTATGTTGAACAATATATACGGTGAAAACTTGGACTGTAATGTGAATTGAAGTCTAGTAGCTTTGTTTCCAATAAAAATATCATTTTTAAGTACTATTTAGCATTGCATAAGTAATGTTTTAATTATTGTATGAGGTATATTTCAAAAGTAAGAGTTGATTAGTCATTAAAAAAACCCAAACATAACAAAATTTGTTATTGGTTCACTGTGTATACTGTACCCAAGGAGGGTGATAAAAAAATATCTCATATGACATTCTGGACTTCTGAACAGAGTGCATTACAGTATATGCGTGCACACATTGTTATGAATGAAAACAATTCCTGGCGTTAGGATCTCCAATTGCCAGTTCTGAATGGGACATCTCAGTTGAAAAAATATTTGACATGATTTTTATATTGATTGTTTGTATTTAATTTTTGTAATGATTGTTGTTTCTGGCCCCATAAAATCCATCAAAAGGTGCCCTTCTGGCCTATAGATTAGTATATATATTAGACACTAGATGTTGTATAAACAGCAGTGTCACGGCCCAGATAGGAGGCTGCTGATTCTGCCATTGTGTGAGCAACAAACTTTTAAATGTGTATTTCATATTGATATTATTGCAATAAACAAGCAGAATGGTACAAACACATGCTGTATGTAATTGTACAAATAGATGTGGTTACTGGGATAAGAAAGGAAGACAAATTACATTTCATAATTACATTCCTACTGAATTATTCGACAAAAATTAAAATATTTGGTTAATGGAACAATACTCCTCGCTTTAGAAAAATAACACAGGCTAACAAAAAAAATGTTTTTAAAAACTTTTTAAATACTTATGCCGATTCTTATAGTTTTTGACATGCTGAATTCATATCTGCACCATTCATATTAGTTTTTTTCTATCATCCACAGTTTTATCACAATATGATCTAGTTATAATCAAGAAAACTGACAAAAATTCAATAGGAATGAAAATTTAAACCAGTTTACAATGTGTACAAAGCCTTTATTCAAGTAAAAACTTAAAAATCACATTTAAATATATAGTTTTTATATGTCCATTGGTTCGTACTTTCTTTTTTTCTTCTCTTTAAAGCTTTTGATGTAGCCTTTTCTCTGGTGTGATGCATATTGAATTTCTCAGTTGAAGTGACCAACAGTAATCACCCATCATGTTGATGTTCCATCGGCACTGATAACGTTTTTTCATCATCTTGATATCTTGGTAGAAACACTCTCCTTGCTCTTCACTTACACCGCCCAAGTTTTCAGGGAAAAAGTCAAGACGGCTGTTCAAAAAGTGAATTTTTAGGCTCATCAGACATCCCAACTTTTTGAATATGTCCAGCATGTTGGTTCTGATAGATGCATAGTTTGGGTCTTTTTCATTACCCAAGAACTTGGTCACAACTTGTTTAAATGAGATCCAAGCCTCCTTTTCATTTAAGATCATTTTTGATTCAAAGTTGGTATCAAACATAATTTTGCGGATGTCAGGCGCAACAAAGACTCCTTCTTTCAAATTGTTTCATCATACCTAATTTGATATGAAGAGGTAACAGAATTTTTTCCGGATATACTAGGTTTTGTCACAAAATATTCTTCTCTCCTGGCTGTAAGGTTTTCCTTGCAGGCCAGTCTTTTTTCGACCAGTCTTGATCCCTTCCTCTACTATCCCATTCACATAAAAAACATGGAAATTTTGTAAGTACACTTTGCTGGCCTAGGAGCATGCATAAAACTTTCAAATCCCCGCATATCATCCAAATATGAGCAGAATAGTTTATTTTATTTAGAACTACATCTAGGTTTTCATAGCTTTCCTTCATATGCACCGAATGAGCAACAGGTAGGGTAATGAAGCATACGTGTTCCCATTGATTAAAAGAACAGCCTTTAAACTGGTTTTTGAAGAGTTTATAAAAAGCCTCCATTCCTCCTTTTTGTATTCGATTCCAAATTCACTCATTAGACCAGCAATGTCTGAGCAGTACAACAAATCGTTTTCTTGCATAAAAAATTGTGCGAATTGCTGCTCTTTAGTCCTATACACATAAATAGACGTTCCACCTGCCAACAAGTTTTGTTTTCTTTTAGTCTAGAACCAACCAGTTCAGCTTTCTCCTTAGTTAGGCCCAAATCCCTCACCAAGTCATTCAACTCGATTTGCGTAAACAACTTAGGTTCTAAGTTTTCTGTAATACATTTAAATTCATCATCCTGTCCATCTTCTTCAGATTGTGTATTACTAGAAACATCAAGAACAACATCGTCAATAGCCTCTGGTACCTGAGGGACAGGACCATGGCCTAGTGGACAGAAGGTTTGGGTAGAAAATTACTTTTGTATTTTTGGAGTTATAGCCAGTAACATCAATGCTACAAAAGTAACAATCGCCAGAATGGTTTCTTGACTCTCTCCATATCATAGGAACAGCAAAGGACTTTTTTCTCATTGTTTGACCATTTTCTTTTAAGATCCTCGACACATACATAACATACCTTGTTCACCCAAGACTTATCATTATCACCAAGTTTCGTTCCAAAATATAAAAAGTACACTTTTTAACAAACTCTGTAATATTTCTTTGATGTTTATAAATCACAAACTCTCCACAAATATAACAAAATCAATCAGAACAGTTCCTACAACCACGACTAGCCATATATAATCACAAGCGCAAACAAGTGGAAAAGTGAGGTTAGACTAACAGCCACAAAACAAACAGCTCACTCAGTGAAGAAGAAAAACAAAGCAAGAGCAATAGGAAGTTTTCAGTGTTCCATTTGCTGCCACTCCCAGTTGAATTTTGCTCACTTTTACTTTTTCTTTACTATATAAAATTTGAGTATATTTTATACGAATGTTGATTTTTTCAAACATTGACTATTAGTTTGTGACAAAATGGTGGGTGATACGAGTTTCTTATTGTCATTTTCGGTTTCAGTGCACTGAAAAACTAACGAATGAGAAAAAATAATTTAAAAAGTTTTTTCATCGTTGGCCTGTGTAATTATTATAGGATTTTTATAGGTTAAATAATGGTATTTTAGGAATGTATATTAATTTTCTTTTGAATGGACCATTTTTAACTATCAGTAAAGTTTCTTATGGTTGTTATCCTAGTGGTTGTTTTACTAACACGCCTTGACCCAGTTTGTAAATTGTTCAATCGACTGTTCTTTCGTGATTGTAGATTTTGCTTCAGACTAGTGTAATAAATTGCATATATATATATATATATTTTAGTCACTTTTTGCTACAGTCCGTTTCTTGATATATATAATACATTTAATATTTATAATTAAATTTACCTCAAGATGTTATTTTTATCCTTCATTGGAACATGTTTCGGGTACTATCTTGTACCCATCCTCAGCCTTCCGGTTTTTTTGTCTGGTGAAGTACATATGTTTTGTTGGTTGACTATTATTATTGTGGCTTCCTGTTGGCTTCTGGTATTTCAAATTGGTTTTATTGTGTGTGATTGTGGTGTATGTGTTAGTTTTTTGTGTATTTTCTATGTTGAGTGCTTTGAATATTGTGTCATGTTTTGTATTGATTTGTATTTGTTCAGGTATTAGTTTGTTTTCTGTTTTATGTTTGTATATCTGTAAATTTTCCCAAATGTTCATTATGGTGCCTTTGTGTGGTATATGTTTTATTAGTGTTACATTGGTTATGTCTGGGAATTCATGTCCTGTGTTTATTGCATGTGTGGCTAAATTGGATTTATATATTTCTGGTTTTTTGTATGCATTTAGGTGTTCAAAATAACGTTTTTTCAGCTGTTTTTTTGTTTGTCCTATGTAACATTTATTGCAATCTTGGCATTCAATTTTGTATATGCCGTTAGTTGTTGTATTATCTATGTTGTGTGAGCTATTTAGATTTTGTAATTTATTTTTATTAGTTTTGTATGCTATTTTTATATCTGTGTTTTTAAATAGTTTTGTTAGTTTTGTCATTTTATTATTTATGTATGTGAATGTGGCCCATTTTTTGTTGTTGTTATTATTTATGTGTTGTTCAGTTTGATTTATTCTTAATTGTTCAGTTTTTATTTTATATTTGATTTTATTTTCTATTTTGATCACAGTATTTTTATTGTATCCATTTTCATAACCAATTTGGTATATTATATTTCTTTCTTTGTCAGTTTCTTGTTTGTTTAGGGGAATTTTGTACAGTCTGTTAAATAGCGAATAAAATGCAGCCATTTTATGTTGTGGTGGGTGGTCAGAATGGTTAGGTATAATGGTGTTAGTGGAAGTTGGTTTTCTATATATTGCATATTGTATGTGGTTGTTGTATCTTGTGATGGTTATGTCTAAATAGTTGATTTTGTTATGTTTTTCTTTTTCTTCTGTGAATTGTATTTTGGGATGTATGTTATTGATTTGTTTCAGTATGTTCTCTGCTTTTGTGTTTTTGTTATTTGATACATATAGCCCATCATCTACATATCTTATCCATATGCCATTTGGGTCATGTGATTTTATGATATTTTGTATTTTGGTGTCTATGTGTTGTAGGAATACTCCTAACCATTCTGACCACCCACCACAACATAAAATGGCTGCATTTTATTCGCTATTTAACAGACTGTACAAAATTCCCCTAAACAAACAAGAAACTGACAAAGAAAGAAATATAATATACCAAATTGGTTATGAAAATGGATACAATAAAAATACTGTGATCAAAATAGAAAATAAAATCAAATATAAAATGAAAACTGAACAATTAAGAATAAATCAAACTGAACAACACATAAATAATAACAACAACAAAAAATGGGCCACATTCACATACATAAATAATAAAATGACAAAACTAACAAAACTATTTAAAAACACAGATATAAAAATAGCATACAAAACTAATAAAAACATATTACAAAATCTAAATAGCTCACACAACATAGATAATACAACAACTAACGGCATATACAAAATTGAATGCCAAGATTGCAATAAATGTTACATAGGACAAACAAAAAAACAGCTGAAAATACGTTATTTTGAACACCTAAATGCATACAAAAAACCAGAAATATATAAATCCAATTTAGCCACACATGCAATAAACACAGGACATGAATTCCCAGACATAACCAATGTAACACTAATAAAACATATACCACACAAAGGCACCATAATGAACATTTGGGAAAATTTACAGATATACAAACATAAAACAGAAAACAAACTAATACCTGAACAAATACAAATCAATACAAAACATGACACAATATTCAAAGCACTCAACATAGAAAATACACAAAAAACTAACACATACACCACAATCACACACAATAAAACCAATTTGAAATACCAGAAGCCAACAGGAAGCCACAATAATAATAGTCAACCAACAAAACATATGTACTTCACCAGACAAAAAAACCGGAAGGCTGAGGATGGGTACAAGATAGTACCCGAAACATGTTCCAATGAAGGATAAAAATAACATCTTGAGGTAAATTTAATTATAAATATTAAATGTAATATATATATATATATATATATATATATATAATGTTATTTTGAATAAACATATGATGAATTAACAACAACATACGTCAAAGTGACACCAGTTTTTTAGGTCATATGTCCATTTGTTCATATCAACAATTTGAATTCACACATTTAGTCACCCATACTATGGCAGAATTTGTGTGCTTCAGCTGTGCACGCCATAGGTGGGACTGCAGCCATAGTGTGTTAGGGGTTCATTCTGGCCATGATCTTTCATGTTAATTGAGTTTCCTTGAAATTTTTGCTTGGGTAAAACTGAACAGTGTGAATGCTTGGATTCTTGTTTTAACTCTACATTAAGATAACAAATGTATGTTTCATCATCAGTCACAATATGTGAAAAAAAATTGCCTCCTCCTTTCTCATTATGGTTCAAAAATTATGTATAGATATTGTTGAGTGTTTACATCATTTAACATTTTTAGGATCCATCTTGCACACAGTTTATGATAGCCCTAGTTTTCAGCAACAATTCTGTAGACTGTACTCGATGAAATTTTTTGGAATTCCATGGCAAGAGCACTAATCATGATGCATCTTGATTTTTGTTTTATCAGATTTTTGCATTCACTTGTTTAACAACATCATCATCATTGGAACACTAACCGTCTCATCCCCCTCTTCATTGTGAACATTTGTAACATGTCTTTTTTAAACTCATAATGCTGTTACCTTACCTTTCCATCACTCATTAACTTAGGTTTCTCACAGTTCACAATAAATTTTGGCAGCATAAGTCTTTTTCCTTTGAAAAATAGAATCACAGACTAGGCTGTGGGGCTGTTTATTCTCACGCCTAATCTTACTGACTGTTACAGTAAAGCAAACAACAGACTCTTTACAAAATTACTGATGGCTACTATGCCCGTACACGCTTGGTAATATAGACTTAATGACACACTAAGATTGATAGAAGATATGGTAACTGGTATCATGTTAGTGTATGTATTTTTATTGATGGATATTTTCATGCAAAATGTAAATGTTCTTTCAGTATGTAATAATGTCAGTTACAGTTAACATCTACTGTCTGTATGCTGTCAGCTGGAAATATAAGTAATGCTAGATTTAAGTGTGTTATTATGTAGTTCCAGGATACAGTGTGTATCTTTGATTCAAGGCACTTTACATTTGCTGTTTCTAGTGTTGCTAAGAATTTGCATAACTTGATTTTTTTAAATCTTGCTGTAATGTTTTTGTTATTTATAAATATGAAAATTGGTTCTTTGATTGAATTACTGGTGAACCCTGTTCAGACATTAAACATGGAATCAGTATGAAAATTTTCTAAAATAATAATAATAAGTGATTAAACTCGTTATTTTGTAACATGCACATAGGTAACAGTGAAACAAATGATGTGACGATAAGGTCAAGAACAATAGAGAGGAAAAAACATTTTTGGATTGTAATTTTGAAAAAGCCAGTAATTTCTTTTGTACCATTGGAGTATGTATAATGTTCTTTCTACAGTCAGACTCTCTTATGAAGAGTTTAAATTGTTTTTGAGCATGTGTGCATGCGCACGCGCGTGTGTGTGTGTGTTATGGGTTTTGGTGTTAATTTGTATTTGTTTCTGTATTAATTTATTATTTATTTTCTGTTTATATATTTCCAAATTTTCCCAAAGGTTCATTTTTTTAATAAAGAAAAATTATTGAAATTTGGGAATGTATGATTGTTTTTATTGAATCGGTAGCTAAATTTGACTTATGACTTTCTGGTTTTAAATATGAGTTTTAGTGTTCAATAAATCTATCTCTTAAATGTTTTTTAGTCTGTCCTACATAAATTATTGCAAGCAAATATGAAAAATATATGCACACACATGCGCACGGCATGTGATAATAAGATTTAATTTCTAAAATAGATCTATTGTGTCTTGTTTATTACAAAAAAATATAACATTATTATGTTTTTTTTCCAGATTTCAAGAACAGTCAGGAGTAAAATTTCAAGATATGTTATTTTTTGATGATGAACACAGAAATATTTATGACCTATCAAGACTAAATGTAACTTGCATCTTAGTCTCAAATGGCATGACAATGAAAGTTTTACATCAAGGTTTACAAATATTTGCTAAAAAAAATTAAAATTTGAAAACTGCAATGACTTGTGATATTTTTTAATTAGTTCCTTCCAAAGTTGATCTTAAGATAAAATTGTAACCTGTTATGAAAGTATTATGTTGTGTTTAGTTACTTTTTTAATAAAGTGTTTTTTAAGAACTTCATAAAATAGTTTTAAGTTTGTATGCCAGTACATTTTTATGAATCATTATTGTCATTATATAAAATAAAATATAATTGAGTAATTATTTCTATGGGATGTGTTTTCTTTCTCATATATTTTTAATCATGTACTCATATTTCTCCTCAAAATAACTTACATACACATAAAATTAATGGGAAGAGTATTAAAGGGGTGTCACCTTACATGCCTGTTGCTATTTTTTAGAATAGGTGGGTCTTTTTGCATGTCTCTAATACAGAAAATGTTCTGGGAGATATGTTGAAAGTACATATGTTCAAAAACAAACTGAACTTTTGAATATTATTTTTTATTCATTATACAGTTTAGTCAGATGTATCTCCTTCAAGCTAGTTTCATCCACTGTTAATACACTACTTTCAACATTTCTTCCATGTCATGATTTGTTTTTGTGGAATGACCAGCAAATCCTGTAGCAAAATCTCTTCTGTGTTTGGAAATGGCATCTTAGGTAGTAGGTAGGTGGATATCATCCTTGGAAACAGAAAGGAGTGCACATACCAGATAGGCAGATAAGGGTGGTAGGGTATACATAATATTGTGTTATCCTTTGCTTGAGCATTTTTTTTCAGCCATCATAACTGTACACACATCTCGTCACCTGTTACGACGCTTAGAAAACTGTTTTCTTGTGACTGATCTTAATTATTCATCACTTTTCTGTTTTTTCATCTGAAAGCAATTGTGAAACTAATTTTGAGGAAACCCAAGGTTGATTTTGCTGTCAAAATCATATGCGTTGAACTTTTAGACATTTCTAATTCTGCTGCTTAGTAGATAGACAATGTGTGATTTCTACTCACAAAAGCATTCATTTTTAATTTTTTAGCATCAGATGATGTTAATGATCACCTAAGTTTTGCTTCGTTTTTAATGGGCATATGCCAGATTTGTTTACAGGAAATGATACCAGTCATAACACTGTTCAGCTTACATTTTTTATCTAACCTTGCAACACTTTCAAAGTTTCTGGTAACATTTTGGAAAATTTGAAACAAAATTTTGCAGAAAAATGTTCCTGTCCAAGAATTTTCATTTTCTTTATATTGGAAAATCTCCCCAATCTCAAAATACAACTTGTTTTAAATGCTTGCTGCCCGGAATCTAAATATTACAGAGTGGTGCAATATTATTTGTGTAGAATCCTAGTATGCAGTATCAGTGGTGAAATAGTGAATGTCAGTATATTGGTTTGCTGTTTCAAAATGGAAGTATAAATACGTGCATATAGAAGATGGTGACTGTTGTTTGCTACTTCTAAAGTTGTATATGTTTGCGTGCACATGTGTTCAGTAGAAACCAAAATTTGATCGTCAGTGAAACGTTATAACCACCAAGTGCTTGAACTTGTTTAAACATATTTTGTAGTATTGTAAGGGGTTATGTATTTTGCTTTAATGAATTTTGTGCGTGCATTTTTAGTAAGAATATTTATTCTTTTCTCTTTGATATTTATAACATTTATTATTGAATTATTTTTTCTTTGTTCCTTTTAGTTTTATTGATGAAATAGCACTGTTTTAATTTGACATGAAACACGTAAAGTTAACTAGCTCATAAGAAACTATCTTTTCTTATTAATTGTAGCATAAACTTATGAGGGTAGGGTGAAAAGTTCTAGGCCAGATTAAGTCCACCTCTTGGTTAAATTTGCATTTATTTATAATATAACCTTCACTTTGTTTACGACACATTTTCCAATGAAGTTCTAGAGCAGTTGTGACAGACTGAGCCGATTTGTTGAGATCATCAAAGTAGCCATCACTGCATCACTGACTTGCAAGAGATTTACAAATGTGGTGTCAATCACAGTATGAATAGATGTGGGGAGACCTTATATTAAGCACCAAATAAATACTGGTTGCTGGAGTTTAGAAATGCTGAAATTGGGTGTATCGGGGGGCGGGGGGGGGCAGTGTGATATGATTGATCTCAGCATACATAGTGCACATCATGGTAACAACTGAAACGGCTAAGTGAGGTTGTAAATATAAGTCCTTCTGGTTGTTGGACTGATCTTAACTTAGTCGTCGTGGGGGTTGCACATCTTTGTTTTCACACCATTAATGATGGTGTAGTGGGCACAACTGAAACATCTGAACTTGTTCAGGTTAGATCTTATAGACCATGGCATAACAGCCCAAAAAATGTTATTCGTTCTGGCAACTCCAGCTATGAGAGTTTGAATTATTTGATTGCCACTGATTGTTTTCAAGGGAACCCATGGAAAATATTCCTTTGCACATCCATCATAACCTGACTAGCAGATGAAATGTGTTTGCCTTGTTTGGGTTTGGTTCACCTATCGTAATACAATGTTTTGACTTCTGTTTGGTCTCAGGAGCATTGTAGTGGACCCAAGTCTTATCAACAGTTATGAATTGACGTGAAAATGAGTGGAGTGTGCGTAGAGACTGGCAAACAATCAGTTGAATCATTCTTTCAACATTGTAAGCAAACGTGGTACCTGTTAAGCACACAGCTTTGTGTTACCTAAATGTTTGTGTAAGATATTCCACAGCCATTCCTTTGTTATCCCAATAGTCTCTAATATCTCACTTACTATCTCAAAGCGCTTTTGTAGATTTTTTCATTTGTTTCTAGTGTAGTCTCTTCATGAGGCGTCCACTGTGTAGTTCATCACTTTGACTTGCCCGACCCACTTTAAATTCAGAAATTCAGTGCTTAATTGTAGTATTTGATTGTAATGACTCTTGAAGTTTTGAATCCAGTTTTTCAGTTCATTTTTCTTATCTTTCGCATTTAAACCTTTCACACCAAAAATGTTTAATCTTGCCACAAATTTACAAACTGTCCTCTGTTAAACAGTGCTTATTGTGGACTGTCAAATCAATACTAATCAAATCATTGACTTGAAATAGCAAATGTCAGCCTACAAAGGATGAAATCGTACAACTAATGAACACAGTGGCGTCAACTCTAGTGCTGCCCGGAACTTTTCATCGTATCCAGGTATTGAAGCATCCAACTTAGTTTCATGATATTATTAAATATCTCAAATAACCCTTGTTAACTTGCGGTGTCCACTTGTTTCCCTTCTTAAATTAATTTTCTTTGTGTCTTCTATGTAGTATATATTTTCTGCTAGTGACAAAGAACTGAAACAACATTGTCAAAATTGATACTGGTTTGTTAATCAGTTGTGCAGTCTACTGTAGCCCAGTTGGTTATGCCTCTTGCCCATGTGGTTGCTCAGTTTATTTCTGTACAAGAAAACTAGAATTATTTTAATTACATCATGTTCTTATATTAAAATTATAATTGTTAATTTTAATGGCACCATTAGTAAAATGAAGTGTATTTAACTGTAATATAAAAGTGTGGATACTGTATCACTAAAATAATTGTTTTTAATATTCTATAGGTCGAACCATAGGCGTTTTGTAACGCACCCATTAATTAAACACATTTTTACATCTCTGAAAAAAAATTGTTGTGCACTAGCTGTTACAGCTAGGTACAAATACAAGGAAGATGTGGAAGCTGCAGAGAGGAAGTACAGGTACTATCGACTCAAAAAATATTTCAGATATAAGTATCTGGGATTGGGAACTGCGATAGATCATATTAAAAGGTATTACCAAGTTATCATGATACATCATTGAATTATAAGCAGTAAAATAAACTTAATTATTTCACTCCCATATACTTTTATATTAAATTTTTAGATTGTTATGGTCACAAACATCATTAACTGATTTTATTCCACTTAGATATAGAAAGGTTAACAGAAACACTAGAGTCTTAATAGAAAAGCAGATACCGCTTTGGTACGTACTACATTTGGTTTAAATCAGTATGAAACAGATTGGGAATGTATTGCATATATGGGTTTCTTGTAAGGAGTGCGTACAGTCTGAGAATCTATTCCCAAAAATTAAAGTGTTACAGGCTCCTGAGGAATAGAGAAGCCAGTTCTCTAAGGTCAGTAAACCCTATAGTCTGCCAAGATTAGAGGTGTTGGTCTGGAGTTTTGTAGCTATCTACCATATAAAAAGCATGTATTTAGGAATTTGCAGAAAGAAATGTTGAATGAGTCACCACTTCAGTATTTATATATACTACTAAGTACATTACATCAAATATTACAAGTGTTAGTGATCTTTACCATACAGTGTCAAATAAAATAAGTAGGGAGTATGTAACTTATGAATACGTAAAATTCCATAATTTTGTAAGTGAATCAATTCAAGTTTGTCTTGACAATAACATGCTTTTCATCATGTTAATCAATTTAAATTGGTACCATCCATATTTTCATCTCCATTGGTGTGCTCAGTTTGAAATTATTTAACCAGCCCTGCATGTGGCTTCTACATGATTTCTACCTATTGCTTCCCATAACAGTTTTCTCCAATTTAAAACAAAACCTAATACACAAAATTTATTCTTCAAGACCTTTCATAATTTCTGTCTATAAAATCACCATGGACACAACACAAAACGAAACAGAGTATGTCATAGTAGTGTAGAAGGGTTGCTACAGAGATCCACTACACTGTGCCACAAGGTACCTCAACACCACATTTGGCCACTTTTTTAAAATTTAGGTTTCTTTATTGATGGGTTTTGCATAAAGTAATCTTCCTGTATCAAATCAAGATCAAATGTAATAGAGTTATCAATTGTATCTGTTCTGTATAAAATTCAGTTACAACAGTTCATATAATAATCGGTTTTGTATAATTTGTAGTAGAGAATTAATGAAGTGTACCTTGGTTGGTAGAAGCTAAAACAGGACCAAAATGAAAGTCTAATTCACAACAGCGACAGAAGAAATCTGTACAAGTATTAAGTATGAGTAATGCGATTCCAGAGATGTGAAGGTAACAAATGAAAATAAGTTCATATACGGTAGATATTGCCACAATATCAAAGGGATTATGGAAATATGGTGGAGAGGAGCTAAAAAATTAAGTTGTTTATTTAATCTTTTTAATCTTAGAATGAGGCACAACACAGAACAGAAGAGAAAACAAGGTGATAGAATATAGATGTAGACGTAGACTCTAAAATCGGTAAAGAACATTGTGGGTATAAAGAAACAAGACTAATATGATTTCAGTTTGCTCTAAATATGAGGGCTAAACAAAAGCCTCCTCTAGGCAGGTAAAGAAAAACTAAAATGTAGAAAAATAATTTATTATAATGAAAAGATACACACATATCCATATTACATTTGCACATAATCACCACCAACAGATGGGACCTATGATGTCATTGCACCAGCTTCTGCAAAACACGCCTCTAAAGTACCTGACCAAGGTTTGATGTCATTAATCCTCTATTATCAGAGTGCTGGTTAGCCAGCCAGATCGTAATCTTAATTCAGTCAGAAATAGGGCAAGAGCATGATTGTCTACTATTCCTATCTGTAAACTTCCCTGAAGTTCAAACCTTTTAAGTATGTGGTGTCTGCCATGTGGTCCATACCAGTGGGTCACTGGCAGATGGAGTCGATTGTCTAATAGTCATATTGACATCTCAGTGCCACCTTACAATCTTTGATGTGATGGTGATTGACCAGAGTGATCGCCAGCTACACCAGGTCATTTGGGGCAACCCCTGGTCAATCTTGCACAGCCCCGGCAGAGCTATATGGTTTTGCTCCCACTTTTCCATAAATTAAGAGCCATATTGTCTAATAGTGCCCATTAAGTTTTGTGCACATCCTGAATGTACCCAACAGACCATTGTGTATGTTTCAACAAATACCACCACTCGTATTACAGCTGGCAGGAAAGGTATTGACAGACTCCATGTTTTATTGATCACTACTTAAACAGAAATAAAATAAAATGAACTGTAAATGTGCATATAATAATATAAAAGAATACTAGTGGCTACTACTATGAGTTGTTATGACAGTCAGTCGCAGGTTATTTTTAGAGTAGCCCTTGTAGATTATAGAAACATGCTATGTCTGTATATACTAATTTTACTTCCATGTTCCATAAGGAAATGGTGTATGGTGATGGCAAAAAAATCGTGTTCGAGATAAGGGCTGATTCTGATTGTACTGCCCTCAAAACATGAAGAAAAGCCATTTTTCGAAAAGTGTCTGTGTGTAGAATTTTTTGTGTGCCAAACGATAACTACTGCAAATTGAAACAGAATCAAATAATTTTTTGCATACCTGCCTGAGTTGTAGAGGACTCGAGGCCTATTGATTTTGGTGAAGATCGGTAAGAGGTAGTTTACATGCAACGTTTTACGTTTTAACAACAGTAAAGTACTTGAAAATTCATTTAAACTTTTTCAAACAATGGTAATTGTTAAAAATAAAATAATTTTGTTGCCAGGTAATAAAATTATATTTTGTTCATTTTAATTTAAATTATGTATGAGTGAAAATATATCATTCCTGGCAGGCAAGCATATCTCAATTATGTAATGTTTATGTTTCCAAAAGGCCACAATAAAAAGGCAGGCAGGACACACACACAATTTCCGTTATTTCTGGCCTCACTCATGTTTATTTTCTTACGTTTGCATGCTTTTTAAATTGAAAGTGCCGAAACCCACACCAACTCAACGCATGCAATCCGAAAAGGTGTCCAATGTGGACAGCGATTTGCTTCCTGTGGATAGCTGGCCAGTGTAACTGCATGTGTTTACAGAGGAACGGTTCATAGACAGACATTTTGTCTTTAGGGAGTGAACCCTCTGCAAGATGCTCAGGGTCCATGAGAGACTTCGGAGCGCTCCTTCTTTTCCGCGTGTTTGTTCTGTGAAACGTACACTGTAGATTCACAGCTTTACTCTGAGCAACGCTCCATAGGGAATGTTGAAAATTTTTGTCCACGGTGTACCCTCATACACACTAAAACCTGCTCTGTTTGTTTGCCCCTCCTGGAAAATTTTTTGACTTCCCTGATGGCTAGTTATTTACTAGCCTGTGCAGAATATACCGCTATCACATGGATCAGAATGGTGGGTGTTAAACAGAAGGCACAAGCGTATTAAGGAAGAAATGTTTTGCTTAGAAATTTATAATTATATGGGTGAACAGAATTGTCGTTCAGGAAATCAGAAGACGAATGGAAAGAAAGAAAGACTCGATTTTGAAAAAGAAAAATGTCTAGTATGTATAATATTGACAAGAAAGACTTTGATAACACTATAGACATCATTCACCCTCAGCCGATAACTCGCAGCGAGAGTCCAATTTCATTACATGAATCAGATCAGAGCTCCATTTGGCCAGCTCTTCGTTCGACCTACAAACATTTTATTAGAAATTATCGAACCGAATTCATGTAAATTATTTTAAATATATATCTTAGAACATGGAAATCATGTATGGTTCTCCATGCCGATTTTGTTAAGTAGGCTTTGTATACAGCTTTTGCCATTTACCTTGCTCCTCACATTCTTGATGTCCGCTGCCATGCTTGAATGCTTAAAGTGTCACGTTGCTCTTCAGGTGCCCAACTTTTATTTTTCCATATTTTCATTTCCTGATTCTCTCTGTTGTTTTTTGTTAGCAATTTTCTTTTTGTTGATTTCAGTGTTAATTTTGTCTTCATGAGTTTCTGTACCAATTTGTTGACTTTTGTATTCAGGTTTATCATAACTCTTGCAATTATGGCTATATCATCAGTACACACCAGTGTCTTTACAGATTTGTTAATTATTGTTCCTTTAATATTATACGCTTTTATCTCTTGATCCAGTGCTAAAACACACATCACTACGCATCAATCACTTCTCAATTTAAAATGCACTTTCAATCCTTTTATTTCCACTTTTGCATGTATATTTCTTATTGTTATGTGTCAGTCTTGAGAGTTGGAATATTCCTATTGTACTAGCACCTTGTAAAACTGTTTGTCTAATCTATCCAAGACTTGTCAAAAGTCTGTGAACATATTTCAAAACTGGGTGTTATACTTGTGGCACTTTCAGTCACTTGTATGTCACTGTTAATCTGCCCTGTCTGACCCTTCACTGGCAATCTTACATTTTTTCTGTGGATATCTTTTGGTGGTTATATATTTAAAATTTTGTGTTATAATTGTATTGAGTGTCATTATCCCCGTGTAATTGCTACATTTTGTGGGATCTCATTTTTTTAAAGGTCAGCTTTACCTTTAATGCATTTAATCTTTCTACATTACTTTTGGTCGTAAATTTCCTCAAGGTGAGTACTTCACTGGGACCTAATGTTTTTCTTACCTGAAATTCACAATCTCTTAGAATTAGAATTAGATCCAAAATTAGAAACGTGGAAAATGAATCACCTGCTACCGGGAACACTCAGATTCTGTTTGTGTCATTGATGGCCTTCAATACCACTACATAAATATAGACATATCCACTTCCCAGCCTGTTATGTTACAAAGATTGCCAGTTGCACGTGTTTCTTGCAACATAGACGTTTTTTACGTGAAATCTAAATGTATGGTTGTAACTATACTTTTAGTAAACTGAATGACTTGTGAGAAATTAGTAAACTGATTAGAGGATCATTATCATTTACTGTTACAAGTGCTACTAGATTATTCAATTTGCAAAGCATTGATGGATTAAGTATGATATAAGTGAAAGTAAATTAATAAAACTTGTCAGTGTTTAACTGTTACAGTGACAGTTAAGATCCGCCACCCATCACCAAAGATGATGAATTTACAATAGAGTCTGTGTATCTATATTTTATGTATGTATAATGTCATTTAAAATTAATTGAAAATTTTAAAATTGATTTACTTCAAATTTTCAGGATAGTTGTTGTAACAGACTACCTTTTAATTGTTTATTCAATTGTTAATTGGTTGTTGGCTTTATGTGTCTGTATTCTGTACCTTGTAAATTACTGGATTTGTTTTCATATAACTAAATAATGTAGATTATATAACTAACTAGTCACTGCTCACTAAGAACTACCTTTCTGTCTATATATCTGTATCTAAAAACATATTTCTGGTTATAATTAACTCACCATATGTTACTTGACTGTGTGTGTGTGTGTGTGTGTGTGTGTGTGTGTGTGTGTGTGTGTGTGTGTGTGTGTGTGTGTGTGTGTGTGTGTGTGTGTGTGTGTGTGTGTGTGTGTGTGTGTGTGTGTGTGTGTGTGTGTGTGTGTGTGTGTGTGTGTGTGAACCTGTTATTTCTAAATGAAAATAAAAGTAAATAAAAAGCAACTTTCAATTGAAACGAATGGTAATTTATTATCTATCTGAAGCACTTACAAATTGCCAACAACAAAACAATATTGAGCTTATGTGAACAGTGTTGACTGCATGAGCTTAAGTTTTAGTTGCCACTGACAAATACAGTGAAACCTTGATATAACGCTCTTCTGTGGACCGGCCAAAAAGGGCTTTATATTGAGGGTCACTTTATATAAAGGTCCCAAGTTTAACTGTTTAATTTGACGGGACCGTGAAAAATGAGCGTTACATCAAGGTTCGCGTTATATCACAGGGGTGTTATATTGAGGTTCCACTATATTTAAGTCCTGCAGAGTGTTTATGAATGTGGTATACTTTTTGCTTGGCTCCATAAACATACGTTCAGAATTAAATAACATTTCCTTCCACTTTAACATTAGGATTGCTATTTGTAATATTTTCAAAATTGTGCACATTTTGTGAGTCAAAATTAGAAATGTATGATCATCAGATAAAAATTTAACAAAACATATGGACTGAACAGAGATATATCCACTGTGTAGAATACACCTCGCCTGAAATATTAATAAATTAACAATATATTCAAACGAATGTTAATTTTTTTACTGGAATTAACATACACCCATGCATGACATCACAGTTTTACAAACTAATCCAGTTTCCAGTTTTTGTATCCAGAAAGTGTTCCAGTAAATTGTATTGCTTCATTATTGATGTAGCATTTTGTAATCACATCTGGTCACAAACCCTGCACACATATTCAAATGTGTTAGAAGTGAATGCCTTATGGATTCTTTGTCAGCCAGCTATAGTATTGTTTATAATCGTCTTTATGTATTCCTTGTTGTCTATTGCTCCATTGTTGTTTTTTTAATATCTAATGTTGATATGATGTGATCATCCACTTGTGATGATGGTACACTTTCCTCGATGCAATCACACTCACACTAAAAAATTTTTATTAAAAGAAAACACTATTTCAAACCTATTGATATGTCTATGATGCGTGTGGCTTACTTTTTTACTAAGTTATGACTGTTCACAATAATTTATTTTTAGTGCATCTAGAAAAGTGAACACCTGTTACTGTCAAGGTCGTGTGCAAAATGAATTACCACTGGAAACAAACATCCATGCTTGCTGATTAAATTTTCTGTCCTTTTATGTTTATTGTACACAAACTTATGAACAAAACAAAAAATCCATTTTTAGAAAACGATAAAAAACTGATTTGTGGCTAAGTGAGTGACTGTATGGAAAAATTCTAATTATAAATTACTCAATAAAACATTAATTAAAGGTCCCAAGTTACAATATTAGCATAATTTTAACAAGTAAACCGTTATACATTAGTAACGTTTGTGGAATCTTTTCCTTTTTGACCTTAGATCCAACTGATAACACATAACATTTTTAAAAAAATTGTAATTAAATGTTTTATTTACTTTTTAATGTTGTTTATGCATTTGTTTAGATTCACAGTAATCTTTTTATGTTTTGCATATTATAAAAAATCGGTATGGAGAACCGTACATGACTTCCATGTCCTAAAATTTATATTTAAAATCATTTAAATATTAATTAAATAAGTGGATTCTTGAGTTCTGAAAAAATTACGTATCAGCTAAAATGGTACCACCATGTCAGGTGGATTAAGACTATCATCAACCTTCGTGAGGAAGGACTGTACTTTTGGATAAAATGTCTATAGGTCGAACAAAGAGCTAGCTAAAGGTAGCTGCGATCTGATTCCTGTAATGAAATTGGACTCTCGCTGCGAGGGGCTGAGGGATGTCTATAGTGTTATCAAAGTCTTTCCTGTCAATACTATACTAGTCATTTTTCTTTTTTAAAATAGAGTCTTGATTTCTTTCTTTCCATTTGTCTTCTGATTTCCTGAATGACTATTCTGTTCACCCGTATAATTATAAATTTCTCAGCAAAACATTTCTTCCTTAATACATTTGTGTCTCCTGTTTAACACCCACCATTCTGATCCATGTCATAACGCTATATTCCACACAGGCTTGTAAATAACTAGCCATCAGGGAGGTCAAAATATTTTCAAGGAGGGGCAAACAATTTTCCAAAGGAGAAAAATATTTATATATTTTTCATACATACACACATGCACATATTAGTTTATAATTCTCATATCATAATAGAAATAAGTACACAGATTGTTTAATTGCTTTAATACAACAACACTGCCCAGCGATCCAAAAGAAGCAAATCGATGTCCACCTGTTCGGCTTGCACGCGTTGTGTTGGTGTGGGTTTCGGCACTTTCCATTTAAAAAGCATGCAAACATAATAAAATAAACATGAGTGAGGCCAGAAATAACGCGAATTTTGTGTGTGTCGTGCCGGCCTTTTTATTGCGGTAATCACAATAATAAAACTTTGGAAAAGTAAACATTACATAATTGAGATATGCTTGCCTGCCAGGAACGATATATTTTCACTCATACGTGATTTAAATTAAAATGAAAAATATAGAATTTTGTTAAAGCGAAATGAAATGTTTCTATAGAAACTACTTCTTTGTTGTCAGTAACACATATAAAACTTATAAAAATTTACCTCATCCATCATCAACTACCATTTTAATTTATAAAAAAATTACCCCCTCCCCCTTCAACTACCCTTTTTATTTATAGATATTTCATTTACCTTTCTACAGTGGATTATTATGACCTTCTTTTCAGGATACTTTATTTATCAAAATTAAGCACTTTACTTTTGTTAAAACGTAAAACGTTGCAGGTAAACTACCCCTTTTCGTAACCGATCTTCACCAAAAACAATAGGCCTTGAGTCCTCTACAATTCAGGGCTGTATGCAAAAAATTATTTGATTCTGTTTGAATTTGCGGCTGTTATCGTTTGCCATAGAAAAAATTCTACACAGACACTTTTTGAAAAACGACTTTCATGTTTTGATGGTAGTACAATCAGATCTCGAACACGATTTTTTTTGCCACGACCATACTTCCATTTCCTTATGGAACATGGAAGTAATAACAAAGAAATATACACAGAAACTAAAAATAATTAGTGTCCTTTATTCTCAGTTAGTAAAACTTATAATCATTTCGAATATCAGTATAAAAATACAAAAAATATAAAGAATAAATGTAATCTATGATTTCCTTTTTCAGGATTAATAGCACTTTAATCACGTATTAATTCACAATTTTGTTCATGTGTATTTGATGTAGGCCACAACATAATATTTCTCTAAGGTTCTTTATGTTCATCTGGTATATATTGTAGAATTTTAGCCACATCTTATATCTTCTTGTCATTTATAGGAACTTCCTACCATAAACATCGCTAACAGAAGTATAACAGGCCCCAGACCATCCATAAATATGTTTGTTGCTCATTTTTTGGTCTACCATTGTACACTGCATTAATAATATTTCCTTTGTTATTAGAAGTATACATCTCAATACACATCTTTTTAGGCTCACATTCAGGTCTAGTAATCTTTTGCTCCTCTAACCTGTCTTCAGTTGTAACAAACTCTTCTCCTTTAAGTCTAGCTGATTTCATCAGTTCTTTTATATTACCACATCCTCTTCTTTTCTTTATAGGGCTTCCATACTCGGATTCAGACAGTTTCACATCCAGTGTTAAAATTTAAGCGTATTTGAAAGTAAATTAACACATACAAATCTCTTGCAAGAAACAAACCTTAAAACTGACTAATCACAAAGACTAAAATGTAAACAACAGCAGCACACTCTGTAGGAATATACAGTACCGTACACTATAACTACACATTGAGAGTAAGAAGGAACATATTCCAGGAATGTGTTCCTTCTTGCTCTCACAGATATTTTCAACCTGTTGATAAAGAAATTAAAAATATAGATTGTTTCCTTTCTATACACCAACTGATGTGTTTATAGTTTCTAAACAAAATGGCTATCTCAGTATTTGGACAAAATGTGGAATCTTTTCCTTCTTCTTCTCACCCATTCAATTATAATGTTCCACATTCAGTTTGAATGTATATTGAAAAATTTTTTTCTTAATAGTGTGTTTTATCCATTTCTCAATTCTAATATTTAACGTTGATTTATGTTTAAACCTGAGACAGACAGAGAGAGAATAATACTTTTTTTGTATTGGCCATCTAAGGACTATATGCCAATTTCAGTAGAATAAATATTGGTATGGAGAACCATACATGACTTCCATGTTCTAAGATTTATATTTAAAATCATATTCGAAATGAAATATTTCCATAGAAACTACTTCTTTCTACTTATTGCTTCAGCCTTAACCACAGTACCGTGGTCACTAACGTATACCACCTCACGTTTTCGCACTCGATTTTCACTGATGATGGCAGTCGATGGCACTGCCGAAAAGTCTGGTTTTGCAGAAAACATTGGACTACGGCTAAACAACCCGGGAAGGAATTTTAACAAAGAACTACTTCTTTGTTGCCGATAACGTTGTACACATATAAAAAATTCTCCCCTCCCCCTTCAACTATAATTTTCATTAATAGAAAATTACCCCCACCCCTTTCACCTAACCTCTTCATTTATAGATATTTCATCTACGTTTCTACAGTGGATTATTATGAGCTTCTTATCAGGATACTTTATTTATCAAAATTAAGTACTTTACTCTTGTTAAAACATAAAACGTTGCAGGTAAACTACCCCTGCCTCTTAACCAAAATCAATAGACCTTCAGTCCTCTACAATTCAGGGATGCATGCAAAAAAATATTTGATTCTGTTTGAATGTGCGGCAGTTATCGTTCGTCATGAAAACATTTCTCTTGTTACAACATAAAATGTTGCAGGTAAACTACTCCTTTCCCTTAATCGATCTTCACCAGAATCACCAGGCCCTTGAGTTCTCTAAAAATGAGGGATGTATGCAAAAAATTATTTGATTCTCTTTGAATTTACGGCAGTTATCGTTCGTCATAAAAAAAATTACCCGTGATAAAAAACCATTGCAGGTAAACTACCCCTTTCCCTTAACCGATCTTCACCAAAAACAATAGGTCTTGAGTACTCTATAAATCAGGACTGTATGCAAAAAATTATTTGATTCTGTTTGAATTTGCGGCTGTTATCGTTTGCCATAGAAAATACGCTTGATAAAAAAACGTTGCAGGTAAACTACCCCTTCCCCTTAACCGATCTTCACCAAAAACAATAGGTCTTGAGTACTCTACAAATCAGGGCTGTATGCAAAACATTATTTGATTCTGTTTGAATTTGCGGCTGTTATCGTTTGCCATAGAAAATACCCTTGTAAAAAAATGTTGCAGGTAAACTACCCCTTTCCCTCAACCGATCTTCACCAAAAACAATAGGTCTTGAGAACTCTACAATTTAGGGCTGTATGCAAATAATCTTTTGATTCTGTTTGAATTTGCGGCTCTTATCGTTTGCCATAGGAAATACCCTTGTTAAAACATAAAACGTTACAGGTAAACTACCCCTTTCCCTTAACCGATCTTCACCAAAAACAATAGGTCTTGAGTACTCTACAAATCAGGGCTGTATGCAAAACATTATTTGATTCTGTTTGAATTTGCGGCTGTTATCGTTTGCCATAGAAAATACCCTTGTAAAAAAACGTTGCAGGTAAACTACCCCTTTCCCTCAACCGATCTTCACCAAAAACAATAGGTCTTGAGAACTCTACAATTTAGGGCTGTATGCAAATAATCTTTTGATTCTGTTTGAATTTGCGGCTGTTATCGTTTGCCATAGAAAATACCCTTGTTAAAAAAACGTTGCAGGTAAACTACCCCTTTCCCTCAACCGATCTTCACCAAAAACAATAGGTCGCGAGTACTCTGCAAATCAGGGCTGCATGCAAAAAATTATTTGATTCTGTTTGAATTTGCGGCAGTTATTGTTTGCCATAAAAAAAAATCTACAGACACACAGACAAACAGACAGACAGACACACACACAGACACTTTTCGACTTTTTTTCATGTTTTGAGTGTTGTAGAATCAGAATCTGCAATAATCTCGAACACGATTTTTTTTGCCATCGCCATACTTCCATTCCTTAAGGAATATGGAAGTAAAATTACCCTTGATAAAAAACCGTTGCAGGTAAACTACCCCTTTCCCTTAACCGATCTTCACCAAAAACAATAGGTCTTGAGTACTCTGCAAATCATGGCTGTATGCAAAAACGTATTTGATTCTGTTGGAATTTGCGGCTCTTATCGTTTGCCATAGAAAATACCCTTTTAAAACATAAAACGTTGCCAGTAAACTACCCCTTTCCCTTAACCGATCTTCACCAAAAACAATAGGTCCTGAGAACTTTACAATTCAGTGCTGTATGGAAACAATTATTTGATTCTGTTTAAATTTGCGGCTTTTATCGTTTGCCATAGAAAATACCCTTGTTAAAATATAAAACGTTGCCAGTAAACTACCCCTTTCCCTTAACCGATCTTCACCAAAAACAATAAGTCTTGAGAACTCTATAATTCAGGGCTATATGCAAAAGAGTAGTTGATTCTGTTTGAATTTGCGGCTGTTATTGTTTGCCATAGAAAAAATTACACTTGATTAAAAAAAAACCGTTGCAGGCAAACTACCCCTTTCCCTTAACCGATCTTCACCAAAAACAATAGGTTTTGAGTACTCTACAAATCAGGACTGTATGCAAAAAATTATTTGATTCTGTTTGAATTTGTGGCTGTTATCGTTTGCCATAGAAAAAAAATCTACAGATACACAGACACTTATCGAAAATATCGGTATGGAGAACCATACATGACTTCCATGTCCTAAGATTTATATTTAAAATCATATTCGAAATGAAATATTTCCATAGAAAACTACGTCTTTCTACTTATTGCTTCAGCATTAACCACAGTACTGTGGTCACTAACGTATACCACCTCACGTTTTCACACTCGATTTTCACTGATGATGGCAGTCGATGGCACTACCGAAAAGTCTGGTTTTACAGAAAAAAATTGGACAACGGCTAAACAGCCCGGGAAGCAATTTAAAAAAAAACTACTTCTTTGTTGCCGATAACGTAGTACACATATAAAAAATTCTCCCCTCCACCTTCAACTATAATTTTTAATAATAGAAAATTACCCCCACCCCGTTCACCTAACCTCTACATTTATAGATATTTCATCTACGTTTCTACAGTGGATTATTATGAGCTTCTTATCAGGATACTTTATTTATAAAAATGAAGTACATTACTCTTGTTAAATCATAAAATGTTTCAGGTAAACTACCCCTTTCTCTTAACCGATCTTCTCCAAAATCAATAGACCTTCAGTCCTCTACAATTCAGGGATGCATGCAAAAAAATATTTGATTCTGTTTGAATGTGCGGCAGTTATCGTTCGTCATGGAAACACTTCTCTTGTTACAACATAAAATGTTGCAGGTAAACTACCCCTTTCCCTTAACCAATCTTCACCAAAATCAACAGACCTTGAGTTTCCTACAACTCAGGAAAGTGTGCAAAAAAGTATTTGATTCTCTTTGAATTTTCGGCAGTTATCGTTCGTCATAAAAAAAGTTACCCTTTTTAAAACATAAAATGTTGCTGATAAACTACCCCTTTCCCTTAACCGATCTTCAAAAAAATCAATAGACCTTGAGTTCTCTTTAGTTCAAAAAGGTATGCAAAAACGTAGATGATTCTGTTTGAATTTACGGCAGTTATCGTTCGTCATATAAAAAAATTACCATTGTTAAAACATAAAATGTTGCAGGTAAACTACCCCTTTCCCTTAACCGATCTTCACCAAAACTAACAGGCCTTGAGAACTGTACAATTCAGGGCTGTATGCAAACATCATTTGATTCTGTTTGAATTTGCGGCTGTTATCGTTTGCCATAGAAAAAAATTACCCGTGATAAAAAACCATTGCAGGTAAACTACCCCTTTCCCTTAACCGATCTTCACCAAAAACAATAGGTCTTGAGTACTCTATAAATCAGGACTGTATGCAAAAAATTATTTGATTCTGTTTGAATTTGCAGCTGTTATCGTTTACCATAGAAAATACCCTTGTTAAAACATAAAATGTTGCTGGTAAACTACCCCTTTCTCTTAACCGATCTTCACCAAAAACAATAGGCCGTGAGAACTCTACAATTTAGGGCAGCATGCAAATAATCATTTGATTATGTTTGAATTTGCGGCTGTTATCGTTTTCCATAGAAAATACCCTTGTTAAAACATAAAACGTTGCAGGTAAATTACCTCTTTCCCTTAACCAATCTTCAACAAAATCAACAGACCTTGAGTTCTGTATAATTCAAAAAGGTATGCAGAAGAGTAGTTGATTCTATTTTAATGTACGGCAGTTATCGGTCGTCAAAAAAAATTTACCTTTGTTAAAATATAAAATGTTGCTGGTAAACTACCCTATTTCCTTAACCGATCTTCACCAAAACCAACAGGCCTTGAGAACTCTACAAATCAGGGCAGCATGCAAAAAATTATTTGATTCTGTTTGAATTTGCGGCTGTTATCGTTTGCCATAGAAAATACCCTTGTTAAAACATAAAACGTTGCAGGTAAACTACCCCTTTCCCTTAACCGATCTTCACCAAAAACAATAGGTCGTGAGAACTCTACAATTCAGGGCTGTATGCGAAACATTATTTGATTCTGTTTGAAATTGCGGCTGTTATCGTTTTAAAAAAAAAATTTACCCTTGATAAAAAAAAACCATTGCAGGTAAACTACCCCTTTCCCTCAACCGATCTTCACCAAAAACAATAGGTCGTGAGTACTCTACAAATCAGGGCTGTATGCAAAAAATTATTTGATTCTGTTTGAATTTGCGGCTGTTATCGTTTGCCATAGAAAAAAATCGGTATGGAGAACCATACATGACTTCCATATTCTAAGATTTATTTTTAAAATCATTTTCGAAATGAAATATTACCATAGAAACTACTTCTTTCTACTTACAGCTTCAGCCTTAAGCACAGTACTGTGGTCACTAACGTATACCACCTCACGTTATCGCACTCGATTTTCACTGATGATGGAAGTCAATGGCATTGCCGAAACGTCTGGTTTTGTAGAAAACATTGGACTACGGCCAAATATCCTGGGAAGGAATTTTAACAAAAACTACTTCTTTGTTGCCGATAACGTTGTACACATATATATAAAAAATATGCATAAAATTAATGGCTTATATAAGTTAATGATTGATCTCCATTAAGTAGTGCTCAAGTTTCCAAAGTTTTAATATTATGATGTCCGTAATTAAAACATCAGAGCAGGTTTAGTGTGTATGAGGGTTCACTGTGGACAAAAATTTTCAACATTTCCTATTGAGCGTTGCTTAGAATAAATCTGCGAATCTACAGTGTACGTTTCACAGAACAAACACGCGGAAAAGAAGGAGCGCTCCGAAGTCACTCATGGACCCTCAGCATCTTGCTGAGGGTTCATTCCCTAAAGACGAAAAGTCTGTCTATGAATCGTTCCTCTGTAAACACGTGCAGTTACACTGCCCAGCGATCCACAGGAAGCAAATCGCTATCCACGCTGGACACTTTTTTGGCTTGCATGCGTTATGTTGGTATGGGTTCGGCACTTTCCATTTAAAAACCGTGCAAATGTAAGAAACTAAACATGAATGAGGCCAGAAATAACGCGAATTGTGTGTGTGTGTGTGTGTGTGTGTGTGTGTGTGTGTGTGTGTGTGTGTGTGTGTGTGTGTGTGTGTGTGTGTGTGTGTGTGTGTGTGTGTGTGTGTGTGTGTGTGTGTCTTCCCTACCTTTTTATTGCGGTAGTGATAATAATAAAATGGAAACGTAAACAGTACATAACTGAGATATGCTTGCCTGCCACGCACGATATATTTTCTCTTATACATGACTAGCAGAATACCCGTGCTTCGCTACGGAGTTTCACGTTGTATGTAATGAAAATGTTAGTTTAATTAAAGCAGGCTTCTTAAAAATAAATGGCTGTTGCCCACAACTTCGTTCGCGTGGTCTTCAATTTATTGCGATAATATATTTAGAACAGAATCTATTCTATTGGGTTGCCATAGTAACCAGATCTAATAGTTTTTTAAGACCTCAAAGGACCCCCCAGAGGATCGTATTGAAAAAAGCACCTGTCCTATGTTGGTTCTCCCGTTGCGTAAAATATTTGTGCCAAGTTTGGTTGAAATCGGTCCAATGGTTTAGGTGGAGACGTGGAATACCCCAAAGGACCCCCCAAAGGATCGTATCGAAAAAAAACACTTGTCCTATGTTGGTTCTCCCTTTGCGTAAAATATTTGTGCCAAGTTTGGTTGAAATCGGTCCAGTGGTTTAGGAGGAGATGTGGAAGAAACCTTCGCGGACGTGCGCACAACAACTCACCGAAGTTTCATCGCAATCGGATGAATGGTATAGGAACGCATACGGGACAAACAAAGAAACATTCATTTTTATATATAAGATGTAAACTATACCACTTACTTGACATAAACCGTGATAGCTAAGCTAATGTACAACATATATGTATTAATTATACACATAAATGTTCCTCAATAGACACTCTATCTATTGGCGAAAACTTGAATAAAATCCGTTCAGTACTTCCTGAGATTAGCGATTTCATTCACAGAGAGAAAACAGACCGACTTTACTTTATACTATGTACAGATTTACATTAAAATGAAAAAATTATAATTTTATTGCTTGGCAACAAAATTATTTTATTTTTAACAATTACCATTGTTTGAAAACGTTTAAATGAATTTTCAAGTACTTTACTCTTGTTAAAACGTAAAAGATTGCAGGTAAACTACCCCTTCCCCTTAACCGATCTTCACCAAAATCAAAAGGCCTTGAGTCCTCTACAATTCAGTGACGTATGCAAAAAATTATTTGATTCTGTGTGAATTTGCGGCTGTTATCGTTTGCCATAGAAAATACCCTTGATAAAAAAACGCTGCAGGTAAACTACCCCTTTCCCTTAACCGATCTTCACCAAAAACTATAGGTCTTGAGAACTCTGCAATTTAGGGCTGTATGCAAATAATCTTTTGATTCTGTTTGAATTTGCGGCAGTTATCGTTTGCCATAGAAAATACGCTTGATAAAAAAACGTTGCAGGTAAACTACCCCTTCCCCTCAACCGATCTTCACCAAAAACAATATGTCTTGAGTACTCTACAAATCACGGCGGTATGCAACAAATTATTTGATTCTGTGTGAATTTGCGGCTGTTATTGTTTGCCATAGAAAATACCCTTGATAAAAAAACGCTGCAGGTAAACTACCCCTTTCCCTTAACCGATCTTCACCAAAAACAATAGGTCTTGAGAACTCTGCAATTTAGGGCTGTATGCAAATAATCTTTTGATTCTGTTTGAATTTGCGGCTGTAATCGTTTGCCATAGGAAACACCCTTGTTAAAACATAAAACGTTACAGGTAAACTACCCCTTTCCCTTAACCGATCTTCACCAAAAACAATAGGTCTTGAGAACTCTACAATTCAGGGCAGTATGCGAAACATTATTTGATTCTGTTTAAATTTGCGGCTGTTATCGTTTGCCAAAAAAAAAAAATTTCCCTTGATAAAAAAAAACCGTTGCAGGTAAACTACCCCTTTCCCTCAACCGATCTTCACCAAAAACAATAGGTCGTGAGTACTCTACAAATCAGGGCTGTATGCAAAAAATTATTTGATTCTGTTTGAATTTGCGGCAGTTATCGTTTGCCATAAAAAAAAAATCTACACATAGACAGACAGACAGACACACACACACACACACACTTTTCGGAAAACGACTTTTTTTCATGTTTTGAGTGTAGTACAATCAGCATCTGCAATAATCTCGAACACGATTTTTTTTGCCATCACCATACTTCCATTTCCTTAAGGAATATGGAAGTAAATATCGGTATGGAGAACCATACATAACTTCCATGTTCTAAGATTTATATTTAAAATCATTTTCGAAATGAAATATTACCATAGAAACTACTTCTTTCTACTTACTGCTTCAGCCTTAACCATAGTACTGTGGTCACTAATGTATACCACCTCACGTTATCGCACTCGATTTTCACTGATGATGGAAGTCGATGGCATTGCCGAAACGTCTGGTTTTGTAGAAAACATTGGACTACGGCCAAACATCCTGGGTAGGAATTTTAACAAAAACTATTTCTTTGTTGCCGATAACGTTGTACACATATATATATATATATATATATATATATATATATATATATATATTTCAATCACTTTCTGCTACAGTCCGTTTCTTGATGTATATAATACATTTAATATTTATACATAAATTTACAAATAATTTACAAATCCCTTTCCCTTAACCGATCTTCACCTAAATCAACAGACCTTGAGTTCCCTACAACTCAGGAAAGTGTGCAAAAAAGTATTTGATTCTCTTTGAATTTTCGGCAGTTATCGTTCGTCATAAAAAAAGTTACCCTATTTAAAACATAAAATGTTGCTGATAAACTACCCCTTTCCCTTAACCGATCTTCAACAAAATCAACAGACCTTGAGTTCTCTTTAGTTCAAAAAGGTATGCAAAAACGTAGATGATTCTGTTTGAATTTATGGCAGTTATCGTTCGTCATATAAAAAATTACCATTGTTAAAACATAAAATGTTGCAGGTAAACTACGCCTTTCCCTTAACCGATCTTCACCAAAAACAATAGGTCTTGAGAACGGTACAATTTAGGGCTGTATGCAAATAATCATTTGATTCTGTTTGAATTTGCGGCTGTTATCGTTTGCCATAGAAAATAGCCTTGTTAAAACATAAAACGTTGCTGGTAAACTACTCCTTTCCCTTAACCGATCTTCAACAAAATCAACAGACCTTGAGTTCTGTATAATTCAAAAAGGTATGCTGAAGAGTAGTTGATTCTATTTTAATGTACGGCAGTTATTGGTCGTCATAAAAAAATTACCCTTGTTAAAACATAAAATGTTGCTGGTAAACTACCCCTTTCCCTTAACCGATCTTCACCAAAAACAATAGGTCTTGAGTACTCTACAAATCAGGACTGTATGCAAAAAATTATTTGATTCTGTTTGAATTTGCGGCTGTTATCGTTTGCCATAGAAAAAAAAATCTACAGACACACACACAGACACTTTTCGAAAAATGACGTTTTTCATGTTTTGAGTGTAGTACAATCAGAATCTGCAATAATCTTGAACACGATTTTTTTTGCCATCACCATACTTCCATTTCCTTAATTAACATGGAAGTAATACTTTATATTATAAAATATATAATTCAACTGTATATATTATACCTGTTCCTTGTCGACTGCATATGTACATGTAGCCATTTTTAAATTATTATTTCATTCAAATCAGCAGCCTCCTCATTACAAGTAGTTTTGTGTGCTCTGAGGTGTGCTTTTTTAAATTTTCTCAAGTAGTTCTAAACCAAAATTTTAATAAACCTTTTTTTGTGTACTGTAGTTTATTTCCTTTTTATGTAAACAGATACTCAAAAGTAGGTACTTACTTTTTGCTAACTCTAATTGTCTCTAGCTTTGCCTAAAATTAGTAAAAATAAAATAAAACTGACAGTAAATTTGTTAACTTTGTTAATGTACTGCGGACATGTTTCTAAGATGTGCCATTCCTAGTTATGTTTAAAAACCTAATTTCCTCCCAAAGTAATGAAATTTTTGATAAATATATTATCGCTTTTCAAGTGCATTTTTTTAGACTGCAAAGGTAAGAAAATCCTCTTGGTCTTCTACAGTAACAATAATGTTCATTTTGGTAACAATAGTAGGTTTTTCCAAAGATATTGAAAAGTTTTTGCTATTAAATCGTAACTTTTTTTGAAATTTTAAATAGTCTTTCTGAAGCTGCTTTTGTTAAAATCATCATAAGCACCATTTGAAAGATAATTTAAGAAAGGGTAAAAACTATCAAGGCTTTTTGGTCATTGCATTTATTTTGAAAACATGTTGTTTACAACAAAGTATTAACAATGCCAATTTTTATGACAACTATTTTATACAATTAGTGTTTTCGAAAATACTTATGACACAGTTTCATATAGAAAAATCAATTAAAAAAAAAAGTCAAGTGCAATATTAATGTTAAAAAATTGTCCTTCTTGTGTTTCTAGGTATTACTTAGTCAGTTTTTATTGAGTAGGACTGTGATAAGTCTACATTAAAATTTTGTTTTCTATATGGGACATTTATTTAGAGTAACACAAAAACTGAATTTTGAAAAATATTAAAAAACATGACTTCTAGAAATCTCTACCTCAAATTAGTTTGGATTCAAATTCAATGAGACAGAAATTATCTCAGTTTTAAATTTGTGTTCTTGATAAAGTTTGTGAAAATAAAATCTTAATATTTTTTAAGATGTTTTGAAAAAATCAGTTTTTCACTTCTCCAGCTTCTAATTTAAGAATATCATCCCAAGGATTTGTAAAGCAACTTTTAGTACATGATAAAGTATATCTTAAAGTACATCGTTTTCAATATATTCCAGCAATGAAATCATCTATTCCATTCTGTCCTTAATCAGATCCTATTTTACTTGTGTCCTTGATGTTTGATTGATATTCTACAGCTCTGTTATTTTTATTACGCACTTAAGGAACATAGTATGTCAGTGGTTTTGACCTCTATCAGCTTTAACCTACAAAAAAAATACATACTTTTGTTGCTAATACCAGATAAAAGCATTATAATAATTATTAATATTAACTAAATATGCTAATTATACCTATTGTTAAAATTAATTATAATACAAAACGCAATACAATATCATGAAATACTTCTCTCTTTTAAATTATGCTAAGATATACATACACTAATGTCAGCCAGCAGCTTTCCTCAGTATGATGAACAGTCTAATAAAGGTTCTCATGTCTCATAAACACTTGTCAGGAAGAAGAGAAAATTGTTAGGAAGAAGAGAAAATTGTTAGGCAGCCTTTGCACAAATAAATGGCTACAACCCAAAGATGATATGCAAGATAATCATAAAAGAAGACTAAACAAGAATTACAAGATATATTAACAAATTTTCTGGACTGTAACTATACAAATGAAAAATGACAGGGCTTTCTAACTAGCCTTGATATTTAATTTAAATCAGTTTTAGTGGTCAGAACACCTTTTCATATATCTAAAGACATGAATATTCAAGAGTATTAGACTTTACAATCTGTGTAGATTGTAATGCTGTTTGTATTTGCATATATGCAATAGAATTGTATTTTCTTTGAGAATCAGGAACCCATTCAGGCTTGAATTTAACAACATAACTCCCAATTTGTAACCCACATACTTCAATACAATCATAACTTGGATTCCAAGAAAGGTATAAAACGTCTGCACTTTGCAGACAAGACTATTTATCCACAACACGGAAGCCACGAAAGTAAACTTGGTAATGACAGAGCTAATGATTGTGAGTATGAGGTTGTTTACACATAGTCCATGTTTTGTGCATTACAAATAATATAATTAAACAGTAGTGTTTCATGTATATTTGAATGAATGAAGAGGTGTGCGTGCATGTGTGTGTGTGTGCGCGCGCGCATGCACGTGTCCATGCATGCACAAGTACTACTTAAGAAATGTTGTTTTCATTAGTATTGTTTTGGTAAAGATCTTAACAGTAGAAAACAAAGAGAACAATAAAATATGTGTAAACAAATACTGCGAATTTTTACAAATAAAATCAATTGCTGTAAATATGTTTAATTTTGTTTTAGCAGAGGTATGTGAATGATCCTGCGTGTATGTATGAGAAATATTACATTTATAATAATAAATTTTTCTTGTTGTAGATTTAGAGATGAATCAAAAATTGATTATATTGATATGATGTATTTTTCTCATGAGAAGTTGGGAGCGTTAAAAGTTTCAACTTTAAATGTAACAACAATTATAACACCAGAAGCATGTGACGAGGTTATGGATATGGTTCATCTTAGAAAAGGATTTCAAGTTTTTCGTCAGTATCATCAAACTCCAAATGGTTCACAAGACGTGTATTTGGGACCATTTTTCTTTATTCCTAAACGTATTTTGTTCTGATATCACAAAAAGTGTAGAGCATTGACTATATAAATTCTTTGTTATCATTAATATTTAACACTTGTTATTTGGAGAAAAAATAAAAGTTTAGCATCGTAGACATTTGATTTAAGATATCGTATTCTGCAGTTATTCAACCCTGTGGCCAGATTGAGATTTAATATTTTAACAGAGTTGCAAGACAAAGATAGGATCTTAATTTACCGTATACATTTGTATTTATTGAAATTTAATACACATACACATACCTATGAATTTATTTTTATTTTTTGGGCTCTGATTCTACATGATATTGAGCAAATTTTTATCAGCCCCCTCCCATAAAAGAGGGCACTTTAAATGTGTGTGTGTGTGTGTGTGTGTATGTGTGTGTGTGTGTGTGTGTGTGTGTGTGTGTGTGTGCGTATTTGTCCCTTCTTCAAAATTGTTTGTACCGTCACAGTAAAGACAGCTATATTCATTGCTTTTAGCAGCTGTATACATGGCTGTAATAATTATTTGTCATAGGTAACACTAATTTAATAATTCTGTAAATGGGTCTTCAATGCTATAAAATGTTGCTCATTGCTTCTACCTTTAAAATAGATGCTTGTCTCCTATAACAATAAAAATACCTCTTTACTAACTGCTGACTTTCAGTTAGTATGTAGAAAAGTGGTGACCTTAATAGTAAGAGAACTACTTTAATATCTGCCAACTACAGGAGGCACACCCTTCATGAAGTCTCTAATGATAACAAAACATGACTTGATTTCATTTTGCTGCATTGCCAAATATGGTGATAGCCAGTATTCACAGAAGCATTCATAAAGGAACATGGATTCCCATGATTCAAATACAGTTAATCGAATAGATCCTGTCTTGACTGACTCACAGTATTTTAGACATTTGTACCAGATGGGGGTGGAGGGAATGTGGACTCTGGTCATTATTTAGCTCAGATAAACATGAGAGCAAGAACCAAGAACCTTTAATGTATGTGTAGATTCTAAAAGTGCATGTGTTAGTATGAATAGACCAGTCCTGTGTATGGAAACGATAGAATTTAACACCCTGTCACATCTAAGAAGACTGGTAACTAAGACGTCCAAGATAATGTGCGGCATGTCTGTTTTGAGTTTTGGACACACACCAGACTCCCCAAGGTAGATAATCCCTCATGTTTCCTTTTTAATCTGGCCCTAGAGACAACTGTGCGAGAGTCCTAAATAAATATAAGAGATACTATTGTTAACAAAAGTCTCAAAGTACTAGCATAATATGTGGATGACATAAGCTGCAGTATCTTATACAAGTTTTTGGTACATTCAAGAAAGCCTCCCCCCCCCAAAAAAAAAAAAAACAGGAAAAAACTGCTTATAGGTTTAAGCTAATCAAGCAGTCCAGCGCTTAACCATAATTACATCTAACGCCACCATATCAGAAATTATTAGAAGAAAATAACTGGTAAATAGAACAGATTGTGAACTGCATCACTTATTATTTTAGTGTTAACATAAAGTAATGAACAGTTATTAAAGGATTCTGAAAGACTGGTGTTAAGATAGATATATAAGGGGGTGGTTGAGGGTAGCATTCAATACAGGTGCTATAATGCTGAGCTCAAAGGATATCCTAATATTGTGAGATTCAGTAAAATAAATAGATCCAGGTAGAACAGAAACATAAAAAGAATAGAGGAAACAGTCAACAAATTAATAGCCGAGTAAGACTAATTTAAAAATAGCAAATTTCCAGAAACAGCATCTTTTGAGCTGATTTTCTTTTTTAAACGATAGGTTTAGTGTTTACCTACAAGTTTATCCAAGTTCCAGACTTCGGACCACCCATTTTCCCCGACTTTTCACTTCCGGCAAACAGCGGAGCGCGAGTCACTGAAGTTTTCCTCGATTTTTCCAATGATAACTTCACCAAATCAGAAAAATAAAAATACCAGTATGTTCCCCGGAAAATTTCCTATCGATCTGTGTTAGTCGTGCATTTTTTAAAGGCAACATAACCTACAAAAAAATTGAAACTTGCAAAAGTGTGCATTTTCAGATTTCCGTTAATAATGAGTGAAATAATTATTTTTTCTTCATACAAAAATTGTTGAATAAAGTATTCCAATAGACAAATTTCCATATTCATTTTTATCACGAAATATGTAGTCATTAAGTCACAATAAAGTTTTCAAGTTGAAAACAGAAATTTTTCAAAATTTGGTCCAGTCATCACCCTGACATCACAGGACAAAGTTTAAAAAAAAAATACTCATATTTTCATGCTCTATCAGCTTGTGAAAAAAGTTTGTTCTTTCATAGCTTCCCAAATAATAACTTTTAACTTCTTTATTGTGCACTTTAAAACTGCGAATTGCCGCGCGGGCTGAATCGAGTATACATAAGCGCTGCCAAGTGGCAGTACTACGTACTGCACATTTGCACACTAATTGTAAATATAGTGATGTGATGAAGCGTTTTTGTTAATTGTGATATTTATATTATTTTTAGACAACCTACAGGAGCGTCGTTAAGAGCAGCTGATGCTCTGGGCAGAAGTGAAAAGTTGGGGAAAATGGGCAGTCCAAAGTCTGGAACTTGGATAAACTTTTAGGTAAACGCTAAACCTATCGTTTAAAAAAAAAAATCAGCTCAAAAGTGGCTGTTTCTGGAAATTTGCCTTTTTTGCCCTTTTTTTTTTCGATAGTCTTACTCGGCTATAACTACAGTATTTACTAAAACAAACAAGGCATTTTAAAGACAATAAATCAAAATGAGAATGAGTAACAGAGTAATAGTTAGTGGTATATGTCAGAAGTCTCATTACATCCTGGTGTTCAGGCCAACAATCTAGCACTAATATCAGGGCAAACTTATTAAGCTTTTTGCTACAAAATAGTGTGATCTGTAGAGTATTGGTAATTGAGGCAGTAAAATTATTTAGTAAATGCTGTATTTTACTAGAGGGTCATGGATAATAGTTCCAGAAGAAGGTCGAGAATTAAGTTGAAGAATTAGGTGGAGGACTTGTGAAGGCTGAATATACTGAAATACTAATACTAAGGATAGTGACAAATGGAATCAGCTCTTGGAAAGGACAAATAAAATTATAATGGTGGGCAAGAAATAAGCTAATAGAACATAATTGAAGATGATAACTTTCTCTTACCAACAAGTAGTGTTAAGTGTGATGTTGATAGTGTAATGAACATGGTGATGGATTAACTAATGTTTGGCAGCACATTCCAGAATATCCTAGAATTATCAACTAAAGAAAAATGTTATTAACAAAGCTTTGATTTATTGACTGCTGTGGTAGTGAGTTAAGTTTTCATCTTCTGTAGCAATAGCTCTCCTATCTTATTCTATCTTATAAATTCTTTCTATCATGCCTATAACATAAACAGGAGCACCCTATTCATAATGATATACAAAGTGAGATTTCAAGGAAAAAGTTTGGAGCCAAATAAGATTCAAGGATGTTACTATATGAGGACATAATCTGTTTATAATTAGGTGAGAACATTTATAATTATTTGCCTGTAATGTTAATTTGTTCTAACAGATACATTGCATCCTCAGTGCTTGTATAGGATACAGTTTTCTGTAAGTATATTCTTGAGTATAATAATACATTGTGATCTTTTAGTACAGTAAAACCTCTCTAATTCGGATTATATGGGGCGAAGCCTAGTCTGAATTGGAGAAAAATCCAAATTATAGAATATTTTATAGAAATTCGTACTACAGTATAGGTAAAGTGCCTTAAAAGTAAATATTAAAACTACGTAAATATTAATGGAAATTTAAATTTATTGTACTTACAAAATGGATAACTAAATTCACATAAACAACAATCTTTCACCATCAATGTTTTCAAGTTAAGTTCGCACGCAAAACGTTTATAAGTAATGCACACCTGCAATTATTAATGTACGTAAATATTGTAACGCAACAGAAATGCGGTCCTCGACGTTACATAAATAAAAATATTAGAAATACCATAGGGAAATAAATATTTAAATCCCATACTAATACAAGGGTCAAATAAATACATTTATCATTGTATAAAAATGAATAAGGATGCAAGCTAGTAATAGCAATAAAAAATAAACCTGTAATATAGACAATAGTAAGAAATCAATGTTCAGTGAAAAGTAAATAAATCAAAAATACTGATAAGAATTATAAGAAAGAAACTAATATCGAATATGTTAAAGTAAATGACGGTGAAAATAGATAAAAATGAGTCAATAATATACATTACTAGTTAATCGAAAGTAATGATTCTGAATTATATAATGTTATGTTGTTACCATAAATATTATGTTAAAGTTTGTGTTAATTTATGAAGCTTACTTGATGTAATATCAAGTAATGAAGCAATATGTATTATTTGTTTACTGTTGTAGAAAGGTGAAGGAAATCAGTTAATTAGTATTAATTAATTTCAATTTTTCTTATGTGTGATCCATAGGTCAAGATAAAGTTGTTGTTAGATATAATAAGGATAATTATTTGTGTACATGTACATAGTTAAGGTTTGATTAAGTTTGTAAACTTATATAAAAAGGCTATAGTTGTTAACCAGTTATATTCAAAAGTAGATCCAAATATAATAAAAGGCCTAACAGCCAATAACAACTCAGAATAGAAAGGTTAGGTAAAGAAGTTAATAATAATTAATGAGTATAGTTCAAGGAGTTAGAAAAAACCTATGATAATTAATAATAAATAATAAACCAACTCAATATAAACAAATTATGATAATGCCATAGTGCAATGATATTGATTGATAACGTTTGATATCGGAAAAATAATAATTATGAAAAGAAACAGACTAAGATTTAAAAACCAGCAGAATATATATAGAAATTAGTAAACAAACTATAAATAATGTTATATTCCGATATAATGGAAGTTTAATAAGGAATTATTTTGATGAGTGGAAGAATAATATATGAAATTATCACTATATAACAAAACATTTAAAAAGAATAAAAAAATTTGTTGCTAGGGACAACAAAAATTAATATAATTTGTTGATTTTGATTATTGCAATTTATGATCTGAACGTGATGAGATTAAAACCCAGAGAAATGGTTAATAAAACTAACATATTCTAAATTATTTAAATACAGTAACAAGTCACCATATATGAATAACTAATTGTCATAGTTAGGCCATTAAACAAATCGTATAATGGTATCATACAAACGATAGTAAATAATTGAATTCCAAAAAGGAACGACTTGGATTACCCAATATCAGATCAAGAACAAATGATAATTTAATGAAATAATAATATCATATAAAGAACTGCCTGTGAAAAGAGTTAATACTGCAAACCAAACAAAAAATAATAACCATTACATCACATTGGACATCGCAGTTTACATCATACGATAGAAAAACGTATTTGGATCCAAAGTTTGCCGAAGAACGTAATCACTAGTTTGGCCGTTGATGAACAAAGGGAGCGGTATTTCTAAATCAACCAGGACCAAGGATTCCACTTTATTACCACTTGAAGACAAGAATAAAGAAAATCATCTCCTTTCTGATTGATACGGGGCATCAACTCACGAGGTTAAAAACAACCGCCTTCCAGAGTCGCTTAGCTGTTCGTATGGTAATTTTCAATTGTATAAATAATATTAAACACAACAACACTTTAATTTTGTAATATCTTGCATTCTTATCTATGTATTTTTAATCTTCCCCGCAGTTGAAAGAACCTTCACACCCTGAACCTAAAATAAGATATTTTTTGGACCGAACAATAATCGATTAACTCAACGTATAGCCTTTCGTATATCAAGTAAAACCAATCTTATTGAATGTTAACAAGTTGAACTAATAAAGAAACCTTGTATAATTTCAGGATCTTATTATTTGGGTATTATTTAATGAAGTGGGAATAAGAATTAAACAGACTAAGTGTATAATAACTAGTCACCGTACACGGTGGATTAACCTCTAAATTCCGTTTGTTTTGGAACTGCAGCGCTTGGTGCGGAATTCTCCGATACCAAAGAGAAGAGAGTTGCACACGAAATTTCTATAATTCTCTGCAAGGCAGACTAGGGCTGAGCGGAATTTTTGAATAACACCCTACATACATAAGTTACATTCATACTAACACTTTTAGATTATAATAGAGATATAAGATAATCTTAATTAACGATATTACTATATCTAGCAAGCCCAGATTTATAAGAAATTGAAATATTAAAACAATCAAAGAGAGGTACATACGAGAGAAATATTACAAATTGACGAAATCAACAGTGTGACTTAAATCATACACACAGATTAAATCACAAATTGGAGCCCATCGTGGGGCTTTAAAGAAGGCAGACATCCCTTCATAACAATATTAATGGAAATTTAATTTTATTGTATTTTACAAAACAGAAGAATAAATAATTTCACGATACCAACAAAAAAAAACTTCACTGACAGTGTTTTCACTTTAGCACACAAAGAGTTATGTAATATTAATGGCTGGTCCCTGAAGTTGACGGTTTTGATTCTTCCCGAACTGAAGCTACAGGCTTAAAAAAGGTTGAAATTGTAGACTGTTTTTCCCTGTTGTATTGTTTTTTAATAATTTCTTGACGCATTTCTTTGATGATTAAATAGTATTTTTGAAATTCTGGGTCAGTGTCAATAAAGTTAATAACTGCATCGAGATTTTCCCGCACCTTGGAAAGTGTGGGCTTAGGAACATTATCGTCGTCCTCTTCATCGTCACTATCATCTCCAACTTCTTCTTTCTGACGTTGCATTTGATAGACGATCTCTTCCTCTGTTAAATTCTGGTAGCCTACGTCATCTTCATCGGCACCCAACCATTCTCTTATGTCTTCAATGTTGGTAGCTCCAAAAGCACCTGCATAATCTTCATGTTCCAAACCTTTCAGGTCGATCTCTGGCTCTTTATCGTACAAAATCTTATTCCATGCATTGCGTAATGTAGTTGATCTCATTCCAGCTGTTTGCCCAATTATAAATAGCACTTTTAATACTGTATTCCTTTATTTTTTTAAGAGTTTGTTCACCCCTATTGTCCATTTCTTCATCGTCCATAAAAAATAACATGCATTCATCGAGTTGTGTACGTCTGTAAAGGAGTTTGCAACTGAGGATTACTCCCTGATCCATTGGTTGGATAAGTGAAGTATTGGGAGACAAGTACATAGTTTTGATTTTTCCATTGCTGCTAGTCAATAAATTACCGGAGGGATGAGCAGGAGCATTGTCTAATATCAACAAAGCTTTAACATCCTCTTCTTTTATTTTTAAAACATCTAGCTGGAATTTTCTAACCTCTGGCACAAAATTATGAAAAAACCAATCGCTGGAAAATTTCTGAGTAAACCATGCAGTATTGTTTGCTTTGTAAATAACTGGTAAGCTTTCCATAATGTTTTTAATTGCTCTAGGCTTAGCTGATTTTCCAACAACGACGGATGTTAGACAGTGAGACCCATCTGTGTTTGCACATAAGAGAGCAGATAGTCTTTGTTTATTTACCTTTCGGCCTGGTGTGGAATTGTCCATTCTATAGGCCTGAGTATTCTGAGGAATGGATCTCCAAAACGAGCCTTTACACCATTATAAATTTGGGAAAGAAGAAGTTTTTCATCAGTAATTACTGCTTTAAGTTTTTGGCGAAACGGTTCGACACTAGAAACATCGGAACTTAAACTTTCCCCAAATATTTTCCGGTTTACAATGGAATGCCGCTGCTGAAATTTAAAAAGCCATCCTGTACTAGCTTTAAAATCAGTTTCTCCCAATTTTTGAGCGAATCTTTCTGCCGCTGCCTGTAATTCTACACCTCTAACTGGAACACCAACTGAACGTTGCTGCTTGTACCAAGTGTATACAGCATCGTCAATATTACTGAACTTTGCTGCAGTTGTTCGTTTTCTTTTAACAATACTCACATTTGGCGTATCTTGTCTTTTTGTATATCATAAAACGTAGACTTACTAATTCCAAACTCGTTTAAAATATTCTGCACAGAATAACCAGCGTCTATTTTACTCAACACTTTCATTTTGTCTTCTAAAGTTAAAGTCTTGTATTTACCTCTAGCACTCATATTGTAATACAGTACTGTAAATTAATACTAAACAGTGTTTGAAGAAAATGTGGTTTGAAAACCTGTACGCAACTAAGAAATAACTTCAGTACAATAGAACGCACACGAATACAATAACAATGATGCACACACTACCAAAGCAACAGTTGAAACTGGACTAAACCCATTCGGGGTGGGGGTGTGTATCGCACATTTTGCCAACATAAAACTTTAAGAATTCCCTAAAGGCAAATGTTTTCACAAAGAATTCACAAAATTAATTTTTGTTGTGAATTATAATTTTTTTTTAGGGAGTCCGAATTATCGTAAATTCCGAATTAGAGAAGTCTGAATTAGAGAGGTTTCACTGTATGTAATTATCTTGTTTCATAATGTTAAATCGGCCAGTACTAAACATTAAGTTATTATTAGGATAAACTTCATATAAGGTGGAGCAATGTTTACAAGTTATACACAATTCATGTAATTTTCATACTTAACTACTATTTTTTGTCTAAAAATTGTGTGCCATATGCATTAAAGAATTTCTGATTTAAGATGAATGCTTTTATTGTGGATAGTGCTAATGGTAGGAGAGTTTGCCATGCAATTCTCACGTGCAAGCTTTTAGTGCCAATATTTTACAAAATACCAATACTTGAACAATTAAATAGATTAAGTAAATGAATGTTAACTCATATATACACTATAAAGTACCAACATGCCTCTAATATGCTGTAATGTATGTAAGTAAACCTAAGCCATGGGAAAACAGATTTCACCCTGCAAGTTGGCAATTTATTATTATTTATATGTTACACTCAGTTAAATCAACCACTTCACCATGTGATTCTTTTGAATCAGTTGTATCAGTCTGTTGACTTTTTTAGTTGGTGAACAAAAATTTGAACTTTACTAATCTCTCAGACTGTACTAAAAACAGTATGTTTTGAATATAGTGTTATGCTCACAATTATCGAAAAAATGGTTAGCTTCTTTTGCAAGTATAAAATTAGTTTTATGTGTAGATATTTTAAGAATGACTTCTTAACAGCTTTTATTTTATCCAGCTATTGTAGTGTATCATGTTCATCTGAATAATAATCAGACTTACTTAAAACTGAAATGGTGTGTAAGTCACGGTATGAAAATAAAGCTTGTGCAAACAGGACCTACAAGGGTTAAAGAATCTTTTAATATTAATGAAGAATAGAAAGTAACTTGTATTACACCTGTTATGTTGTCAGATTGGTTAAAACACCAATAGAATCTTTTTTGTATATTCAACACAATTTTTGTTATGGAATGTTGAATCCAATATGTTGTTATGTTGTTGAATTCACTATTTATTATATTTTGTATTAATAGAAATATTAGTAAAGTTATATATTATTTTCATCTTGTATCCTACAGTTTTCTCCATTTGTAGTTAAATAAATATGTTTATAATTTGTAATGTGGCCAAGAGAACTTCTTATTTTTGGTGAGCTGGCTCAGTGGTCTGGATGTTAGTACTCAAAGAAACAAGTCCAACAGACCTTACAGTCTTGTAATACTAATATGATTTTTGAACATGCTGTTTACCTAAGAATTTCTCAGTGTTGTATGTAATTCTTGATATACGTCAGTTAAGCACATCAGCAATGTATGCATCTGTGACAGCTGAAATTGCATTCATGAATGAAATTGTTTTTCACTAGTATAAGTGAATATGAATTGACCAGAACCTCAAATCAAGATTGTGAAGCTCAAGAAACTGTTCTTTATGGATGCATCTCCAAAATTTAATAAAATTAGGAATAGTAGCTGATCAATACTGTTTTTTAAACTTGCAGTATCGCAGAATCCTAAGATTGATTTTAGATTTCTTATATTTTCATTTGCAAGGGAGTGTCAGATTTTTAAAGACAAAGCGCATATATGGAAAACAAAAAACAAATCATAACATAACATAAAAAAAATCAAAAACATAACAGCTAGTTTGTTTTAAATGATCGAGCATAAAATTTCTGTATTATGTTTTAAGTTTTAAGTTATGCTAATAGTGGGGATGATCAAATTACCTTTGTTGTTGGAGAACAGTCTCTGTTTTTCATTAAAATTGATTGATTTCACAGAACATAAACAATCTTTACCTTACAGTTTTCCAAGCTGTTATGCTGTGGTCCAGATTGTCTGTTGTCACTTCCAGATGTTTCGTCTGGACTCATAATGGACATCTTCAGTGGTGCAGCAACACAGATCACAATGAGGAAGTCCTGTTGAGGCACTTCTGTTTATACACCTTTTTGTAACAGTTGTGAGTAGATCTACTGTGAAAGTAGGAATAGGTTCATACACTCAACTCAGTCACAGTCAAACACAAAGGTCAAAAACTAGATTTGCACGACTAAAAATATACAAACACACAAATGCATGGAAAGAAATTTTAAACAAATAAACAGTTTAATTCACATATAATCTTGGAATGTACTACACATTGCACATACAAAAATTACATGTTAACCAATTCATGCAACAGCACAAACTCTAATTCTGAACTGACAGTGTTCCCAGCAGGTGTCTCTAACCCACAATAAACAACAACTTGCTAAGGCAGAGATTAAGATTTTTTTTAATTGGTTTTTGAAATATTAGTGTTGTTCCTTGTCAGAAAAGTATATACATATTATTACAAGTTAACATATAAATGCATACACAACCATGCCGACAACAATAAACGGAAAAATCAGAAAGAACTTTGGTTGAACAGCAGTTCTGTTACTGCTAAAGTATTGTGAACTGCTCTGTAAAGCTATCTTATCTTATAATTTGTACACCATGTTGGAACATAATTAAAATTTTGAATTTTGGATTATAGCTTAGGAGTCTCACAAAATATCGTGTTCATAATGTTGCCTGTTTTTCTGCGTTTCTGAAGCTGAAATAGTACAGCCCCAAAATGTACATACACGTACTTTCAAAAAATTTTTATCACAAAAAGCCTAGTCCCTTGTAGATAAAAGGAGAAGATACAAATTAAGTACAAACTGTGAAGGTCTTGAAAGGATTGTAAGATGCCACATGTTAGAACTGTGAAGGAACTGTTTTAACTCTCTTGTCATTTCTTGGTGCCATTATTATAATTAAGTACAAACTTTAATGCAAAAATGTACTTCACAAAAAGCTGTAGTTCTGTCTGGTCCTTATTTCATATAAAATTTCCATCGAAATTACTTACTTTTTATGTGCCATGGCGCCCATGGCTTTTGATGTCATTTGGTATGTACTGTTCATGTGGCATGCTGATCGCTCCACTTTTTAATCACATTTTATGCAATAACAAAACCTGGGAGCCATTGTTGAATAACATTACAATACGCTCTGTAACAATAACAGTGCTTTGGATTAACTGTGATGTTAAAATATTTTGTTTCTGGAATAATGACTAGGTTTTTGATGGAAAACATGATGTGCTTCCCTATAAAACAAAGTACCAGTACTGTTCACACATAATTTCGTATATGTTATGTTCTTAAGAATTTTTTTAATGCAAATATAAACTACTTTAAACCACCATAAAGAAAGGAATGATATTATTCAGACTATAACGTACAATTTCTTGAATCCCATTTTTGTGATCCATTCCTTATCACATCATCACTATTTTAAATGTGTCCCGTAACAAGCATAAATTTTGCTGAAGCCAGGCAGAATCACCTCTTAACAGAATGACAGAATAATGTGTACTTAGGGTTAGTAAGCGCAAACAAACAACTGTACTATTTATATGGAAATTACATTCTTTTAATTTCATAACATTACAGATTATTTCAGAAAAAATATAAAGCTATTAGTCTAATTATATTTGTTGCTGTTGTTATTGGTGTAATTCATAGTGGTCCCAGAAAATTTTTAAATAAATAATTGAAGAAAAATTAAACGCAAGATCCAACTAGACATTTTTTAGTGTAACACCAGCTATGGATACTTATACTTACATGTTTTAAACTAATAAAACAACCCATTTTCTTCTTCTTCGGCGGTGGAACAACCCATTACTGGGTCAAGGCCTCCTTTAACATCCTCCGCTAGTTGTCCCAGTCAAGTGCAGCTCCTCTCCAGTTCCGGGTCCCAAAGATATGTTAAAAACTGGCTGGCGAAAGAAACTGACAGGTTTCTGTACATAAACGTTTTACAGATAGGCTATGTGAATTCTCCGATCCAACCCCCAACCTGGAGGACCCGGAACTTTGATTCCGGGGTGCTCTTCCCCTAGAGAGTTGCTTTCACCTCAGCTGACGAGCTCGCTCTGCCTGGTCACAGTAGGATAACTGACTCATCCTGTGTGTGCAGCCGTTGGGCTACTATAGCCTCCTCCGCCTCCACACTAGATGCACACCCTGCTGCCGATGTGCACCATCCTGCCCGGCCAGGACCCAGGATACCCCCAGGCTGTCCTGACTGAACCCCATCTCTCGTTTGCTTACCGATCCACTCCGCCGAAGGGATTGGTTACCGCAACCTTGGAGTGGATTGCTCGGCGTAGCAGGGCCCACCGACATGTAAACAACTCATTTTATGAAGCTATTTCTTGGATAGAAGAAAATTGTCCTCCCAAAGAAAATATCCTAGTTATTAAACTAAAGAAAACTTGTGCTATCTATAATATAACGCGGTAGGTAGGTAGTATGTCAGTCATCGGTGTAGGAGACCAGAATTCATTACCATAGTAACAAGTAAATAAACTAATGATATTTACTGGCATCAAATGTATACCTTTATCCGTTCCTATAGTTTTTAATGTTTTTACTATGCGATTGTATTGATATATTTTGTATACAAATATGTCTATATATTTTGTAATTGTCTTAAAAGATTGTAAAATTTTTGTTTATACGTCTTTCTGATGATGCACTGAATAAGTAATGAAATATATTAAATACCACTACTAAAGATGTCAACATTACCATGGAGACCAGAATTAATTACCATAGTAACAAGTAAATAAACAAAAGCTATTTAGCGGCATTGGAACTGTACATTTTCCCATTCCTGCAGTACATTTTTGATGTTTTATATAATATGCGATTGTATCGATATATTACAATGTAGACAAGAAGAAGTGTACTAACTGTAAATTGTCCTATTACTTAATGCAAAGCGAAAATACGTGTTGTTTTCATTTGTGAGGTTAGGTGACAACGGTTTTTTATTTAACAGGTACTTTATAAATATCTTAAAGGCTTTATAAACGGGTACTTTTAAATCTCCAAAGGCTGTTGCAACAACATAATAAGTGTTGAAAATTTGGAGAGAATTTGATTAATGAGTACAAAATTGTTATACGAGCTGACAGAACGCCATATATACATAGACAATCAAAATTTTATTAAAAGTCAAATATTCGCGTGCAAAGCCACGGGTAACAGCTAGTTAAGTATAATGTGATCACAATAGTGACAGTAAACATAACACAAGACCTTCGGGCTATATGTAAGTCTGCAGAGAACAACAAACACTGTATGCAACAGCCATAAGCCATAATCTATAGTTTGGTCACAACACTGATTGAGTACAAGAAAATGTGACAGCTGTCTGAACAGGGGTCTGGCAAGTGGGTATTTGCCCCCCCCCCCAATCTTTGACAGAGAATACAAAAGTAAATACTGTACCTATACTGTATTTATAAAGAATAAAGTGCCTTATGACCAGTTATTAACTGTGAACAGTTTTATAGCTAAAGCTGTGTGTACATTTACAGTCAAAGTAAAGTAAAAGACATATTTTGTTTAAAAACATACTTCATTTCAACCCCAGAAAAAAAACTGTCCTTGATGTTGCCCCTTGATGGCATTTCTGCTGTAGCCGCTATTATATTTATGATGCACTGCTATAGTGCGGGACTTAGCATTGTAAGCTTCGAGGTTACGCAATAGTAATAGCTCTTCCCGACCCCTCGCCCTCCAGCGTTGTCGCACGTTACACTTGGTTATGCGTAGGCAAAGGCGGGGAGTGAAGCGACATGGCAATACCGCAGTCGCCTCGAAGCTTATATTGATACGTCTCACATTATAACAGAAACTGAATTTTTGCTTATATATATATATATATATTTTTTACAGATTATACTCTTTGGCCATTCAAGGTTGATAAATGTAAATCACCTTTTAAAATTTCAAGGTAAGTAAATGTATGATTTCTTTAGTTTATGATGTACTAACAGTCTATTTCTATGGTACAAGTGGTACATCACATTAGTTGTATAGTGGAATGCTCCTTAGTTCTTTTCCACATATAATGTTATTTAATACATGGTGTCAGTCTGTCCATATGGGTAGAGATTTCACAACTTATGAATAAAAAAATTCATGTACTGTATCCTATATGGCATTTGGTAGAATAAGATTGAAATATATAAATATAAGAAAGTGACTAGTATATTTTTAAAAATTTATAAAATGTGTGTACTGACTACCATGGGCCTTTAAAACTGTTATGTAGTATTATTCTACTGGTAAAGTTTATAAATTATATTTTGCATAATTACTGGCAATGTTTGTTTTAGTCTTCATCTGATGCTTTACAGGCTGAGCTAACTAGCCTGTTTCAACTTTGTTGAAGTTATAGGATTTACAGTGGAAAATTTCCGTGGATATAACCTGTCAAGCTAACTATCTGTGCTTAACTTTGTAGGTGGTGGTGATAGTTTATTATTACTTTTTTCTGATGCATGCTTATTAGTGAACGAATCTCAAGTAGGTTCTAGTTCATATTTAATGTACTAGTGTTACTTACACCTGAAGATGACCACAAATTGTTTAGTGGTCAAAACGTTGTGTGATACACTTTTACAATAGGTATTGTCTGACCTTACCTTTCAGATAATGTTCACGTACCATCTAAAGTTAGGTTAAAAGATCATAAAATTTTACATAAATATGCAGTTACTGTCTTTGAATCGGTATATTATGGCGTACTACTCTGAACTAGCAGTTTAGCATGCCTTTATATGACATTCTCAGTTGTTAATTTCTTTGCTAACATACCGTATGTAAAATATGTTGTTATTGTTTTTATTATTGTTATTGTTGTTGTTATCATTATTATTATTATTATTATTATTATTATTATTATTATTATTATTATTACAGTCAGCTATATGATTTATTTTGTTTCAGTAATGGAATTATTGTGGACTCAGCTGGTAAAATCTGCAGTGTGTACTCAGATGTAGAAAGTATTCTTGATAATTTAAGCAAAATTACTGCAGTCGGAATCGCTTCCCGTATAGAGGATATTACAGGAGCTTTCCAACTTTTACACTTTTTTAATATTTTGAAATATTTTACTGCTGTAGAAATTTATCCATGTGAAAAAACAGTACACTTCAGAAGGTATACATAAGCAATGGCATTATTATTACATTTTGCAAACATATATAACCGATTATTTTTCAGATTAGGATATTTTGGATTGTGAATTTATTTGAAACTTATTATATATGCATGATTATGTATATAACAGAAGTATACACATATTATCAAGATATATAATTGTAACAGTAATAACTGTCTAGAAGTAATGGTGACCCCCCCCCCCCCATTAAAAGCAGATAATCAATATCTAACCCCAAGTACTTCATTTTTCCTTATTTTTAAAATGTGTTTTATTGTAATGAACTTTATACAGAAAGTCTATTAGTTCTTTACATCTACTAGCTTGAAAGAATAATAGTAAGCCATTGGGAACAAACTCACCTGAAGTGCCAACATAAACCAATATCAGTCTTCCACTTCATCCAAGTGGTGTTGCCGTTCCCCCTTCAGCACTATCATTAACCCAGTCTTTCTTCATAGAATGGCCTGTATTTATTCGTATCACATCCATCTATGTTTTCTTTCATTATCTGAGGCAAACGTCTACAGTAAAACCTCTCTAGTCCGACCTCCGGCTGGTCCAATGCTCCGGTTAGTCTGACCGCGGCTCAGGCACCGACTTGTTGATGACTCACCAGCTTGTTTACATACTTGTCAGTTGTTTTGCTGCCTCAGTGAGCTGGCATCTAGTGTCTAGTGCGCAGTGTTGCCAGGTCTTCCAAAATTTCGGAAGACGTTCTGATTTTTTTTTAATGTTCCAGAAAATACAAAATTTGGTGTAAATCTTACGAATTTTTTCCTACTCTCATTTCAGTGCTATGTCGCATTTCTAGAATTTTGTTTTTGCGTACGATATGACATCAAATCTGGTGTTTCATTGCAACCGCAATTATAATTGCTTTCAATAAAAGTTTATAAGAGGTCTTGTCAAAAATTATAGTTCCTTCCTCCTGTCACAAACAATAATTATGACCACCCATACACAGTGATGTAATAAGCATTTTGCAATATCCACTTATTGTACCGTACCATACTGCTATTCAAATAAGAGTGACTAATCATTATAGTTTAGTCTCAAGCTGACAGAATCGCACTACAGGACTGCACCTGAATAAACAGATACTGTAATGTCTAGCCTACACCAGGTCATAATAATGTCAAGTCGCCATGATAAACATGAAAATAAAAGTAGGGTACTACACTTGGTGGCTAACTGTGTTGGGTATGAAGAGAAGAGTGTTGAACTGTTGTTATGTCTACATCTCTGCGGTCCTGATGTTCGAGCTCTGGCAAATTGAAAACATCGAGCCAACACTTCAAAACATCAAGTTCGTGGAACTCCGTATCTAGAATTGTGGGCGCTCTCCCAATAGATAGAGCCAATTCATTTACATTTTTTTTTTCAGTGTAAGCACGCTTACTAGTGCGTGCTAATTACTCGTTCTGTGTGAATTGGTGTACGTAGTAATTGGTGACAGTTTTAGTGTTTACAAATATTTTGTTACACTTTTAATACTGTGTGTACATATTATCATTTATTGTACATAACCAATCATATAGCCTGGTAGCCTACTGTATAAGTTTTATTTTATTTTAGACTGTCTCATTTAATGAAATAATAAACATTTTGTATTCTTCTGATAATCCGACCGTTTTTGCGTTCCGACCATACCCCCAGTCCCACAGGTGACGGATTAGCGAGGTTCTACTGTATAATGCGAAGCTATCACATCTTCTTTTCTAATAAATTGTGGCTGTCTGAAAATACTTAGTAACAAAAACCAGTTTCCTGAAGCATGTTACATAAAGATGAACAACTGCCAGTGAACAGATATGCATGTTTCAAGGAAACGAATAACTTGTTGAGTGTTGGATGTTCTGTCTTTATTTTGTTTTTTCTTTCTTTCTTTCTGTATCTTTACCTTTGTACCGTAAAACGAATAACTTGTTGAGTGTTGGATGTTCTGTCTTTTTTTCTTTCTTTCTTTCTGTATCTTTACCTTTGTACCTTATCTTTGACAGACAAAATAAAACATTTACTCATGCATTCATCTTATTTTAAAAAAAAGAACCTGTTAAGCTCCTCTTACCTGTTTCCTCTTATGTGTTAAAAGATAAAAAGATGTTTTATCAACACAATATCTACAACTAATAAATTACTTTTTTAAAGGTTACAAAAACAAAGTGGTTTTAAATACAACGAAATGTTATTCTTCGATGATGATAGAAGAAATGTCCGTGATATTAGAAGATTAGGTGTTAAAACGTACCAAGTGGCAGAAGGTATTTCTATTAGTGAGGTGTTACTGGCAATACAAGATTTCAGTATTATGTGTTTTGAATAAATAATAAATAGCAGCCTATACTGATAATTTTATGTATAAAGTTTGTACAAACTATGAAACATTTTTTGTTAGTAGTACAACTAAAATTATCTTTTTCTGTTTTGTAAACATAAATAAGTTTAAAATTTGTTGTACTTATTGAAATCAGCAAGTTGAATTGAATGTATTGAATAAAATAAAAAGTTGTATATTGTAACTGTGATAATGTGGAAAACACTAAATAAAAGCGTTTCATAATATGAATTGTAGTTTGAATCAAGTTCATGAACCAAGTCACCCGTTGCACTGGCTAAGGTAAATATATGAAATTGAATAACAACTAAACTAAAAATCTCAGATAATGAATCCTGGTGTGCATTCAAGATTCTAATAAAGAGAATCAGATGAGAAAATGTATCCAAGGCAACTGTAAGAAAAAGCATTAGCAAAAAGAAAAAGGCAAATGGCATGTATCAATACTAAAAGTGACCATCAAGCAACCACTGGAAGTCCAAGAGTCTAACTTTAATTGGCGAAGTCAGTGATCATCAGAAAATGTTTAAAACTGACAGAAAGCTGGTTAATAGTAGGCTAACTTTAGTAAAAACTGGTTACAATTAACGTGTTAAAAACATACTTTCTTGTACTAACAAATAATTCATAGTAAATGGCATGTATTTAACAACATTGTTAAACTAATGAAATACTAATCAGACTGAAACTGTGCTGATAGAAAATGAATATAGAAAAAATGTCTGGTTCTACTGCTTCTTGTGATTATGTTGCAGGAACTTCTTTCTTGTGTGTCACTGAGTGTAATTGTTATTGAAGAATTATTAGTAATTCTACTCGAAACTAAGAGGTTTCCTCAGTTTTGTTCAACATTTCCTGAAAAACACTTTACCTCTATGAAAAAGTCGTGTGGAAAGTATTTTGAATTGCCACGGCTGCGAAGTGAGCCTTCTATTATTTATTCAGAAAAAAGATTTATGTGAGAAAAGTATGTCAGACTTTCTTGAATATTTATATGTATCAGATCTTTGCAATACCCTACCTCTACCTCAAGTGCTTAAACTTGCAAAGTTTTACAATAAATTAATTAATATTTTTGAAATTACAGTATGTTATGACTATTTAACAAATATATTTTCCTCCCTTCATTTTCTGAAAACAGATGGTACAGGAGCTACGATACATACATGGCTGGAGTTGAGTACATGTTCAATTGATGAGGGGGGAGACCAGGTCCTATTTGGCCACTTACATATCACAGAAATGCATGCTTCGCCACTGCTACATAGTATGCTTAACTGAAGGTACCCAAATTGTCATGAAACATATTCTCAAACAACTCCATATGTATGTAACGATTGACTTACCAAATTTTTCATGAATAAGAACAAACAATTAAACTTGGTAGTATTTTAATACTTTGTTAGAAAAACTTTATAACAGTAAAACAAACACTCAAATAATAAAAGTAATATCTACTAAAATCTAAGGATGTTATGAAAACGGTATATTTAATTTTTGCGGTAATTAGTCTTAATTCCACATGGTGATAACTATTGTTATGTGTGTAATATTACTAGTCATATTGATAGTCCATAAAGTTTAGAAAAAAATATTGGAGTAACGGCCACAAGAAAACTACATGACTCTGTTCCCTGTGAAGAGCTTTTTGTCAAAAATAGTATAAAACTTCTAAAAGGTCAGCAAAAATAGTATCAAACAGCATCTAAAATCCAATCATTCTGTTGAAACCTCTATCAAATACAATGGAACCTCGATATAACACCCCTGTGGTAAAACGCGACCCTTGATGTAACGCTCATTTTTCATGGTCCCGGCAAATTAAATAGTTAAACTTGAGACCTTTATATAAAGCGATCCTCAATATAAAGCACTTTTTGGCCGGTCTGCAGAAGAGCGTTAGATCAAGGTTTTACTGCATACCTCTACATATTAATAGCTGGCTCAATGGAAATTTAAATAAAACATACATTTTTTTATTTTTTTTAAATGTAAGTTAATAACATTGTAACTACTCTAACTTCCTCAGAAAATAATTATATTCAACATATTTCGATAAGACCAAAGCAACCTAACCTAAGTACGATAGAGGTATGTTGTTCCATTACTGTGCTTTAAGATCTGTTCTTAGTCAAATTGGGGAGCGTATTGTACTCTAAGTGATATCAGTTTTGATAAAGCTTCTCATTTTCTTTTTTATTTTTACTACATAATATATTCATCATATGCTAGTGCCAGGAATGGATTTCTTATTTTGTAGTTTGTCTCAAAGTTCAGGGAAGTGTGTGTGGGAGACATTAGTAAGTAACAAGAACTGCTGTTCCTGGCTACAAGAAGAATTCGTTTTGGCTTTATTAACAATTGCAGGGATTGGCCAGAATTGTTATTGAAGATACAATTTCACATCACTCAAGTAAACAAGATTTCTAAATGAGTCATAAAGTGTCACTATATGAGTTACCACTGGAGTGGCATAGTTCTCATTTGAAGAAACTCACCGAAGCCATGTGTATATAAAGTCCTAAATTTGTTTGGAGCTATTCTTGGTTCCACAGTCAGATGAGACAATGGGCGAGATAGGGAAATACATTGTGCTTATGGGTTTTACATTAGCTATTATTACGCAACTTGAAAACCTTGACCAATAGAAAAGAAGTACTAGATAAGTTTACAAAATGCACATAGTAGTAACAGTATTTTAATTCTTCATATTTTGGTACAGTTTAAATAAGTTTAGCCTAAAAACTGAGTTGATAAAAATACAAAACGTAATAAAACCATCGCAGACTCGATTTAGTACTTATTAAAATATAAACAGTCCTTACACAAAATGTTCTTGCTCTTTAACAATAATATTTTTTGTACATGTAGTCTAGATCACATACATGATGTACATACAAGTGCAGATTTTTCATTTAGACATTCTGAAGTCTGTAGACAGGTTTTTTCATGATTTCAAGTCTGGACTTGTTGAAATCACTTTCCTCATGTAATCACCTTGCATTAAACCTTTGAACCAACTTCTGAATACAAATTTTTTCTTATTGTACTGTGCGTCATACAAAACTACAGTATTCTTTAAATAGATCTTAAAGTTTTGCAAAAAAGTGTATTGCCAATTTTTATAGGAATATTAGTTAGAGGAATGTCTAATACTGCTATGAGAACACTTCACAAATGTAATACTAGTAGTTTAATAATTAAAATATTATAAACTAACTAACTGCAATTGTAAAACCAGATGTAAATAAACACCATGCTATAACTTAGAGAGCTTTCAGATAACGAAAAGTTGATGAACACATTGAACCAACAATGTACAACAATTGTACACTATTTTAATTACTAACATTATATCCCATGTGTACTAAAATAACTAAATAAGTGACAAAATGGAAGGATGAGAACAGAAAGTATGTTGATCATACTATAAGTATATACAAAATAACATTCTTTAGCAAAAAAAGTATGAACAAATGTAAATAAATGTACATATTGTAACGCAACAGAAATGCTAGCATCCATGTTACATAAAAACAAGGTTAACAGAATAATAAACAAGTCAATATCCAACCCCATGATAGAACAGAAATCTAATAATTACATTTATAATTATAGATAAAGGTAAATAAGGATCCAAGGTAGTATTAACAAGAATAAACGAACCTGTAAGTTAGATAATAGTTAATGATATATGTTCAGTGAAAAGCAAACAAAAAATGAAACAATAATTTACTTTATAGTAATAGCAAGTAAGGATTTTGAGTTAAAAGATATTATTTTGTGACAACAAATGTTATGATAAAGTTTATGTTATGTTATACCAAATATGTGTTGAGTTAATGAAAGGTAATGAAACAAGATGTATTATTCAATTACTGTTGTAGAATGAAGTGTGAAGCAGCTAGTTAACATTAATAGATTTGAATTTTCTCTTATGTGACCCATAGGTCAAGATAAAATTGTCATTAGATATGGAAAAATAATTGTTTATGTAAATGTTAATAGTTAAGATTTGATTATATGTATGAATTTATGTAAAAGGGGCTATAGATGTTTACCAGTTATAAACACAGGTAGATCCGTTTACAATAAAAGGCCTAACAGCCAAAACCACTATATAACCACTCATAACATAAAGGTTAGGTAAATAAATTAATAATAATTAATAAATACGGTTTGAAGAGTTAGAAAAAAACATTAAATTAATAATGATATATAATAAACCATATCAATTTATACAAATTATGATAATGCCATAATGCCATGATATCGATTGATAACGTTTAATATCGAAAAGGTAGTAAATATAAAAGAAACAGGCTTATATCAAAAAACCAGCAGAATATGTGTAGAAAATAATAAACCAACTATCGGTAAAGTTACATTCCGATAGGATAGCAAATTGATAAGGAATAGACAAAAAATATATGAAATAAACACTATATTCAAAACATGTGGAAGGAAGAAAAATCATGTGTTGCTAGGGACTACAGGAAAGAAAGAAGTTGTTGATTGGTCAATAATTGTTTTTGATGATCTGAATGTGATGAGATTGAAAATATAAGAAATATCTCATATAATCTAAATATTCTAAAATATTTGACACAGTTATCATAATTAAAATACTAAGATAATATTCTTGAATCTTGCCAGTATAATTTAACCAAACCGGACAATAGTATGAAATCACAATAGAAAATAAATAACTGGATTCTACAAGGAAGGACTTGAATTGTCCCATATCCGAAAGGAATTGACGATATAATAAACCAAATAGAACGAGTCAAATGTATCACAACTCATAAAATACACTACACTAGAACTCATAACCTTTCAAATACACGGAACATCACTTATTGCTTCAACCTAGAGAAGAAAGTATTTGGATTCTGGAATTGCAGAAGAAGCATCAATCGGGCTGTAAATCGATCCAGAGAGCTGTATTTCCGAAGTGGACAGGACAAGAATTCCATTTTATTAAACCGAAGAAAGAATATTGTACGGCATAATCGTCCAGAACAGTAAATTTATCAATCAACTGCCTACACGATTTGCTTCGTTCTAGTCTGGTAAATTATTATCATATTAATCATATTAACCACACAACACTTCAAATTTGTAAATCTTGCATTCTTATCTATGTATGTTTAATCTTTCCCACAGTTACAAGAACCTTCACACCCTGAATTAAATTAATTACAAATTAAAACACTATATAACTGAATTTAAATAAAGGATCGGAATAATCAATAATCGATTCACGCAATCTATAGCCCAAGCGTATGTCAGTTAGAACATATCTTATTCAATGTTAAAGAAGTAAACAAATAAAGAACCTTTATATAGTTGCAAAATCTTGTCATTTGGAGTATGATTTAATGAGTTGGGAATAAAAAGTAACTGACTAAGTATAGAATAATTGGTTAACATAAACAGTGAAATAACCTATAAGTTTCGTTGCTCCGGTACTACAGCGCTTATAGCGGAATTATCCGACACCAAAGAGAGAGCGTAAAAATACAAAATTATACATAATTCTCTTCAAGGTATAATAGGGTTGAACGAAATTACAGAATAACGCATTAATTATTTAAGTTTCAAGTACACTAACACTGATATTTTTTAGAGAGCTAAGTTAATATTAATTAATTACATCAATATATCCCACAACTCCAAATATCTCAGATACTTAAATAATTAAGTAAATTAAACGACCTAAGAGAGTAAAGACAGGGGAACATACCCGTTCATAGCAATGAATAGGCTTACATTGTGTGAACATAACGAGACGCTCGTACTCATCCCATTACAAATTAACGAACTCAACAGTGGGGACTTGAACCGTACGGACTCGTCTTATAACAAATTGACGCTCATAACGTGGGACCTAATTAGGTGACGCAGGAGTTATAACAAATTGGCGCTCAACCAGTGTAGGGCTTAAGTTAAGTAACTATAATTATAATAACATTACTTAACCAGAGCAGGCAACTGTGGGAGAATAAACATGCATACCAGAGGTAGATCAAGGATTAGGGCAGGAGAAACGGAGAAGGAAATAGATGAACAAGAACAGGAAATAGAACTAATAACAGATAGTGAAATAGAACAACAGACAGACGAAATAACGGAAACTGAAATTATTATGGACAAGGAAAAGGGAGTAATGGAAGAAGATGCCCAAGGGGACCAAATAGATAAAGCTGGAGCCAGAGAAGTACCAAGTTGGCAGGAGATGATGAAATTTATGGCAGAACAATTTAATAAACAGAAAGAGGAAAATAAGGAAAACTCAAAGAGACTGGAGGAAAAATTAGATAAAACAAATGAGGAAATTAAGGAAACATCAAAACAAATGAACGAAAGGTTAGATAGGAATGATGAGGGTGTAAAACAAATGAAGGAAGACATCCTACAAATACATGAAGAGAATTTAAGGCAGATTAATGAAAAAATTGAAAATCTTCATGTGACAATTAACCAGAAGGTAGACCAAAATAACGAAGAAAGAAAATTAGAAATTGCCAAAACAAATGAAGGGTTAGAAAAAACTAACGAAACAATAGTACAGGTTCGTGATGAACTACAAAATAAAATTAATGACATAAAAATTGAGAGTAAAACATTGGTCGAAGAAATCCAACAGGAAACTGTCGGAAAATATGAGCAAATTAAAAATGAAGTGCATCAGGTACGGGAAGAGAATAAGGAAATTATTACACAAATACAGACAGACATGGGCGAACGACTCGAAAGAGTCTATGGCAATTTAAATAATATGGAAGGTCAAATTAATACCAGTAAAAATAAAATAGAGGAAATTAGTAGACGTGAATTACAATTACAAGAAGAAGTAGATTCATGGCGGGAAAGGACATGCCAACATAGTCATACAAATAACCATGAGAACCGGGAGTCGATTAATTTTCGTAATTACAAGCGCAATCCGATGGAATTTTTAAAGAGATTGGAAGAGGTGATCGCAAGAAATAGAGAAAATCGCTGGAGTATTATACGCAGTATGATTGATGAAACATTTAAAGATACTTATGATATTGGTGGACAGCCGGTGCGCCCGGATATACTGGACATGATTGAGTTCAAAAAACAATTTAAAGAGAAATATTGGTCTGAATCGACACAGAACATGATTAGGAATAATTTGAGTAACGGTCGATACGAAACAAACATAGGCCAGTCTCCTACTTCATACTTTCTAGGAAAAGTATGTATGGCACGGAACTTAGAGCCCAGAATTCCCGAAGAATGTTTGGTGATACAACTATCCTACCATTACGAGGAAAGGATAAAAAATGCACGTATGTGTAGTCAAATCAAAACGATTCCAGCCATGGCCAAATTCCTGGAGAATTATGAGCACGAGAACCAATACCAAAGAAATAGGATGTTAAATTATAAATATCAGAAGTATAATAATAACGCGCCACCAACCAATTCTCATAATAATGATCACAATCGACCTGCACAGAACGTTAACGCCAATAGGACCCAAAATGAGCACGCGAATAATAATTCCAGGAACTATAATTATCGTGGCAATAATACTTATAATTACCGCGATAGTCGCAATAATAGAGGATATGGGGACAGACGACCCAATAATTATAGACATAACGTCAATTATATCTACTCCAGGCCTCACGGTAATCAGCGACGGTATTACCCAAGGAGTCACCGATATGACAATCATTATGACCAGTCCCGGCGTGAAGACAACTATCCACCTGAAGGAAACTATAGGATAGCGGAACCTAATACGGAGGATCGCACCGAAACTGTACTAAATCAACAAAATAATCCAAATGAAAATAGAGAAGAGGGGGTAAGCCCTCATTTAAACTAATAGAGGCAGTGAAAATTAATGAATACCCTTCACTGAACCATAATCTTGGGGAACAACGACTTATAAACAAAATTAAGAATAATCATACCATAACTATAATTAATAACCACTATTTAAAGAATATCAGAGAAGATTTATTGGAAGAGGATAAGAAACATGTAAACAGTAATAGTAATAACGAAATCATATATGTAACAGCAAAATTCTAAAAGACAGTAAGACCAACTTACAAAAAATTATTTGAAATAACTATTATATATAAAACGAATTTAGTAAGAAAAAAAAATTACTAAATTCAAAAAGAAATATTATGAATAAATTCTAAAATATAATAAGAACAACTTATTACCAGTCTTGAAGAGAAAATACTTGGAATTTAAAAAGAATTTGAGTTGAATACTACCACTAAATTCTCAAATACAATAAGAACCACTTATTATCGATTTTGAAGAAAAAACACTTGTAAATAAAAGAGAACTTTTTGAACAATAAAATAAATAGAAAAAAAAAATGTGTCATTCAAAATGAAGTAAGTCTGAATTAAAATATAGTTATGAAGAAGGTATTAAGAAGAGTAGATAATGAAAACCCAAGATTACAGAAGAAAGCGAGAATTATTACTAAACGTCTACAAAGAAATAATGTGAATGATAAATAATGAAACCCCAAGATAAAAGTTTTTACCTCAAATCTACCTATACAAAATAATAAAAGAAAAATCATATGACCTAAAAATACATACCGCATTGCCAAGTGAAAGAAACAACTTCAGTAAATGATTGATTGTAACCAATGTAATATTAAAGAAAACAAGAAGGAAAAAATATTTATGAACATAAGTCATTGAAATATAAACAGCCAAAATAATGAAATACGATAAGAAGAAGAATAGTTGTGCTAAGGAATGTATTTAGTCAGAAACACAGTTATAATGATCATCACACAATAACTATTTAGAAAATATTGAGATCAGAAAAAACAAATGAAGAAGATACTTAGCATTATAATCACAACAAAAATGAAAACAAAAATGATTACAAATGATAACTGTCAAATTTAATATCAAAGGATGTTTAAGGAACTAAAATGGAATCACAAGGTATAGAGGATAGTAATGAAGAAATATAAAAGCAACAAAGAAAAAAAAATTTCCCAAATATTTATTATTAAGTAATTAAAGAGATTATTAGGAGATTATTATATTTTATAGCTGACTGTAGATGAATTCCAGCAGTACTATATTAAGATGTGGTGTGGGCAGCAGAGCATGAAGCCAAACAGTGCCTCTCTGAACTGTACCAACGCATATATTAGGGATTGTTAGGGAAATTAAATATTTAAGGAATATTAGAATAGTTGCAAGAATGACCTCAGTTTCCAAAAGAGTAGGACGAAGAAAACAGAAAGAAATTAGTTGACAGAAGAATAATTGAGAAATACAGTGATTATAGTAATTATAAGTAGAAGAGATGTGAAACTAAAGTATCATTGAATACTGTAGCCAACTATCAACAAATACTGTTTACAGAAATTAAAAATGATCAAGAATGTTAAATAAAATGATGAAATGTTATTAAATAAAGAAATATTAATACTAGTCTAATGAAGTTACATTGAGAATCCCATCGTCAACCATTAACATTGAGATGAAGAAAAGGCATGTGAAAAAGACAAGTTTATTTGACCTAAACTTCATTCAGGTAAACTAAACTTTTTTAGGAGGGGGAGCATATGTAACGCAACAGAAATGCTAGCAACCATGTTACATAAAAACAAGGTTAACAGAATAATAAACAAGTCAATATCCAACCCCATGATAGAACAGAAATCTAATAATTACATTTATAATTATAGATAAAGGTAAATAAGGATGCAAGGTAGTATTAACAAGAATAAACGAACCTGTAAGTTAGATAATAGTTAATGATATATGTTCAGTGAAAAGCAAACAAAAATGAAACAATAATTTACTTTATAGTAATAGCAAGTAAGGATTTTGAGTTAAAAGATATTATTTTGTGACAACAAATGTTATGATAAAGTTTATGTTATGTTATACCAAATATGTGTTGAGTTAATGAAAGGTAATGAAACAAGATGTATTATTCAATTACTGTTGTAGAATGAAGTGTGAAGCAGCTAGTTAACGTTAATAGATTTGAATTTTCTTATATGTGACCCATAGGTCAAGATAAAATTGTCATTAGATATGGAAAAATAATTGTTTATGTAAATGTTAATAGTTAAGATTTGATTATATGTATAAATTTATGTAAAAGGGGCTATAGATGTTTACCAGTTATAAACACAGGTAGATCCGTTTACAATAAAAGGCCTAACAGCCAAAACCACTATATAACCACTCATAACATAAAGGTTAGGTACATAAATTAATAATAATTAATAAATACGGTTTGAAGAGTTAGAAAAAACATTAAATTAATAATGATATATAATAAACCATATCAATTTATACAAATTATGATAATGCCATAATGCCATGATATCGATTGATAACGTTTAATATCGAAAAGGTAGTAAATATAAAAGAAACAGGCTTATATCAAAAAACCAGCAGAATATGTGAAGAAAATAATAAACCAACTATCGGTAAAGTTACATTCCGATAGGATAGCAAATTGATAAGGAATAGACAAAAAATATATGAAATAAACACTATATTCAAAACATGTGGAAGGAAGAAAAATCATGTGTTGCTAGGGACTACAGGAAAAGAAGAAGTTGTTGATTGGTCAATAATTGTTTTTGATGATCTGAATGTGATGAGATTGAAAATATAAGAAATATCTCATATAATCTAAATATTCTAAAATATTTGACACAGTTATCATAATTAAAATACTAAGATAATATTCTTGAATCTTGCCAGTATAATTTAACCAAACCGGAAAATAGTATGAAATCACAATAGAAAATAAATAACTGGATTCTACAAGGAAGGACTTGAATTGTCCCATATCCAAAAGGAATTGACGATATAATAAACCAAATAGAACGAGTCAAATGTATCACAACTAATAAAATACGCTACAATAGAACTCATAACCTTTCAAATACACGGAACATCACTTATTGCTTCAACCTAGAGAAGAAAGTATTTGGATTCTGGAATTGCAGAAGAAGCATCAATCGGGCTGTAAATCGATCCAGAGAGCTGTATTTCCGAAGTGGACAGGACAAGAATTCCATTTTATTAAACCGAAGAAAGAATATTGTACGGCATAATCGTCCAGAACAGTAAATTTATCAATCAACCGCCTACACGATTTGCTTCGTTCTAGTCTGGTAAATTATTATCATATTAATCATATTAACCACACAACACTTCAAATTTGTAAATCTTGCATTCTTATCTATGTATGTTTAATCTTTCCCACAGTTACAAGAACCTTCACACCCTGAATTAAATTAATTACATATTAAAACACACTATATAACTGAATTTAAATAAAGGATCGGAATAATCAATAATCGATTCACGCAATCTATAGCCCAAGCGTATGTCAGTTAGAACATATCTTATTCAATGTTAAAGAAGTAAACAAATAAAGAACCTTTATATAGTTGCAAAATCTTGTCATTTGGAGTATGATTTAATGAGTTGGGAATAAAAAGTAGCTGACTAAGTATAGAATAATTGGTTAACATAAACAGTGAAATAACCTATAAGTTTCGTTGCTCCGGTACTACAGCGCTTATAGCGGAATTATCCGACACCAAAGAGAGAGCGTAAAAATACAAAATTATACATAATTCTCTTCAAGGTATAATAGGGTTGAACGAAATTACAGAATAATGCATTAATTATTTAAGTATCAAGTACACTAACACTGATATTTTTTAGAGAGCTAAGTTAATATTAATTAATTACATCAATATATCCCACAACTCCAAATATCTCAGATACTTAAATAATTAAGTAAAGTAAACGGCCTAAGAGAGTAAAGACAGGGGAACATACCCGTTCATAGCAACGAATAGGCTTACATTGTGTGAACATAACGAGACGCTCGTACTCGTCCCATTACAAATTAACGAACTCAACAGTGGGGACTTGAACCGTACGGACTCGTCTTATAACAAATTGACGCTCATAACGTGGGACCTAATTAGGTGACGCGGGAGTTATATCAATATTAGTGTTAGGATGTCAAACATATGTAGTAGAATAAGGAATGATGGTGTTACAAGTGAATATAATCAATCGAACATGGTTGGTATAGACGCCATTAACAGATTTTGTTTAAACTATAAAGATAACCATTTTATGTACTAACATGAAGGAGAAATGGACTCAAAATGTTTAGTAATAAGTATTACAGTGTAATTATAACGAAATATGGTGAAAAAGACTTATTTATGTTAAGAGTCACCAGATGAATTTCCAAGATGACCAAGTGAATTAATAATGGACGGATTTAGTGCTTGTTTAGACTTAAAATAAAGCCACAAGTGTCCGCGATTTAATGCCAATATCCAAACGACGATATGACAAAAGATAAGAAATTTATGACCATTATAAGTTTTTCAATCATTTTGAGTATCCATGTATACGTCACAGATAATCTCGAACCCACGCTTAGAGATGCGAAAAATTGAAAGTTTTATTTTACCAAAGTGTTTTGGGGTTGAGAGTGTGACCTTTTGAACCAATCAAATAGCTTAAAATGACCAGACGAAAAAGAGACGCTTTAGCAAAATGTATCATTCGTTCTGCATCACTCACGGCGAGAGGTCTATGCCGAAAGTCATCAAAATATTTTTGAAATGTGCGCGTCACCTACATTAGTATACAAACAAACACTAACCTGTACACAACAACACATTATCGAGTGTCCAGTGAATTAAGTGAATAGTGAATTAACATGACCAGTGTATAATAAGGGTCATGTTCTGTGTATATAATCAGGGAGTACAATATTTTAATTATTTTAAAGAAAATAATAAAAGAAATAATTCTCGTTGATGAACAAAAATTATTGTTTGGACTGCACTAGTCATAACGCTTGAGTGCGTTTATAAACAATGATGGACAATTATCAGAATTTAATAAACAAGTTGTAGCACCATCCAATGACAATAATTAATTCAAAAATAATTATTTTACATTTTTTAAATAATTGAGAACGGCAGAATTAAATTCAGATACCGCTCATCAGTATGTGGATATAGTCGCTTACTTGACTATAACTTTGGAATTAATAAATAATTATTTTCTTGTGCAAATACTTTCATGACTGATAATTACACATCAAATTATTTATAAATAAAATGTTTGTAACTATATCATTAAGAATTTTATAAATAACATTACTTATTCTAAATAATCACTTACGTGTTACTAGGCAAACTAACCTAGAACCGAAGAATATATTTTTGTCACAAAGAAACAACTCTGTTCTTGAATGATTTTAATGAAATGAAAGCAATAATAAGAGTTTTTTTCTTTAGATTTTTCTCTTCCCAGTACATGGTTCTGCTAATTAATGAATTAATAATAATAATATTCTTAACCGTGCAACGCTCAAAGCTTGTGTTGACCTTAACTGCTATATACTTTTGCATAACGTACGATAGTACGATATTATCGGCTATCGTACCGAGTTTAATAATTTTAAATTTTTGTTCTTTTTTATAACAACAGATAAGTAAATATTGTTATTCAAACTCACATCTTTATATCTCGTATCATGTATCTTCAAAGAACTCACTAAATTGGTAATATAATTAACTAAAGTGAACCTAACCTCGTTCACAATAATATTGTACCTTACAACAGTGTTACCAGCCTTGAGATACAGAGATCTCAATATTTGTTTAAATTTGTTATTGTTGTAAAAATATCTTATTAATTGTTTTAAAAGAGTTTACTGAATTTAATCATTGTCAATAAATCCTCAGTGTATTACCAGTGGAATCAGAGTTTTAATTTCTATAAAATAGAAGCAGTAATTTAATTTTTTTTATAAACAGTTTTCTCATAAGGTGGTGGTAGTATTTGAATTACTGATACCATTCAACTTACAATTGAATATTTGATTTATTTTATTGTTTATGTGCATTCTTTTCGATATTCAAAAGGAATATCTATGTATGTATGTCAAGTGTGTTTACAGTAAGAGAAGTCGCCATCCAGAATAGTGAAGATATCCACGGATGGTAAGTGGGGAGGTTAACACAGTGAAGTGATAGCAAGCCTAATACTCTTTTAAATCATAAACTTTTAAACGTGAACACTAATTCCAATTTTAATAACCATATCTAATAATAATCATCAACAATAACATCGTATCTACATATATTCGACTGAATTATCTAAGCAGCATAAATCAAATCTATACTCTATCTTAATATCGTATTGTTACAACGTGGCGCTCCATCGCGGGGCTTGATTGATTGAAGATAACACCATTTTAATAACGTTGTACTGTTACAACGTGGCGCTCCATCGCGGGGCTTGAAAAATTGGAGCTATTGGTTGTAACTCTATTCTATTCTAACGACGTTGAATTGTTACAATGTGGCGCCCAACGTGGGGCTTGATTGATTGAAGATAACACCATTATAATAATAACGTTGTATTGTTACAACGTGGCGCCCAACGTCTGAGCGCGAATTAGGATGAAAACACCTAACGATTTAATTAATTAAATAAATAATTTCTCAACCTAATTCGACAGCAGGACAGCAAGTACATTACACAGATAGGAAGATGTATAGAAGGTCAACATCGAAGAAACGAGCGGCAGAGGCCGAGAGGGAGGCTAGATTGGAGGAGAAAGAAGCGACGTCGGCAGAGGACGTTGAAGAAGTATTACTGGAGATTGAAGATAGACAACCTGAACCGGCGGAGGAGGTTCAACAACCGGAAGGTGAAACGGAAGTCACACAGCAGGAAACACAACCAGAGATAAGCCAACCTAAAAAACCAATGTTACCAGGAGATATAGACTTCATGGAAATGTTCAGGGTAATGATGGAGAAAATAGAAGAAAGCCAGAAATCATCGAAGGAGGACAGTGGATCCACAGACCAGAAAATAGAAACAATGAATAAGAAGATGGATGAAAACAGCCGATCCACGAAGGAGGAATTAAGCAAGAGTATAGAATCATTGAAGGAAGACTTGAATAGCAAAATGGATGAGACCAGTCAATCCTCAAAAGAAGAATTAAACTAATAGGAGGATGGAAGACGGACAGAAAAAGACTGAAGAGTTATTGGAGAAAAAGATGGAAATAATGAAAGAAAATCTATCTGCAGAATTAGGAATCAAAATTGATGAAACCAACAAACATATAGATGAAATAAACAAGAAAATCAATAGGGATATCGAGTCAATAAAGAGTGATAATGAGAAAATATGGCAACAAATGGCCGACAATAATTGCAGAACTGAAGAAATTGCAAAAAATACAATAGAGGCAATTGACAAAAAATTGGAAGAAAACATAGAAGCGACGGAAGAGAGGATTGCAGTAATGGCAACGGAAGTCCATGAAGAGATGTCTGACATACGGAGAGAAGGTGAGAAGAATAAACAAAAAATTGTACAAACCGAAACGGATATCAACCACCGTATCGATAGTCTCGAGGAAACCCACAACAACCAGGTAGGAGTAATAGAACGGAGACAGACGGAAATGATAGCCGCACACACCACACTAGGGGAGAGATGTGAAGAAATATCAACCAAAGTGGACGCGGTCAAACATCAGGTGAATAACGACCGGGAGCAGTTAACTGAGCGACAACAGAGGGAGTTCAGTGACCTCAGAGATGAAATGAACCGCCTGCGAGCATTCCCCAATGTATTAACCGGATTACAACACCTGGATGGACAGGAACAAATAGATTTCCGCGTGTATGTTAAAAATCCACTCGAATTCCTAGAGAGGGTGGATGAAATACTTACCAGAAACCGAGAGAACCGTTGGTCAGTGAGGTAGACAATTATGCTGCATTTAAAGTGGCCTTCAAACTAAAATATTGGTCCGATTCCACACAAAACATCATCAGAGATGACATTACGAATGGCAGATATGATCCCAATGGCAGACAGTCGATGACAACCTACTTTTAGGGAAGATCTGTCTAGCTAGAAATTTGGAACCGGCCATACCAGAGGAGTGCTTGGTGACGAAACTGGCCTACCATTTTAGCCAAGGAGTGTCCCAGGGGCGACTTAACGCTCAGATCAAAACAATACTAGGTATGTGTACTCTTTTGGAAAACCATGAGAGGGAGCGTTATTATCAGAGGAATCGCCAGGTTCCCGGACAGCCATATGATCGGAGTGGACCAGGCAACATTAATCCAAACAACAATACTGACCGGAATAACTATGGAAGAAATTTTAATAACCCTCCACGTTTCACTAATCACCATGGCACAAGACAGAATAATGGTGGTGACAACAATAGCCATGCAGACCGGGGAAATATAAACAATCCTAGGCCGAATGGTTATCAAGGGAACAATAATTATCGACAAGGTAGTAACTACTACCGGCTTCCTAATAACCAGCCTCCAAATAACCAATACAGGCAGAATAATGGTAACAATAATAATAACCAATTTAGAAGAGTGCACTACACTCATGCCAGCAGAGGGGGAGGCAGAAGACCATATTACCAGGGTCACCGGAGTTTTCACAGCAACAATAACAATCGAAGTAACAGTGACGGAGATGAACACGAATCAGGTTATCGATCCAACAGGAGTAATAGTAGTGAAGATAATCGGCCAACCACGAGGAACATAGAAGTATACCATAATGGGAATGGGCCAGGGTCCCAAGAACCAAACGCATCAACCTCATCGGACAGGCATCCAGACAATGGTGACCTGCCTTTAAATGGGCACCGGCAGTGAAAACCACGACGACACCCTCACTGATCCGGTCTATTGGGTCTGACATATTGGCAAATACAATGGCATCAATCGAAATTCGTCGAAACAACTACTTAAAAAACATTAGACAAGACCTCATGGAAGAGAAGGAAGATAGCATCAGCGACACCGTAAACAACGAAATAGCCTACATATCAGTCAAAGTCAATGGAATCAATGCAACAGCCATGATAGACACAGGAGCAAATGTATCCGTAATTGATAAAATGGAACTCAATCGTATACAGTTGGGAAATAAAACAATGATACCAACATTACCCATAAATAACATTATCTTAATTGGAGCAACGGGTCGGCAGAACAAAACCATCCGACACCAGGTACAGTTAGAAGTGTCAAGCAACGGTGAAACAATTCCGATGATTTTCTTAGTAGCGAGTGGGCTACCATTTACCCTATTAATTGGAAGTGATATACTGCGGAAATATGCAGCTATCATAGATATGGACAAAACCAGAGTATCATTAAAATCAAATGAAGTTGAGTGGACAGCAGCTTTGATTGAAAATAGGAAGGCACCTCCTGAACACATAATCTACTACATACGGGAAGGCCATAACCAGAGAGAGAAGATGTCCATCAACGGAGAGGTTCGCCATAGCCAAGAAGACACATTATGGATGGAGAAAATAGCTGAGATTAAAAAATTCCAAACGAGTAACGTTGACCATATATTAACTGATGAACAAATAGAAAGACTGATACAAATTTATAATCATTATAGACATGTATTCTCTGACACACCAGGCAAAGTGAAAAATTTTCAGTGCGAGATAAAATTCAACGATCAGACTGAATTTAAAAGAAAATCGTACCCTATCGTATTTTCACTGAAGGAAGCAGTTCGTCTAGAGATACAACGCTTGATAGAAAATGACATAATCGAAATAAGCAACTCCCCATACACCAATCCTATTGTAGCTATACCAAAGAAAAATGGCGCAGTAAGGATTTGTCTGGACGCAAGGGAGATAAACAAAGCCATAATTAATGACAGGACGTCGCCTGGAGAAATCGACGAAATTTTAAAGAAATTTTATGGCACACGGTATATCAGTATATGGGACACAGTGTGTGGATATTGGCAGGTGGAGTTACACCCCAACAGCAGAAAATATACGGCCTTTATTTTTGAAGGGCGTAACTACCAATTTAAAAGGTTACCCTTCGGCCTGGTAAATTCTGTAGCAGTTTTCGTGAAATGTATGGACGAGATCTTAGGCCAAAGTACACTACAATTTACTACAGTGTATGTAGATGATTTACTAATTACCTCCGATAATTGGGAGGAACACTGCAACCGGGTGGCACAAGTATTATGTAAATTAGAGGAAAATAATATAACACTAAAGCTGGAGAAATCCAAACTAATAGCAAATGAAGTGCAATTCTTGGGCTTTAACTTGTCTGAAACTGGCATAACCCCAGCAGAAGAAAAGATGGAGGCGATACAGCTTTTCCCAGTACCAAAGAACAAGAAACAATTACAATCGTTTCTTGGTATTTGTAATTATTATAGGAAATTCCAACATAACTATTCAGAATTGACAGCTAAGTTTTCCCAACAATTATCATCAAAGGAGAAGTGGAGATGGGGACCTGAACAGGACACAACATTTGAATTAATAAAAGAGAAATTTCTTACAACTGTAATGCTGCATCATCCAAATTTTAACAAAAACTTTTATATGAACTGCGATGCAAGTGATGTAAGCCTTGGATCAATATTGTATCAAGAAGACCAGGAAGGCAACCATCAAGTGATCAGTTTTGCTAGCAGAACACTCAACAAGTGTGAATGCAACTATCACACTACTGAAAAAGAACTTCTGAGTATAGTGTTCGCTTGCGAAAAATTTAGAACGTATATTTTGGGATACCCAATCACAGTACGCACAGATCATGAGTCAATATCTTTCCTGAAGAACTGTAGATTAAAACATGGCAGACTGACGAGATGGACACTAACACTCCAAGAGTATAACATACATTGGGAATACGTCCCTGGTAAAAGCAACATAGCTGCAGACGTGTTGTCCAGAGTAAACATGTTGGCCCAAACCTTTGAGGGAGGAAAAGAAACCATCGCCAAAGTTTACCATATTTTTAAAAAACAAATCTGAATTGGCAGACATATTATCTAACATACAAATTCATCAGCGAAACGATCCTAAAATTTCCCAGATAATACAAAGGTTGACAGAACACGATGAAGGAATTATGCAATATTACTGTATCCACAACAATATATTATTCACTAAAACCAAACAATCTAGTGAACAGTGGAAAGTTGTAATACCAAAGATTATCGAAAAAGAAATTACTGTTGACTACCATGTGCGCTATGGACATATGGGAGCAGTAAAAGTAGTCAAGGCACTACAGGAGCATGTCTATTTCAAAGATATGAACCGTAGAGTAAGAAACTATATACAGCATTGTCATTTATGTCAATTAGTTAAATGCAGCAATGAGAGGAGAGAAGGGGTAATGATACCCATTACATCGGCAGGAAAATTAGAGAAGGTGTTTGTAGATATTTGTGGACCATTTCCACGAAGTGGTGGCAGACACCAATACAAATATATAGTGATAATCTTCGATCACTATACAAAATTCACTAAACTCTATGCCATAAACAGGGCAACAACCAACAAAATTTTGGACATTATAATATCAAAATACATCGCAGAGATAGGAAAACCCCAGTCAATAATAACAGACCACGGAACGCAATTTCGACGCCGAAAATGGCGAGATACTCTAATCAACCAAGGTGTGAAAACATACAAAACATCAGTATATCACCCTAACAGCAACCTTGCTGAGAGAGTTTTGAGAGAAGTAGGCAGGATTTTACGAACCTACTGCCACGCCCAACAAAGAAGATGGGAAGAATATTTATCCCCAGCTGAAGATTTCATTAACTTAGCTTGCCACCAGTATACTGCTATGTTTGAGCAAAGACCACCCCGAGAAATTACAGAAATAATCAATTTTCCACCAGAAAGTGAATTTGAATTTAACAAAACCAAATTCTTTAACAATGCAGTCGAACGAGTTGACAAATTTAGGCTCAAATATCAAAAATCACAACCTAAGATCATAACATACGAAGTGGTAGACAAAGTGCTCTTAAAAAATCGAGAACTCCCAAGTGCAATAGAAGGAATTGCTAAAAAATTGTTACTGCTATACACAGGCCCATATACTGTTACCAGAAATAACATGAACAACACCTATGAAATACAAGATCCTGTGACAAAGAAAATTAAGGGCAACTACAACCAAACTTCCATGAAACGGTATATTGAAAATTTAATAATGAAGAAAGAGTGAAATATTGCGATGAAGACTATTTATTATTGATACTAAGTAAGAAGTGAAAATATAACTATAAGAAGAAATGTTGACTATATTTTAATTTTGTAATATAAAAATGTGATCTAAAGAAATTATGTAAAGGATGAAGAAAATTGTAATAACCCGTACATAAATAAAGAAGAATACTATACGAGAAAGACACCTTACAACTTGGCATGAACTATAAAATTCCTAGAGCCAGTCAACATGTAAATACCAACTTACCCGTGCATAAAAGAGAAGAACTATACGAGAAAGACACCTTACTACTTGGCATGAACTATAAAATTCCTAGAGCCAGTCAACATGTAAATACCAACTTACCCGTACATAAATAAAGAAGAATACTATACGAGAACGACACCCAAGATCTTTGGCATAAAGTATATGAAGCATATAAACTATAAATTTCCTAGAGCCAGTCAACATGTAAATACCAACTTACCCGTACATAAAAAGAAAAATAACTATAGGAGACTGACACCTTCCAACTAAGGCATGTATAATGTAAAATATAATTCCAAGAGCCTAGTCAACCAGTTATCAACGTCTTACCCGTACTATTAATAAAATATCGGTATGGAGAACCATACATGACTTCCATATTCTAAGATTTATATTTAAAATCATTTTCAGCCAAACAGCCAGGCTGTGTCTTACCTGCCTTTTTATTGCTGTATTAAATGAAAAATATTATATTACATTAAAATGAAAAAATTATAATTTTATTGCCTGGCAACAAAATTATTTTATTTTTAACAATTACCATTGTTTCAAAAAGTTTAAATAAATTTTCAAGTACTTTACTCTTGTTAAAACGTAAAAGGTTGCAGGTAAACTACCCCTTCCCCTTAACCGATCTTCACCAAAATCGAAAGTCATTGAGACCTCTACAATTCAGCGACGTATGCAAAAACTTATTTGATTCTGTTTGAATTTGCGGCTGTTATCGTTTGCCATAGAAAATACGCTTGATAAAAAAACGTTGCAGGTAAACTACCCCTTCCCCTTAACCGATCTTCACCAAAAACAATAGGTCTTGAGTACTCTACAAATCAGGGCTGTATGCAAAACATTATTTGATTCCGTTTGAATTTGCGGCTGTTATCGTTTGCCATAGAAAATACGCTTGATAAAAAAACGTTGCAGGTAAACTACCCCTTTCCCTCAACCGATCTTCACCAAAAACAGTAGGTCTTGAGAACTCTACAATTTAGGGCTGTATGCAAATAATCTTTTGATTCTGTTTGAATTTTCCGCTGTTATCGTTTGCCATATGAAATACCCTTGTTAAAACATAAAACGTTACAGGTAAACTACCCCTTTCCCTTAACCGATCTTCACCAAAAACAAAAGGTCTTGAGTACTCTACAAATCAGGGCTGTATACAAAACAGTATTTGATTCTGTTTGAATTTGCGGCTGTTATCGTTTGCCATAGAAAATACCCTTGATAAAACAAAAAACGTGGCAGGTAAACTACCCCTTTCCCTCAACCGAACTTCACCAAAAACAATAGGTCTTGAGAACTCTACAATTTAGGGCTGTATGCAAATAATCTTTTGATTCTGTTTGAATTTGCGGCTGTTATCGTTTGCCATAGAAAATACCCTTGTTAAAAAAACGTTACAGGTAAACTACCCCTTTCCCTCAACCGATCTTCACCAAAAACAGTAGATCTTGAGAACTCTACAATTCAGGGCTGTATGCGAAACATTATTTTATTCTGTTTGAATTTGCGGCTGTTATCGTTTGCCAAACAAACAAAATTACCCTTGCTAAAAAAAACCATTGCAGGTAAACTACCCCTTTCCCTCAACCGATCTTCACCAAAAACAATAGGTCGCGAGTACTCTGCAAATCAGAGCTGTATGCAAAAAATAATTTGATTCTGTTTGAATTTGCGGCAGTTATCGTTTGCCATAGAAAAAAAATCTACAGATAGACAGACAGACAGACAGACACACACACAGACACTTTTCGGAAAACGACTTTTTTTCATGTTTTGAGTGTAGTAGAATCAGAATCTGCAATAATCTCGAACACGATTTTTTTTGCCATCACCATACTTCCATTCCTTAAGGAATATGGAAGTAAAAGAAGAACTATACGAGAAAGACACCTTACAACTTGGCATAAACTATAAATTTCCTAGAGCCAAGTCAACATGTAAATACCAACTTACCCGTACATACAAGAGAAGAATTATACGAGACAGACACCCAAGCTCTACGGCATGAATTAATATATCCTAGAGCCAGTCAACATGTAAATACCAACTTACCCGTACATAAAAGAGAAGAACTATACGAGAAAGACACCCAAGATCTACGGCATGAATTAATATATCCTAGAGCCAGTCAACATGTAAATACCAACTTACCCGTACATAAAAGAGGAGAACTATACGAGACAGACACCCAAGATCTATGGCATGAATTAATATATCCTAGAGCCAGTCAACATGTAAATACCAACTTACCAGTACATAAAAAAGAAGAAAAATACGAGAAAGACAAACAACATCCATGGCAAAAAGAAATTTCCAAGAGCCTAGTCAACCAGTTATTAACAACTTACCCGTACTAATAAAGAGGAGATGATGTACCAGATGATATACAGGACGAGCAAAATAAGAAGTTGGAGGAATGAAAGCAAATGAATATTCTTGATATAGATAATAAATGATGTACAAACACGAGGCAAGACACTAGAAGGGAGCCCATACCAAATGAAATATAACCCAAAGAAGCGAATCATGAAAATGAAGAAGATTATGAAATGACGTTTAATGTAATACCAAGAGAAAAGATTAATTGATGACGAACAAGAATGAAAAAGTAATATATTAACGAAGATGATCATGAGAGTATACCAGTGATGAAATGTAGATAAACTATCCCTGTAAAATGTGAAGAATTTAGTTAAGTTGAATCAAGAAGAAGAGAATATAATGATGTATAAACCGCAGATGCGTGAGACGATCCCAAGGATATTTATTATTTGTCGAAAGAACGACCACTTTATATTTTGAATTAATTTGAGATGAATTGACTGATGAAATGTTCCAGCAATCATTTATATTATTGACAGAGATGATGTGCCTCTGTATTTATTGATGTTAGTATGGCCAGCGGAGATGTATGCCAAAGTGAGCCACTCTGAACTGCCCCAGCTAAAATTATGTTAGGGAATTAGGGAACTAAATAAACAAGGGAGATAATTACATAGAAAGAAAATAATTATGATTCAAATAGAAGAAAGTGAAGGGATATAAAAAAGCATAAGAGTCAACGTGGAAATGTACAACAATTGATGAATTCTTCAATAAGAATTAATATACGAATTCAGAATTAATCAATTCTTATAGGAAGGCATATGTAACGTACCAAATTGGCAGTTACATAAAATAACTATCTAATACGTCAAATAAAAAGATATCATGAAAATATTTCATCGAGCATAAAAGAAGGAACGGGAGAATATAAATAAAGTGTGTATCTACGAACGAATATTATTGAAACTACCCAACGAAGGAGAAGGAAGAATAATAAGGATATCATCGAGTACAACAAAGAGAGAGAAAATACCAACGAGCCAATATAATACGTTAGAATCCAGGCCCAATAGATCCAAAATAGTGAGGGGATATGACGAAAATAATTATTAAAATAAAAAGGAGACGAATCAAGTACAATCACAATGGTGATAAAACAAACGAATTTGTTTATTAGTGTGAAATAATATGGGACCATGATTACCATAACCATGAATAAAAATATGGAAGAGTATGACAACATTAAGGGACATGGATTATTACAAATAATGTATAACCAAGGAGTACACCGACAGTGAGAAACAACTAACCAGAAGAAGAAGAGGAAAAGAAATGTACCATGAAGAATGAAGATTATGTATGAACAGTACAAGACATCAACGTTCACAAGATATACAAGGAATTAAAATCAATATAGTGAACAGAAGAAGTATGATGATTATTCAAATACCAATAACAGAGAAACCAGTGTTGAGCATAATTAAGTGATCACAAACAATGACAGTGAGTACTTAATATAAGTGTAACAACATGTGATATGATAACCATTTTACCCCAAGTAAACAGCACAAACAATACCAGTGAAAATGTTTATAACGGAGCAAAGTGATTAACCATTATAAGTGAAAGAATCCACGATTAACTAGTGAAATGCACAGACAATTAGTGTAACAAGTTTAATCAAGATTGTAAAATCACATAGATAATCAATAGACCACCAAAAAATATAAGACAGAACAGTAAATTAATTGTTCATAGGGATTAATAATAAAAGCTTTGTAAGCCCAAATATGAAATGTGCCTGAATGCCATAGCAAGACAGGACAAAATGTAAATGAATACCAGAACAGATAGTAGCAAATATGCTAGTTTGTTATGTATAAACCAATCAATGTACCAAAAACTGGGTGCAACCCATCAAAATATTTAACATTATTAGAATAAGAATACCTGTGTTATTGTTTCAACAAATAGTGTAAAAATGTGTATAACTTAATACTAAACCATTGTAGTAGAATGCCATAATGAGATGGCAATAGTTGAGTTAAATACTGCATAAAAGTATGTAGAGCATTGTTGTCAGACAACTGACACATAACCTCACAAGAATTGAACCTATAACATAAAATCATGTACATTAGTTAAACCAAGCAATTATCCACAATTGTTTCAAACAGAAACTAGCTAAGAATAATAATGCAAACCAATGAATACCATATGTACTGAAGGACACAGCAAATGAGTCAGATTGAATATAATATAAAGTTAAATGGACAGAACCCCAATGTGACAGGAGAGTTAGTCAAAAAACATTATCAAAACTCATCAAAAGAATGTGAAAATTGTTACCAGTATTTAGAGGAGTGTCTAATACTGCTATGAGAACACTTCACAAATGTAATACCAGTAGTTTAATAATTAAAATATTATAAACTAACTAACTGCAATTGTAAAACCAGATGTAAATAAACACCATGCTATAACTTAGAGAGCTTTCAGATAACGAAAAGTTGATGAGTACATTGAACCAACAATGTACAACAATTGTACACTATTTTAATTACTAACATTATATCCCATGTGTACTAAAATAACTAAATAAGTGACAAAATGGAAGGATGAGAACAGAAAGTATGTTGATCATACTATAAGTATATACAAAATAACATTCTTTAGCAAAATAAAGTATGAACAAATGTAAATAAATGTACATATTAGTGTTAGGATGTCAAACATATGTAGTAGAATAAGGAATGATGGCGTTACAAGTGAATATAATCAATCGAACATGGTTGGTATAGACGCCATTAACAGATTTTGTTTAAACTATAAAGATAACCATTTTATGTACTAACATGAAGGAGAAATGGACTCAAAATGTTTAGTAATAAGTATTACAGTGTAATTATAACGAAATATGGTGAAAAAGACTTATTTATGTTAAGAGTCACCAGATGAATTTCCAAGATGACCAAGTGAATTAATAATGGACGGATTTAGTGCTTGTTTAGACTTAAAATAAAGCCACAAGTGTCCGCGATTTAATGCCACTATCCAAACGACGATATGACAAAAGATAAGAAATTTATGACCATTATAAGTTTTTCAATCATTTTGAGTATCCATGTATACGTCACAGATAATCTCGAACCCACGCTTAGAGATGCGAAAAATTGAAAGTTTTATTTTACCAAAGTGTTTTGGGGTTGAGAGTGTGACCTTTTGAACCAATCAAATAGCTTAAAATGACCAGACGAAAAAGAGACGCTTTAGCGAAATGTATCATTCGTTCTGCATCACTCACGGCGAGAGGTCTATGCCGAAAGTCATCAAAATATTTTTGAAATGTGCGCGTCACCTACATTAGTATACAAACAAACACTAACCTGTACACAACAACACATTATCGAGTGTCCAGTGAATTAAGTGAATAGTGAATTAACATGACCAGTGTATAATAAGGGTCATGTTCTGTGTATATAATCAGGGAGTACAATATTTTAATTATTTTAAAGAAAATAATAAAAGAAATAATTCTCGTTGATGAACAAAAATTATTTTTTGGACTGCACTAGTCATAACGCTTGAGTGCGTTTATAAACAATGATGGACAATTATCAGAATTTAATAAACAAGTTGTAGCACCATCCAATGACAATAATTAATTCAAAAATAATTATTTTACATTTTTTAAATAATTGAGAATGGCAGAATTAAATTCAGATACCGCTCATCAGTATGTGGATATAGTCGCTTACTTGACTATAACTTTTGAATTAATAAATAATTATTTTCTTGTGCAAATACTTTCATGACTGATAATTACACATCAAATTATTTATAAATAAAATGTTTGTAACTATATCATTAAGAATTTTATAAATAACATTACTTATTCTAAATAATCACTTATGTGTTACTAGGCAAACTAACCTAGAACCGAAGAATATATTTTTGTCACGAAGAAACAATTCTGTTCTTGAATGATTTTAATGAAATGAAAGCAATAATAAGAGTTTTTTTCTTTAGATTTTTCTCTTCCCAGTACATGGTTCTGCTAATTAATGAATTAATAATAATAATATTCTTAACCGTGCAACGCTCAAAGCTTGTGTCGACCTTAACTGCTATATACTTTTGCATAACGTACGATAGTACGATATTATCGGCTATCGTACCGAGTTTAATAATTTTAAATTTTTGTTCTTTTTTATAACAATAGATAAGTAAATATTGTTATTCAAACTCACATCTTTATATCTGGTATCATGTATCTTCAAAGAACTCACTAAATTGGTAATATAATTAACTAAAGTGAACCTAAACTCGTTCACAATAATATTGTACCTTACAACAGTGTTACCAGCCTTGAGATACAGAGATCTCAATATTTGTTTAAATTTGTTATTGTTGTAAAAATATCTTATTAATTGTTTTAAAAGAGTTTACTGAATTTAATCATTGTCAATAAATCCTCAGTGTATTACCAGTGGAATCAGAGTTTTAATTTCTATAAAATAGAAGCAGTAATTTAATTTTTTTTATAAACAGTTCTCTCATAAGGTGGCGGTAGTATTTGAATTACTGATACCATTCAACTTACAATTGAATATTTGATTTATTTTATTGTTTATGTGCATTCTTTTCGATATTCAAAAGGAATATCTATGTATGTATGTCAAGTGTGTTTACAGTAAGAGAAGTCGCCATCGAGAATAGTGAAGATATCCACGGATGGTAAGTGGGGAGGTTAACACAGTGAAGTGATAGCAAGCCTAATACTCTTTTAAATCATAAACTTTTAAACGTGAACACTAATTCCAATTTTAATAACCATATCTAATAATAATCATCAACAATAACATCGTATCTACATATATTCGACTGAATTATCTAAGCAGCATAAATCAAATCTATACTCTATCTTAATATCGTTGTATTGTTACAACATGGCGCTCCATCGCGGGGCTTGATTGATTGAAGATAACACCATTTTAATAACGTTGTACTGTTACAACGTGGCGCTCCATAGCGGGGCTTGAAAAATTGGAGCTATTGGTTGTAACTCTATTCTATTCTAACGACGTTGAATTGTTACAATGTGGCGCCCAACGTTGGGCTTGATTGATTGAAGATAACACCATTATAATAATAACGTTGTATTGTTACAACGTGGCGCCCAATGTCTGAGCGCGAATTAGGATGAAAACACCTAACGATTTAATTAATTAAATAAATAATTTCTCAACCTAATTCGACAGCAGGACAGCAAGTACATTACACAGATAGGAAGATGTATAGAAGGTCAACATCGAAGAAACGAGCGGCAGAGGCCGAGAGGGAGGCTAGATTGGAGGAGAAAGAAGCGACGTCGGCAGAGGACGTTGAAGAAATATTACTGGAGATTGAAGATAGACAACCTGAACCGGCGGAGGAGGTTCAACAACCGGAAGGTGAAACGGAAGTCACACAGCAGGAAACACAACCAGAGATAAGCCAACCTAAAAAACCAATGTTACCAGGAGATATAGACTTCATGGAAATGTTCAGGCTAATGATGGAGAAAATAGAAGAAAGCCAGAAATCATCGAAGGAGGACAGTCGATCCACAGACCAGAAAATAGAAACAATGAATAAGAAGATGGATGAAAACAGCCGATCCACGAAGAAGGAATTAAGCAAGAGTATAGAATCATTGAAGGAAGACTTGAATAGCAAAATGGATGAGACCAGTCAATCCTCAAAAGAAGAATTAAGCAAGAAAATAGAGGAAGGCCAGGAGGAGAGCCAGAAGAACATGGAATTGTTGAAGGAGGATTTAAATGACAAGATAAATGAAACTAATAGGAGGATGGAAGACGGACAGAAAAAGACTGAAGAGTTATTGGAGAAAAAGATGGAAATATTGAAAGAAAATCTATCTGCAGAATTAGGAATCAAAATTGATGAAACCAACAAAAAGATAGATGAAATAAACAAGAAAATCAATAGGGATATCGAGTCAATAAAGAGTGATAATGAGAAAATATGGCAACAAATGGCCGACAATAATTGCAGAACTGAAGAAATTGCAAAAAATACAATAGAGGCAATTGACAAAAAATTGGAAGAAAACATAGAAGCGACGGAAGAGAGGATTGCAGTAATGGCAACGGGAGTCCATGAAGAGATGTCTGATATACGGAGAGAAGGTGAGAAGAATAAACAAAAAATTGTACAAACCGAAACGGATATCAACCACCGTATCGATAGTCTCGAGGAAACCCACAACAACCAGGTAGGAGTAATAGAACGGAGACAGACGGAAATGATAGCCGCACACACCACACTAGGGGAGAGATGTGAAGAAATATCAACCAAAGTGGACGCGGTCAAACATCAGGTGAATAACGACCAGGAGCAGCTAACTGAGCAACAACAGAGGGAGTTCAGTGACCTCAGAGATGAAATGAACCGCCTGCGAGCATTCCCCAATGTATTAACCAGATTACAACACCTGGATGGACGGAACAAATAGATTTCCGCGCGTATGTTAAAAATCCACTCGAATTCCTAGAGAGGGTGGGTGAAATACTTACCAGAAACCAAGAGAACCGTTGGTCAGTGATAAAGGGAATGTTGGACGAATCTTTTCGGAACGTATTCGACAATTGGTGGACAGCAACCCGGCATGAGGTAGACAATTATGCTGCATTTAAAGTGGCCTTCAAACTAAAATATTGGTCCGATTCCACACAAAACATCATCAGAGATGACATTACGAATGGCAGATATGATCCCAACGGCAGACAGTCGATGACAACCTACTTTTTAGGGAAGATCTGTCTAGCTAGAAATTTGGAACCGGCCATACCAGAGGAGTGCTTGGTGACAAAACTGGCCTACCATTTTAGCCAAGGAGTGTCCCAGGGGCGACTTAACGCTCAGATCAAAACAATACTAGGTATGTGTACTCTTTTGGAAAACCATGAGTGGGAGCGTTATTATCAGAGGAATCGCCAGGGTCCCGGACAGCCATATGATCGGAGTGGACCAGGCAACATTAATCCAAACAATAATACTGACCGGAATAACTATGGAAGAAATTTTAATAACCCTCCACGTTTCACTAATCACCAAGGCACAAGACAGAATAATGTTGGTGACAACAATAACCATGCAGACCGGGGAAATATAAACAATCCTAGGCCGAATGGTTATCAAGGGAACAATAATTATCGACAAGGTAGTAACTACTACGGACCTCCTAATAACCAGCCTCAAAATAACCAATACAGGCAGAATAATGGTAACAATAATAATAACCAATTTAGAAGAGTGCACTACACTCATGCCAGCAGAGGGGGAGGCAGAAGACCATATTACCAGGGTCACCGGAGTTTTCACAGCAACAATAACAATCGAAGTAACAGTGACGGAGATGAACACGAATCAGGTTATCGATCCAACAGGAGTAATAGTAGTGAAGATAATCGGCCAACCACGAGGAACACAGAAGTATACCATAATGGGAATGGGCCAGGGTCCCAAGAACCAAACGCATCAACCTCATCGGACAGGCATCCTGACAATGGTGACCTGCCTTTAAATGGGCACCGGCAGTGAAAACCACGACGACACCCTCACTGATCCGGTCTATTGGGTCTGACATATTGGCAAATACAATGGCATCAATCGAAATTCGTCGAAACAACTACTTAAAAAACATTAGACAAGACCTCATGGAAGAGAAGGAAGATAGCATCAGCGACACCGTAAACAACGAAATAGCCTACATATCAGTCAAAGTCAATGGAATCAATGCAACAGCCATGATAGACACAGGAGCAAATGTATCCTTAATTGATAAAATGGAACTCAATCATATACAGTTGGGAAATAAAACAATCATACCAACATTACCCATAAATAACATTATCTTAATTGGAGCAACAGGTCGGCAGAACAAAACCATCCGACACCAGGTACAGTTAGAAGTGTCAAGCAACGGTGAAACAATTCCGATGATTTTCTTAGTAGCGAGTGGGCTACCATTTACCCTATTAATTGGATGTGATATACTGCGGAAATATGCAGCTATCATAGATATGGACAAAACCAGAGTATCATTAAAATCAAATGAAGTTGAGTGGACAGCAGCTTTGATTGAAAATAGGAAGGCACCTCCTGAACACATAATCTACTACATACGGGAAGGCCATAACCAGAGAGAGAAGATGTCCATCAACGGAGAGGTTCGCCATAGCCAAGAAGACACATTATGGATGGAGAAAGTAGCTGAGATTAAAAAATACCAAACGAGTAACGTTGACCATATATTAACTGATGAACAAATAGAAAGACTGATACAAATTTATAATCATTATAGACATGTATTCTCTGACACACCAGGCAAAGTGAAAAATTTTCAGTGCGAGATAAAATTCAACGATCAGACTGAATTTAAAAGAAAATCGTACCCTATCGTATTTTCACTGAAGGAAGCAGTTCGTCTAGAGATACAACGCTTGATAGAAAATGACATAATCGAAATAAGCAACTCCCCATACACCAATCCTATTGTAGCTGTACCAAAGAAAAATGGCGCAGTAAGGATTTGTCTGGACGCAAGGGAGATAAACAAAGCCATAATTAATGACAGGACGTCGCCTGGAGAAATCGACGAAATTTTAAAGAAATTTTATGGCACACGGTATATCAGTATATGGGACACAGTGTGTGGATATTGGCAGGTGGAGTTACACCCCAACAGCAGAAAATATACGGCCTTTATTTTTGAAGGGCGTAACTACCAATTTAAAAGGTTACCCTTCGGCCTGGTAAATTCTGTAGCAGTTTTCGTGAAATGTATGGACGAGATCTTAGGCTAAAGTACACTACAATTTACTACAGTGTATGTAGATGATTTACTAATTACCTCCGATAATTGGGAGGAACACTGCAACCGGGTGGCACAAGTATTATGTAAATTAGAGGAAAATAATATAACACTAAAGCTGGAGAAATCCAAACTAATAGCAAATGAAGTGCAATTCTTGGGCTTTAACTTGTCTGAAACTGGCATAACCCCAGCAGAAGAAAAGATGGAGGCGATACAGCTTTTCCCAGTACCAAAGAACAAGAAACAATTACAATCGTTTCTTGGTATTTGTAATTATTATAGGAAATTCCAACATAACTATTCAGAATTGACAGCTAAGTTTTCCCAACAATTATCATCAAAGGAGAAGTGGAGATGGGGACCTGAACAGGACACAACATTTGAATTAATAAAAGAGAAATTTCTTACAACTGTAATGCTGCATCATATCATAAAGTTAAATGGACAGAACCCCAATGTGACAAGAGAGTTAGTCAAAAAACATTATCAAAACTCATCAAAAGAATGTGAAAATTGTTACCAGTAGTTAGAGGAATGTCTAATACTGCTATGAGAACACTTCACGAATGTAATACTAGTAGTTTAATAATTAAAATATTATAAACTAACTAACTGCAATTGTAAAACCAGATGTAAATAAACACCATGCTATAACTTAGAGAGCTTTCAGATAACGAAAAGTTGATGAGTACATTGAACCAACAATGTACAACAATTGTACACTATTTTAATTACTAACATTATATCCCATGTGTACTAAAATAACTAAATAAGTGACAAAATGGAAGGATGAGAACAGAAAGTATGTTGATCATACTATAAGTATATACAAAATAACATTCTTTAGCAAAATAAAGTATGAACAAATGTAAATAAATGTACATATTAGTGTTAGGATGTCAAACATATGTAGTAGAATAAGGAATGATGGCGTTACAAGTGAATATAATCAATCGAACATGGTTGGTATAGACGCCATTAACAGATTTTGTTTAAACTATAAAGATAACCATTTTATGTACTAACATGAAGGAGAAATGGACTCAAAATGTTTAGTAATAAGTATTACAGTGTAATTATAACGAAATATGGTGAAAAAGACTTATTTATGTTAAGAGTCACCAGATGAATTTCCAAGATGACCAAGTGAATTAATAATGGACGGATTTAGTGCTTGTTTAGACTTAAAATAAAGCCACAAGTGTCCGCGATTTAATGCCACTATCCAAACGACGATATGACAAAAGATAAGAAATTTATGACCATTATAAGTTTTTCAATCATTTTGAGTATCCATGTATACGTCACAGATAATCTCGAACCCACGCTTAGAGATGCGAAAAATTGAAAGTTTTATTTACCAAAGTGTTTTGGGGTTGAGAGCGTGACCTTTTGAACCAATCAAATAGCTTAAAATGACCAGACGAAAAAGAGACGCTTTAGCGAAATGTATCATTCGTTCTGCATCACTCACGGCGAGAGGTCTATGCCGAAAGTCATCAAAATATTTTTGAAATGTGCGCGTCACCTACATTAGTATACAAACAAACACTAACCTGTACACAACAACACATTATCGAGTGTCCAGTGAATTAAGTGAATAGTGAATTAACATGACCAGTGTATAATAAGGGTCATGTTCTGTGTATATAATCAGGGAGAAGATATTTTAATTATTTTAAAGAAAATAATAAAAGAAATAATTCTCGTTGATGAACGAAAATTATTGTTTGGACTGCACTAGTCATAACGCTTGAGTGCGTTTATAAACAATGATGGACAATTATCAGAATTTAATAAACAAGTTGTAGCACCATCCAATGACAATAATTAATTCAAAAATAATTATTTTACATTTTTAAAATAATTGAGAACGGCGGAATTAAATTCAGATACCGCTCATCAGTATGTGGATATAGTCGCTTACTTGACTATAACTTTTGAATTAATAAATAATTATTTTCTTGTGCAAATACTTTCATGACTGATAATTACACATCAAATGATTTATAAATAAAATGTTTGTAACTATATCATTAAGAATTTTATAAATAACATTACTTATTCTAAATAATCACTTACGTGTTACTAGGCAAACTAACCTAGAACTGAAGAATATATTTTTGTCGCAAAGAAACAATTCTGTTCTTGAATGATTTTAATGAAATGAAAGCAATAATAAGAGTTTTTTTTTATAGATTTTTTCTCTTCCCAGTACATGGTTCTGCTAATTAATGAATTAATAATAATAATATTCTTAACCGTGCAACGTTCAAAGCTTGTGTCGACCTTAACTGCTATATACTTTTGCATAACGTACGATAGTACGATATTATCGGCTATCGTACCGAGTTTAATAATTTTAAATTTTTGTTCTTTTTTATAACAATAGATAAGTAAATATTGTTATCCAAACTCACATCTTTATATCTGGTATCATGTATCTTCAAAGAACTCACTAAATTGGTAATATAATTAACTAAAGTGAAACTAACCTCGTTCACAATAATATTGTACCTTACAACAGTGTTACCAGGCTTGAGATACAGAGATCTCAATATTTGTTTAAATTTGTTATTGTTGTAAAAATATCTTATTAATTGTTTTAAAAGAGTTTACTGAATTTAATGATTGTCAATAAATCCTCAGTTTATTACCAGTGGAATCAGAGTTTTAATTTCTATAAAATAGAAGCAGTAATTTAATTTTTTTTATAAACTGTTCTCTCATAAGGTGGCGGTAGTATTTGAATTACTGATACCATACAACTTACAATTGAATATTTGATTTATTTTATTGTTTATGTGCATTCTTTTCGATATTCAAAATATCTATGTATGTATGTCAAGTGTGTTTACAGTAAGAGAAGTCGCCATCGAGAATAGTGAAGATATCCACGGATGGTAAGTGGGGAGGTTAACACAGTGAAGTGATAGCAAGCCTAATACTCTTTTAAATCATAAACTTTTAAACGTGAACACTAATTCCAATTTTAATAACCATATCTAATAATAATCATCAACAATAACATCGTATCTACATATATTCGACTGAATTATCTAAGCAGCATAAATCAAATCTATACTCTATCTTAATATCGTTGTATTGTTACAATGTGGCGCTCCATCGCGGGGCTTGATTGATTGAAGATAACGCCATTTTAATAACGTTGTACTGTTACAACGTGGCGCTCCATCGCGGGACTTGAAAAATTGGAGCTATTGGTTGTAACTCTATTCTATTCTAACGACGTTGAATTGTTACAACATACATATATTAGATTTGTATATTCAAATAAACATTCTTATTTTACAAAACCTAACCTCAAAATAAGCAATACCATTTAGGTTAATTTCTGATTACAATTTTTTAGCAGTAAATAACTTTTATTTCCATTTCCATTAATTAAATATTTTACCTGTTGTTTGGTATTATTATTTCAAATCAAAACTAGATTATTCAATCCCCATCATTGCATTTCTATCAGTTATCATTTATTTTATAATTCAAATTAAATTCAAATAAATAAATTCAAAAGAAATCCAAGTTCATTACCAAAATTAACATTTTAACTTAATTAGATCATCTCCTTCCATTAATTACTTTAATTACATTACTTAAAACTTGTTACATTAATTAAATCCCTTCACCTAAAATTTAATTACCTCATATTCAAACACTGTAAATTACTTCAAAACAATTTTAATTTATTTAACTTCATCTGGTATTTATTTACTTCATAATAAAAATTCCTCTATCATCTTCATAAGCTGCCCATCAAAACTTTCAAATTTACTACCAAATTCCTATCTTTTAATTGAATTTAATTTTCATTCTACACACATTCCTAATTATACACTGTCAATTATTCAAAAATAAAATCTTATTACTACCCTAAAATCGATTGGCACCACAAATTGATTACAACAATATAATATAGGCCTACACAAGATACTATGAATCAGCTGATATCTTCATATCTTATCAAAGTAGCATAACCTCATATAGAGAACATAAAAGCATAATACAAAATTAATTCTTTTTTTTATATCAACCTTTAATTATTTATCTTTTATTGTACCATTAACCCTCAACAAAAATTCAATTACATATATTGTAACAAAATAAAAATTTTGTTTATTTTCTAAAAGAAAATATTTTTGTCTTTTTATTTATTTATTAATTTTTAATTAATTATTTTATTTGTATTGATGTAATTTTATTTCTTTTAATTATTGTTTTTATCAATTTAATCACTTAGTATAACCAGAATTATGTTTCTGCGTTAAATGGATTGTCTCCTGTACTAATCGATTAACGGTCCTTCGTTAGTCTAAGTGTGTACTCCTTCCATGTTGTTAATCTCCGCTTTTCTAGTAGTCCAGGTTTTAAATATTATTTAGTATTCTTCTAATTATATGATTATAAATAAATAGAAGCCAACATTATAAAATTACAGTTTTTTATTAACAAAATAATAATTGATCGATTTTAAATCGATTAGTGAATCAATAAATTATAGACTCGTTTCTCAGGGTGAGTGATTACGGTATATAAATTTTTAATATTAAGTCACAGGTTCTTTGAGCTGTTATTTTATAATAGTCAGAGAAAGGGCAAAGTCTGAAAAGTATAACACTTACAATACAACGCTTAATTGTCTAAAAATACAAATTATTATTTAATATATAAAGGTGAATGATTAAACATTTTTGGGAACCCAAACTACGGAGTCTTGTCGAGGCTGCAGAGGATTATGGGAATTCAAAATGGCTGCCTCCGTGCTGCATATGTTGACGAACGCCTGCACAACGGAATTCTCTTCAAATAAAAGTTCTGCTCCAAGTTTTCCTCGTCCCAGCAGTAGTGATTAATTCCTCTGGTGATAGTGTAGTTGTCCTGGATCAGTGGTCAGTGATTCGTCTCGATAATCGGTGTTTAATAGTGTTCTTATTTCACTTTAGTCCATAAGGCCGATAATGGCAGATTTTGTCTCGATAAATTCAGAATTAGCAATTATATGTTTTAAAATAGTCATTGCACTTTTTAATGATCAGTAATTGTTTTCATTAATAGTTTAAGCTGTTTTATTTCACTTAATTTAGTGTTAACTCAAGTTTTTTTAAAATTCGCGAGTTTAATTTTGATAGATTTGGTTTATGTCCACCATCTTTTCTTCTCTCTTTATACGAATTAATTGCGAGAGCTCGTTCTGAAGTGTACTACTCCACGTATAACAATCAACTGTTTAACTTTCTTCTTCATACAAAAGGTCCTGGCCAATTTAATATTAAAATGACATTGTTTTAAATCTCTGGCATTTCCGCTTACATAATTGACTTTTACATTATATGACTGAATACATTTTTAATATTATTTAATTTTATTAAATACTAAATACATAATCTCTTACCTTAGTTAATTCCGTGTTATTTAATACTAAATATGATATTTTTACAATGTTTTCTATCTCAAAATACCATATTTACAGCATATTAGAATGTAGGCCTTAAATTTTACTTCCTGTCACTTTAAATGGTTTACCATCTTTATGAAGTTAGAATTATTATTGAATAAGATACCTGATTGAAATAAAATGTTTATTTTTCCCTAATTCCTTGTAATTTTATGACTTGGTTGTCTAAATTAAATATCATCTTTAAACTGGGCTTTCCCCCTTAGATTCCAGTGTTATTACACTTGCATTTTTTCTAATAATCTTTCATACATTCCTTCAGTCTCTTTATAAAGTATTGTTACAGTTATTATACCCTGTGATTGATTTACATTATATAAATTTCATCAATTTACTTGATTTACTTAACTTATTTACCCATTATAAGGTTGTTGAGATTTACCATTTTGCTTAGATTTTACTTTTGTTCACATACAATGATTATTATTAATACAGCTTGCTGATTATTTTTTATAAACTCTTAACTAAATTACTCTCATCTAACTAGAGTAAGGTTTACTATTAGTTAACATCATTAAACATAATAAATATTTTATAACAACAACAAAATTATACCCTATTTCAAACATTTAAGCCTGGGGTTCAATGAACTTAATATATACAAAACACATCTGTTTTTTCCTTATAAATTATTCCTTAAAATTAATTTTGGTACAGTCTTGGCTGTTTTTGTTTTATTTTAGGGATGTACCCTTGGTCACTTCACTATTTATTGCCTGCTCTTTTTTTATCTTTTGTCATTTTATTGAATGTTGTAAGATAAAGAGTGGCACTTACATAGAAACATTTTTAGTTTATTTTCATAACAAAATAACTTACACTGGTCCACTGTTATTCTTTGATCTTATCTCTATTCAGTTTTCTAGTCTTATTGGATCAAGAATCTTATTTACAGAGGATTATTAAGATTTGTTTTTTCTCATTATAAAAATAATTATCTTGTTGATTCAAACTCTTCGTTCACTTTATAAAATATTATTATAATATAAAATATATATAATAATATAAAAATAACTTTCACTGGTACACTTTTAATTATACCTCTAGACACTGTTACTTATATGTACTTTACATTAGAATTTATTTTATGTAGTTATACTTTTTAGGGGCCTTTAATCTCTTTTGGGGTTTTATTTTTTTATTACTTGGTTTCCTACAAAAGTAGTCCCTTTATTCAGGATGTCGGTTTCTTCTGGGTATTTCCTTACTTACTCCTATCCTATTACTTGGTTTCTTTCAAAAGTAGTCCTTTTATTCTGGATGTCGGTTTCTTCTGGGTATTTCCTTATTTACTCCTATCCTATTACTTGGTTTCTTTCAAAGGTAGTCCTTTTATTCTGGATGTCGGTTTCTTCTGGGTATTTCCTTACTTACTCCTATCCTACCTGGGTATTTCCTTACTTTATCATAGCTTTTTGTTTTATTTTTTATAACTTATCATATATTACATATTTGGTTTTAATTGATATTCTTTCTTCAGACTATGATTGCACTTTACTGTGGTCCTTAATTAATTTGTAATGTAGTTTTCTTTGATTTAATTTTATTTTTACCTTATTTATGATCATTTTTTCATTCAGAACAATGTGGATCATCTGTCATGCTACAGATTGCTCTCCTCCAGAAGTGATTAGTTCAGACCATAATTGAGTATGTATGAAATAATTGCTTATGATAATTTTTCGTTATTATATTCTTCGTCTCCCTCCCCATTTCTATATCGGCTTCTTCATACTTGAGCTTATTATTTTTTTCTTACATCAATTCTTCCTTGATAGTTATTGTTATCTGAGGTTTATTATTGTTATTATATTTATTTCTTCCTTAACTTAGTGCTTTATCCGTGGGATATTAATTCCCTAACATTCCCTAACACGTGAGCTGGGGCAGCCCAGAGAGGCACTTGTGGCAACATATACTCTGCTGGCCATACTACACTTCTTTGAGATCAGAGGAACTTCATCTCTGCTCAAAACATAATACTGCTGGAATTATCTACAGACAGTCATTAAATAAAAATTATATAAGAATAGTCTATTTTTCGACTAATAAAAAACATCCTTGGATACCTCACTTCGTATTTGCTCAGATTTGCTAATATTTTCTATCTCAGTTATTCTTCTTTTTAGTTATTCTTCTTACTATTTATTCTGCTAACTTTTTAGTTCTGCTGATATATTTATTCTTATCATGGTTGGAAGCTCTGTTGATATATTTATCACTTGTTATTGGGTGTAAACTTTTTCATCTGAATTCTCTTTAATTCCTTTATTGTTCACACAATCTTCTTCTGGTTATCGATATTAATAGCATATATATATATATATTTTTTTTTCTTATATATATATATATATTTTCTTAGTTCTTCTGAATTGTTCTACTGGTTTCAAGTTATTACAGTTATTCTTCCAATTGTTTTCATTATAATTGAAATTCAAATTGTGATCATAGTTATATTATATATATATATTTTTTTCAAAATTATTATTTCGCTCTGGGTTTCATCCAAATCATTTCCTTAACATTATATTATTTACATGGTCCTTACTTCTCTTTGTATTTCGTATATGTTTTATTATTTTCTTTCCACAACTAGTTTATTCATATTATTGGTATAAGTCGTCCTTAGTTTTTTAGAATTTAGTAATATAATTATTATTTCTCTTTACAATTCGTTTCCATAATCGTTTGTTCAAATAATTCTTGTAAGTTGTCCTTATAGTTTTTGGAATTTGGTAGTATAATTATTATTTTTCTTTACAATTCGTTTCCATAATCGTTTGTTCAAATAATTCTTGTAAGTTGTCCTTATAGTTTTTTAGAATTTGGTAATAAATTAATCATTCAAAATTAAATTCTGTAAATTATTGTTGTAAGTTGATCTTACGTTCCTTTTTTGAATTTGTTTGAAATTCAAATTCAAATTCTAATCTTCTTAATTCCAAATTAGTTCCTGCAAATCATTTATGTAAGATGGCCTTACGTTCTTTTTAAATTTAGTTATTTTATATTCAATAAATTCTTCAATTCAAAATTAAGTTCCATAAATAATTATTTGTAAGTTGATCTTACTTATTTTTTGAATTTTGTTATTTTATATTTCCATTTAAAATTAATTTCTGTAAATAATTGTTGTAAGTTGATCTTACGTCCTTTTTGAATTTTGTTATTTTAAAATTTAATCCTCGTAATACTTTTTTATGGAGGCCTGGTTATACACGCCTTTGATTCTTCCTGAAACTATCTCCTTTAGTTCATAGGTGTTATTGTTATTTGTTTTGGTGACTATAAATGGTCCAGTATATAGTAACAATAACTTCTTAGTTATCCTTTCTAGGGTGCTGGGTAGTTCGCGATTTTTCAGCAGTAACCTTCCTCCCATTGTATATGTTATTATTCTCCCAATCGCCTTCTGATACTTGGTTTGCCGCTTCTCCTGGTCTTCAGCCACCTTGTTATAAAATTTTACTTTGTCAAATTTATAACCATCATTCATAGGGAACACTATGATTCCCTTGATCTCACGTGGGGGTGGTTTCTCGTACATGGCGGAGTATGGGGTAATTCCTATAGCCGGATGATAAGCTAAATTGAGGAATTCCTCCGTGGCTGCTAGATATTCTTGCCATTTTTTCTGTTGGTGGTGACAGTAAGTCCTCAGTATTCTTCCCACTTCTCTTAACACCCTCTCTGCCGGATTACTACTTGGGTGGTAGAGCGATGTTTTATACGTTTTAATCCCAAGTGATAATAAGGTATCCCGCCATCTTCTCCCCTTAAATTGTGTACCATGGTCAGTTATGATTGATGAGGGTTTTCCTATTTCTGGAACATATAGTTCGGTTATCACTCCCAGAATTTTCAGAGTTGTTGCCCGATTAACCGGGTATAGCTTTATAAACTTTGTGAAATGGTCCATTATTATTATTAGGTATTTATATCAGTGTCGACCGCCACTACGGGGAAATGGTCCGCAGATGTCTAAGAACACTTTCTCCAGCTTCGCCTTAGATGTTGTGGGTATCATAATGCCTTCCTTCTTCTCGTTATTAGTTTTCACCAGTTGGCAAATATGACAGGATTTGAGGAAATTTCTCACCTTCCGATTTATGTTTTTTATGTGACAGCTCTCTTCTAGTGCCTTTATCACTTTCAGGGCTCCCATATGGCCATACCGTATATGGTAATCGATTATTATTGGTTGAAATAATCACCTTCCAGGTTTCCTGATTTAGGGAAGTTTTAATAATTAATATTCCTTTATTGATATGGTAAAATTTAGATATTGTGTCATCTTGTTCTTCTAATCGATTCTTGATATTTTTCAACTTCGGGTCAGATTGCTGGTGGATGCTGATGTTCATCAATAATGCTTCTAAATCTGATCTGGCTCTAATAATGTTGTAGATCTTGAGTATGCTCTCCTTCTCTCCCTCAAAAGTTTGGTCTTCCAAATTAATCCGTGATAACACGTCCGCTACAACATTCTTTTTTCCCGGGATGTACTCCCATCATAGATCGTACTCTTGCAGGGCAAGTATCCACCTGGTCAGTCTGCCGTAACTCAATTTACATCTCCTTAATAACGAGATAGATTTATGGTCAGTCCGGACTGTAACTGGATAACCTAAAATATAGGTACGGAATTTACCACAAGCAAATACTACACTGAGTAATTCTTTCTTGGTTACATTGTAGTTCCTTTCGCATTGATTCAATGTCCGACTAGCGAAGCTAATCACTAGATGGTGACCCTTCTCATCTTGATACAGTGTCGTTCCTAGACTGATGTTGCTGGCATCGGAGTTTAAGAAGAAAGGTTGTTTAAAATTTGGGTGAAGTATTATAATTTTTAAAAACTTGTCCTTAATGAGTTGAAAGGTAACGTCTTGCTCTTGACCCCAGATCCATTTGTTTTTGGAGGATAATTGATGTTGAAATTTGGCTGTTAGCTCTGAATATTGATTTTGGAATTTTCTGTAATAATTACAGAGTCCTAGAAATGACTGTAATTGTTTTCTATTCTTTGGTTTAGGGAACTTCTGTATTGCTTCCACCTTTTCTAATGACGGTGAGATTCCTTGGTCATCCAAATTAAATCCCAAGAACTGGACTTCTCTAGCAATGAACTTGGATTTTTCTAATTTAAGAGTTATATTGTTCATGGCTAATTTCTCGAGTACGTGTTCCACTCGGTAGCAGTGTTCCTCCCAGGTTTCCGAGGTAATAAGTAGATCGTCTATATACACAGTGGTAAATTGGAGTGCTTCCTGTCCAAGTATCTGGTCCATGCAGGCCACAAAGATGGCTACTGAATTAACGAGTCCAAAGGGCAATCTCTTGAATTGGTAATTGCGCCCTTCAAATATGAATGCCATATACTGACGGCTCTGTGGGTGCAACTCCACTTGCCAGTAACCGCACACCGTGTCCCATGTACTAATGAACTTGGTACCATGGAACCTTTTTAAGATTTCTTCTATCTCACCGGGCGATGTTCTGTCATTTATTATCATCTTGTTTATCTCGCGCGCATCCAAACAAAGCCGGACTTGGCCGTTTTTCTTTGGAATTGCTACGATTGGACTAGTGAATGGAGATTGACTACTCTCTATGATGTCACTGCTGATCATTTTATTAATTTCCGCTCGTACGGCCTCCTTCAGTGAATGCGCTATAGGATATGATTTTCTGTTAAACTCCACTGTTTCCCTGAATTGAAGTTTGCATTGATAGTTTTTTATCTTACCGGGTTCATCTGAAAATACTGATCGATACTTCTCATATATCCTTATTAAATTGTTTGCTTGGTGTAAGGGTAATTTTTCCCTTGTGATTGCGCACCGGAAGTCCCTTATTTCCTGTATCTTCTGTGACCATAAAACCTCTTCCGTGTCATTGTATACTATTTGGTTAATTAGGGAGTTGTTTTCTATATAGTTTATTTTCCGAAGTTGTTGGTGGATACTGCTGGGAAGTATTGTCTCGCTACCTACTAAATCCGCCGTCCACATTATCCCTTCTGTAAACAGTGATACCTTTTCTTTGCTCAAATCAATGATAGCTGAGTTCCTCCTTAATACATCGCACCCTACCAATATATTAAATGGCAATCCTGTTGCAATTAAAAATACCATATTTATAGCTATACCCTTGCTAATAACATTTACGGAAACTTGTTTTCTTATAGTTTTGTTTTGGCGACCAGTGGCCCCTATTAATATAATATTATTTACAGGTAATATCGGCAATGTTCGACCACATTCTTTTTGGATTCTTTCCAATTCAATTGTATTAATTATAGATACGTTCGCACCTGTATCAATCATTATTTGGGCGAAAATCCCTTCTACTTCCGCGTTTATGTATATGATCTCATTATTTTGACTATTGAGGCTAGTGTCATTCTCCTCCAATAGTTCGTTTCTTATATTTTTCAAATAGTTACTACTAATGATAGTAATATTATTAGAGTCAGTTGCACCTTGCAACTCTTGTTCATACCCAGGAGATAGGAGCAGTGAAGGGTCGTGATAATTCATCACTGCCTCCTCCCGTTTAAATTATCATTGTCGTTGTTATTATTATTAGGGCCGACCGAGGTGTCGGTCTGGAAACTTTGAGTCGGTTCCTACCACTCAATACTATGGTCAAATGGTTGTTAGTGGTTTGGTTGCCGGTCGGGATCATCTAAACTGGTACTTCGTCTAGGTTGATTGTATCTCGGACCATCACGTTCTCCGTTTCTCCGCCGATTATCATAATCGTGGAAACTGTTCCGTCGCTGATGTGTATATCTTCTTTGACCATTATCTTCGGCCCTTATGAAATTCACTCTTGGTTGGGAAACCCTATTGTTATTATTGTTGTTATTTGGTTGGTAATTTCTATTATCATTGTAATAATGTTCAGTATTACCTTGGTTGGGGTTTCTCTGACTATTATAATTATTGTGGTTCTGATAATAATTATTTCTATTACTTGGGTAGCTGTTGCTATTCCTGTTAGGATTCTGGTTATTAGGGAAATTATTATTATTATTATTATTAGTGTGATTATTACTATTATAATAATTCGAATTGTTGCGGTTCCCGTGGTAGTTATTACCATTATGGTTATTATTGTTATTGGGGTACTGATTATTTCTTATTTCAGGCCGATCATTCCTCCTTCTACTTTGCCGATAGTAGTATTCGTTTTTGTAATTCTCTAACAATTCGGTCATAGCTTGCACCGTCTTTATTTGGCTACCCCTTCTTGCTCTTATGATGTCTTCATCGTAGTGGTATGACAATTTATTTACTAGGCATTCCTCGGGTATTGCCGGTTGCAAATGTTTTGCAAGACACACTTTTCCTAAGAAATAGGCAGTCATAGTATTACCTATTTGGGCATTGTATCTTCCATGACAGATGTTGTCATGTATCAAGTTCTGTTTTGTCTCCGACCAGTACTTTGCTTTGAACATGTTCTTGAATTGTTGGTAGTCCGCGATTTCACTCCTATTCGCCATCCACCAATTGTCCGTCATTTCTCGGAACGATTCGTCTAACAGTTCCCAGTTGGTACTCCATCTACTTCCCCGATGTTTGGCAAAGTATTCTTCAATCTGGGCCAAGAACTCCATAGGTTTTCTTTTATACTGGCGAAAATTCAGCCATTCTCGATTTTCATTAATAGGAATACCTGTAATGTTAGTGGGTCTATTTCGAATGACTTCCATCTCTTCTTGGCTCTGCCGTACTTGACTGGTTATGTTCGTCATAGCAACTTCCATACCGTCACACCTTTCCGTGACTTGGTTCCGTACCTTCCCTAATTCTTCCTGTGTTTCTCTTCGGTTTTCTTTCAATTTGTTTCTATTGTTTGTTTCGATAGTATTTATTTTGGTGGTTACTTCTTCCTTAAAACCCTGTACTTCTCATTCAGTCTGGCTACATCTTTCATCAACTTCCATGATTTGTTGTTTCATTCCTATTGTTTCTTCTTCTAATCTCTTGGTTGTGGATTCATTATTATCGTTGATTTCCTTGCTCAACTCTTCTTTTAACAACTCTATCCTCTCATCTAACTTGTCCATATTTTCCTGGTTAACCTCTCTTAATTCTTCTCTTAAGAGTTGGTTATCCTCTTTCAATTCTTCCAACTTCTCCCCCATCTTTTCTTCCATCTTCTTATTATTTTCCTCCAGCTTCTCTTCCATTTTCTTACTATTCTCCCTTAACTTCTCCCTTAACTGTTAGTTGTCACCTTCCATCTTCTTACTAGTTTCAACAATTTTCTTATTTGTATTTTCAATTTGATTACTTAATTCTTCTTTTGTGGATTGGTTGTTCTCATCCATTTTCTTACTCAATTCTCCCAATTTCTCCCCCATCTTCTCTTCCATCTTCTGGCTCAACTCTTCTTTCAACTGTTGGTTGTCCTTATTCATTGATTTGTTATCCTCTCTCATTTCCATTATCATTCTCATCATGGTTTCCTGGAAATCGACGTCCCCTGTTTGCGTGGGTTTCTCTGGTTGTTCCTCTTGTTGTGCGGGTTGGTTAGGTTCCGCAGGGGGTAATCTTCCTTTAATATCTTCAACCGGAGTTGCCTCTTTATCATCCATATCGATCTCTTCGATTTCTTTTTCAGCTTCTGCCGCCCTTTTCTTGGATAGTGCTCGTTTCGGCATTTTTATTACCTTTCTTGACTTGATAACAGCTGCCGGCTAAAATTAGGAATTGGGCAAATTTTTCTTATCTTATATGGCCTATCAATCACTAATTAAAGCCCCTTAAGTTGGATGCCAATTTTGTTTATTTTCTAAAAGAAAATATTTTTGTCTTTTTATTTATTTATTAATTTTTAATTAATTATTTTATTTGTATTGATGCAATTTTATTTCTTTTAATTATTGTTTTTATCAATTTAATCACTTAGTATAACCAGAATCATGTTTCTGCGTTAAATGGATTGTCTCCTGTACTAATCGATTAGCGGTCCTTTGTTAGTCTAAGTGTGTACTCCTTCCACGTTGTTAATCTCCGCTTTTCTAGTAGTCCAGGTTTTAAATATTATTTAGTATTCTTCTAATTATATGATTATAAATAAATAGAAGCCAACATTATAAAATTACAGTTTTTTATTAACAAAATAATAATTGATCGATTTTAAATCGATTAGTGAATCAATAAATTATAGACTCGTTTCTCAGGGTGAGTGATTACGGTATATAAATTTTTAATATTAAGTCACAGGTTCTTTGAGCTGTTATTTTATAATAGTCAGAGAAAGGGCAAAGTCTGAAAAGTATAACACTTACAATACAATGCTTAATTGTCTAAAAATACAAATTATTATTTAATATATAAAGGTGAATGATTAAAAATTTTTGCGAACCCAAACTGACGGAGTCTTGTCGAGGCTGCAGAGGATTATGGGAATTCAAAATGGCTGCCTCCGTGCTGCATATGTTGACGAACGCCTGCACAACGGAATTCTCTTCAAATAAATGTTCTGCTCCAAGTTTTCCTCGTCCCAGCAGTAGTGATTAATTCCTCTGGTGATAGTGTAGTTGTCCTGGATCAGTGGTCAGTGATTCGTCTCGATAATCGGTGTTTAATAGTGTTCTTATTTCACTTTAGTCCATAAGGCCGATAATGGCAGATTTTGTCTCGATAAATTCAGAATTAGCAATTATATGTTTTAAAATAGTCATTGCACTTTTTAATGATCAGTAATTGTTTTCATTAATAGTTTAAGCTGTTTTATTTCACTGAATTTAGTGTTAACTCAAGTTTTTTTTAAATTCGCGAGTTTAATTTTGATAGGTTTGGTTTACGTCCACCATCTTTTCTTCTCTATTTATAGGAATTAATTGTGAGAGCTCGTTCTGAAGTGTACTACTCCACGTATAACAATCAACTGTTTAACTTTCTTCTTCATACAAAAGGTCCTGGCCAATTTAATATTAAAATGACATTGTTTTAAATCTCTGGCATTTCCGCTTACATAATTGACTTTTACATTATATGACTGAATACATTTTTAATATTATTTAATTTTATTAAATACTAAATACATAATCTCTTACCTTAGTTAATTCCGTGTTATTTAATACTAAATATGATATTTTTACAATGTTTTCTATCTCAAAATACCATATTTACAGCATATTAGAATGTAGGCCTTAAATTTTACTTCCTGTCACTTTAAATGGTTTACCATCTTTATGAAGTTAGAATTATTATTGAATAAGATACCTGATTGAAATAAAATGTTTATTTTTCCTTAATTCCTTGTAATTTTATGACTTGGTTATCTAAATTAAATATTATCTTTAAACTGGGCTTTCCCCCTTAGATTCCAGTGTTATTACACTTGCATTTTTTCTAATAATCTTTCATACATTCCTTCAGTCTCTTTATAAAGTATTGTTACAGTTATTATACCCTGTGATTGATTTACATTATATAAATTTCATCAATTTACTTGATTTACTTAACTTATTTACCCATTATAAGGTTGTTGAGATTTACCATTTTGCTTAGATTTTACTTTTGTTCACATACAATGATTATTATTAATACAGCTTGCTGATTATTTTTTATAAACTCTTAACTAAATTACTCTCATCTAACTACAGTAAGGTTTACTATTAGTTAACATCATTAAACATAATAAATATTTTATAACAACAACAAAATTATACCCTATTTCAAACATTTAAGCCTGGGGTTCAATGAACTTAATATACAAAAAACACATCTGTTTTTTCCTTATAAATTATTCCTTAAAATTAATTTTGGTACAGTCTTGGCTGTTTTTGTTTTATTTTAGGGATGTACCCTTGGTCACTTCACTATTTATTGCCTGCTCTTATTTTATCTTTTGTCATTTTATTGAATGTTGCAAGATAAAGAGTGGCACTTACATAGAAACATTTTTAGTTTATTTTCATAACAAAATAACTTACACTGGTCCACTGTTATTCTTTGATCTTATCTCTATTCAGTTTTCTAGTCTTATTGGATCAAGAATCTTATTTACAGAGGATTATTAAGATTTGTTTTTTCTCATTATAAAAATAATTATCTTGTTGATTCAAACTCTTCGTTCACTTTATAAAATATTATTATAATATAAAATATATATAATAATATAAAAATAACTTTCACTGGTACACTTTTAATTATACCTCTAGACACTTTTACTTATATGTACTTTACATTAGTATTTATTTAATGGTGTTATACTTTTTTAGGGACCTTTAATCTCTTTTGGGGTTTTATATTTTTATTACTTGGTTTCCTACAAAAGTAGTCCCTTTATTCAGGATGTCGGTTTCTTCTGGGTATTTCCTTACTTACTCCTATCCTATTACTTGGTTTCTTTCAAAAGTAGTCCTTTTATTCAGGATGTCGGTTTCTTCCGGGTATTTCCTTATTTACTCCTATCCTATTACTTGGTTTCTTTCAAAAGTAGTCCTTTTATTCTGGATGTCGGTTTCTTCTGGGTATTTCCTTACTTACTCCTATCCTACCTGGGTATTTCCTTACTTTATCTTGGCTTTTTGTTTTATTTTTTTATAACTTATCATATATTACATATTTGGTTTTAATTGATATTCTTTCTTCAGACTACGATTGCACTTTACTGTGGTCCTTAATTAATTTGTAATGTCTGTTTCTTTGATTTAATTTTATTTTTACCTTATTTATGATCATTTTTTCATTCAGAACAATGTGGATCATCTGTCATGCTACAATATTCAACAACAAAAATTCAACAATCATTACAACAAATACATAATACCCATATGTACTTTCTGATACATTATATAACAACCATATGACTCCACAACTAAACACATTTTTATTTTTACTCATTTACTGTTTATTATCAAGTTTAAATCTTATAAATATCGTTTAAATTCATTATCAAAATCTATTTATACCTCATTAATTAATTAACTAATTCATCTCAATCAGTTTTTTACAACACCAAGCTACTTTAATTACAATAGTCAAAACAATTATATTTCATTTATTATCACCTTCATAATCAGTAGCGTAACTAGGAGCCGCAAGAGCCCGCAATGTGGGGGGGGCAAGCAAAAGAGGGGCCCCGGGCTCCGGCGCTGCGCCGTATTTCTTTATTTATTAAATTTTTATTTTTATTAATTTTATTTAACAGTGATAAGAAAGATATATTTTATAAAATCAAAGCACTTCGGCGTTCACGTAGTCACAATAGTTAGCAAAATTTCTGGAAGAAACTCCGGCAGGAATGGGGTGACAAGTCCGATGCTGCACACTGGTGCCAATATGGTTCGTATGGTACAGTCGACAAAGTCAAACTGAAATTTGTGCAGTGGCAAAGTGATTCCCGCTCGAGCGATCTTAGCCGAGTACATACAGTCCATTCAATAATTCAGAACGCGATAGAGCGATAGCAGTGTTTCACAAAGCACTTGCTATATAAAATAATAATACCGAACATCACGGAAGGGACGGTAACTACGTGGTAAGTTTATAAAATGATATGAGAGTATTGTTTGATTAGTTTGTTTATAAATGCTGGCGACAGCAAGCTCGCTGTGGCAGGACGAAATTGTGATTCATTAAGTTGACGTCATTTAGATTTGTTTGTGTTTGTTTGTTTCTGATTGCTCCATACTCATCTGGTCCAGAGTGTAGTGCCAACTGACTCGACAGTGTGATTCTGTTCAAAGATTGAAGTGGATGGTAGTGACTTAGTGAAATTTTTATCTTTATCGTCATCAAAGAGGTATGTTTAATTATATGTACGTATATTTTTACTTTCTCTTACCCTATATGAAATATAGGTTGTAAAGATTTGATGGGTTAACTTAATTGCCACACGTTTTGTCGGTGAACCGGAAGTGCCACTTTACTCTTGCAATTTTTCGGTTTTTTACGATTTTCTCAAAAACGGCTCTAACGATTTTGTTTAAAATTGCTCTATTTATAGACTGTTAGGCGTTCTATAATATGTACTGGTTTATGTCAACATAATCGAATTTTAAACTCATTATACAATTTTAGCGGCAGTAAAAATATTATACACATACCTGTGTAATCTACACGTACAGAAAGCTAAAAGAAAATTAATTTTAAGTACCGGTAGTGTTTTACAAAAAATGCAATAAATCTAAACAGCAAATAAAATTAATGCTACTGGTTAAATTTGAAATACTTTGAAAAGTAGGGTAAGAGAAAGTCGTGTAAGTGTTTCACACCAGATTTTTAATTATTGTTTCATATTTAAAATCTGTTCACCAATATTTGCTTAAATCTTCACATCTAATAAGAACTATTAGTTATTAATCCGGTAAATACTCAAATAGCTCGTATAAATGTGATTTATTTTTGATTATTCATTTTATCTATTTAGATAAGTAAATAATGGATAAACAAAGATCCTATGCCAGTGGAGCGCAAAAGAGGAAGAAGAAGAGAGACACTGAGGAGAATTTAAAGAAAAATAAGAAAATTGAAAGTTTTTTTTCTCAACAAAGGTCAACTTCCTTGAATACTGTTGCGATACCATCATCATATGAAGATACCCCACCTACACCTAGCAGTAGCACCACCTGTACAGATGAACGTTCTGTTCCTTCAACATCGTTGGATGCCACGGAGATGGAAGTAACGATTTCTAACAAGGAAAATGAATCTACCACAAAGCAGCATTACAACAAATTTGAAAATATTATCAAAACAGATATGGGTAATTTTCAAACCTCTCTCGACGATGATGTACGCAAGTTCGTCATATCTTCTGAACCGTTTCAGCCAAGAGGACCATTCAAAATGGACCCTCTACAAAGTAATAGACATTTCTCTGAAACGTATTATAATTGCGCATATAAATATGGAAAAATAAGAAGACAATGGTTGTGCTACTCTCAAATTTTAGATATGGCATACTGTGAACCGTGCTGGTTATTTTCCTCAGAGAAAAATTCTCATTGGCGTAGTGGAATTAGTGACTAGCAAGATTATCTAAAAAAATTAAAATCCATGCTAATAGTTTACATCATGTTAAAGCATATCAGATATATGATAATTGGAAGAAGAATAGAGTTATAGATAAGAACACAGAGACAGTGATTAAACATGAGGCATCGTTTTGGAGAATGGTTCTTGAATGATTATTTGATATCACCCTTATGTTAACAAAGAATTCGTTAGCATTTCGTGGTCATAGAGAAGAGGTAGGAGAAGGTTATAATGGAAATTTCTTATTACAAGTGAATTTACTAGCAAAATATGATGATATGAAACAAGTTTTGAATAAACCTAAAGGTACAGTGAAATATCTGAGTCCTGCAATTCAGAATGAAATTATAGAATGCTTGGGAACAAATCTTGAAAAATCATTGATAAATGAAATTAATTCATCGCCATTTTTCTCTTTGATAGTAGATACTACGCAGGATATCACAAAAATTGATCAGATGAGTATAATTTTTCGTTATGTACAAATTATACAAGATGAAACCCGCAAGCCTCTCCAATTAAATATTAAAGAGACATTCATGGGTTTTCCTAATACCACAAATCACAGTGCTTCTGGAATGACTGAGCAGATATTATCATTTTTGAATTCACAGTCGATTAATTTAAAAAAATGTAGAGGTCAAGGTTATGATGGGGCAAATGTTATGAAACAATAGTGTGCAATACAAACAATAGCGTACAATAGTGTGCAAACAAGAATTAAAAATATAGAACCACTTGCGGAATATGTACATTGCGCAAGTCACAATTTAAATTTAGTAATTAACTACACTGTCTCAGGTTGTAAAGAAGTTGTAAATTTTTTCACACTGTTGCAAGAAATTTATACCTTTTTTGGAAATAGTATAAATCGCTGGGATTTATTGTCCAACTTTACAGGGGACTCACAGATAACTTTGAAAAGACTGAATCCAACAAGATGGTCGTCGAGAATATCTTCGTTAAAAGCAGTAAAATTACGATTTTTGGATATACTTAAAGCTTTAACAGAAATAATGTTAAGAAGTACTAAAAAAGACGAAAGCAATGATGCTACCAATATTATTAAGAAAATGTCAAATTTTGAATTTGTGTTTATATGCGTAATACTGGAATCAATTTTGAGTGAAATAAATTATGCTTCAAAAGTCTTACAGAATAAAGATATTGATTTTCAAACTGCAAGCAACGTACTATATAGTTCTAAAACAAAAATAGAAGAGTTTAGAGACATTTATGATGAATTAAAGGAAGAAGCAGTTCGTATCTGTGCTAAGTGGAAAATAGTTCCAGAATTTGCAAGTAAACGGCGAATTACTGTAAAACGACACTTCGATGTCGATGAAATATCACATGACCACAAATTTGAAAACGAAGAAAAAAAATTTAGAGTTAATGTTTTTGCTAATATCATTGACATTGTTAATACACAACTAAATGAAAGGTTCTTAAGTATGTTTAAACTGTCAAAGTTATTTTACTTTTTGGAACCTAAACAACTTTTAGAAACTAAGGAAGAACTTATATCAAGAACATTATTGTCAAGATTTGAGTCCGACTTTCCCGATGCAACTACTAAATGCGATTTCATTGCTCAAACATGATATAACATCAGAAACAACAATAAAAGAAATGACTGAATTGTTGCTTATTAAGTACCACTACTTAGAATGTGATTTTTCTGAAGTGATTTCTGGATTACTGCTATTACTATCCTTGCCAGTTACAGTAGCAAGTGCTGAACGATCATTTAGTAAATTAAAACTTATCAAAACTTACATGAGGAATGCAACTAAACAAGATCGTTTAAGATATTTGTCTCTTTTAACAATTGAATATGAGATGGCACAAAAACTCAATGTAAAGGAACTGATAAAAGACTTGGCCAATAAGAAAGCTCATAAGGTAGAGATATGAATACTTCCGAGTACGAATCATTATATGTATGCTCAAAGTAGCTAATATTACTAACTAACTGTTACTTTATTTCTGTAAATATTCTATGTTTGTTTCTTTTGTGAAATTTATATAAGTTTGGTTTTTTAAATGAAAATTATTTAAGTTTGTTATTGTAAAGATTATTGAAGTTTATATATATCATAAAGTAAACATTTATTGTATAAGTAGTTAATTATTTTTCTACCAGTAACTATCCTCTAAAAAAAGATAATCGACATTAAGTTTAAACTCATTCATCATAAGCATGAGGGGATGGGGGCCCCAAAAAAATATTTGCGGGGGGCCCGTCATTTCTAGTTACGCCACTGTTCATAATTATTCTCATTATTTGTTTAGTTTGATAAAATATTATTATTATTATTGTTCTTGAAATCGGTTCCTACTACATACACACTTTGTTTACATCAAATACATTTTACAACACAAATACAATTTATCTCACTATGAATTTATTCACAGTTTTTTTGTCATATTTTTCCGTTTACCACACCTCATTTCATAAAACAGTCCAATTCAAAACCAAACTACTTACATAGTTAACTGTACATAAACATTAATTGTTTACCCCCCATCATCGTATAATAACCTGGTCTTACATCGACACCATTCATCTACAATTAAAGACATATAGCTATCATAATTATGATAATCATCATCATCAATTCTATCCATTGTATCACTATAGTAATTACAAACCTTATTGCATACTATTATTTCAAAATTCCTGCCGACATTTGGTATGGTAGTATTTTCTGTTAACATCAGGTAAGTTACATCATTATATTCATCTACTACATCAGTTATCTCATAAGGTACATAATCAATATCCCCAACCTTATCATCATTTGCTGTACTACCTATTTTGCAAGGTAAGTATTGTAGCGCAACAAAAATGATCGCATTTATGCTACATAAAAGAAGATTCACAGATTGATAAATATATTGATACTTAATCCCCTAATAGAACAGAGACCCAATTATGACAATTATAGTCATAGACAAAATAAATAAGAATGCAAGGTAGTGTTGAATAGAATAAACGAACCTGTAAAATAAATAATAGCTAATGATATATGTTTAATAAAAATCAAAACAGAAAAATCAAACAATGACTTAATTTATGGTAATAACAGATAAGAATTTTGTGTTAAAAAAGTATTATATTATGACAAAAATGTTATGATAAAGTTTATGTGATGTTATATCAAATATGTGTTGAGTTCATGAAAAATAATGAAACAAATAGTGTTATTCAATGACTGTCATAGAATGAAGGGTGAGGCAGTTAACCAATGTTCATAAGTTCGAATTTTGTTATATGTGATCGAGAGATCAAGATAAATTTGTTATTAGATGTAGAAAAATAATTGTTTATACAAATGTTAATAATTAAGTTTTGATTGTATGTACGAATTTATATAAAAGGGACTATAGATGCCTAACAGACATAACCACAGGTAGATCAATTTACAATAAAAGGCCTAACAGCCAAAAATACTAAATAAACACTTATAACTTAAAGGTTAGATACACCAATTAATAATAATTAATAAATACACTATGAACAGCTAGGAAGAAGAAAAAACATTAAGTTAATAATAATATTTAATAAAATTTATACAAATTATAATAATACCATAATGCCATAATATCGATTGGTAAAAAATAATATCGAAGGTGGATTAAATATAATAAAAAAGGAAAAAAACGGAATTATATAAAAAAAAACAGTAGAAGATGTGTATAAAACAATAAACCAGCTATCGGTAAATTTACATTCCGATAGGACAGCAAATTGACAAAGAATAGACAAAAAAATATATGAAAGAAACACTATATAGTCCAAACATGTGGAAGCGGAAATTAATATAGGTTGCTAGGGAAAAATTAAGAAGAATGTTGTTGATTTATGAAATAACAAGAATTGCTTTTGTAAAAACTGAAGGTGATGATTTAAAAAACCCAAGAAGAATATATTGAATCATAACATTCGAAATCAAAAGATACGATTATAAAGAAGATAAAATTCTAATGATAATACTTACATCTATCACTAACACAGATTAATAAAATAACGATATATTATGAAATAATAATCGAGAACAAATAACCAAATTCTACAAGAAGAAACTTGGACTGTCCCATGTCCGAAGGGAATTGACGAAAAGTTAATCAAATATAAAGAGTTAACAATAACACAAATCATAATATTCACAACACCAGAAATTATAACCTTGCAAATACACGGAACAACACTAACTGCTTCAACCGAAGGAAGAACCTATTTGGATCCTGACGGTGCAGAAGAAACATCAATCGTGCTGTAAAACAATTCAGAAGCTGTATTCCGAAGTGGACAGGACAAGATTTACTTTTATTAAACTGAAGAAAGAAAACTGTACTTCATAATTGACCAGAACAACAAATTTAGCGATCAACCGCCTACGTGATTGGCGTCGTTAGAGTCTGGTAAAATTATATTATATTAATCATACTAAATACACAACACATAATTTTTGTAAATTTTGCATTCTTATTATGTATTTTTAGTCTTCCCCACAGTTACAAGAACCTTCACACCCTGAAATAAATAAAATACGAATCAAATATAATATATAACCAAATATAAACAAAGGATCAAATAACCAACAATCGATACCTGAATCTATAGTCCCAACATATATTAATTGGAATATATTATCTTAGTTAATGTGAATTGAATACACAAATAAAGAACCTTTATATATTTGTCACACCTTGTTATTTGGAGTATGGTTTAGTGAACTGGAACAAAAGTAACTGAATAAGTAGAGAATAAATAGTTAATATAAACATCGAATAACCTACAAGTTTCGTTGAGCCGATACTACAGCGCTTATAGCGGAATTATCTGACACCAAAGAGGGAGTGTAAAAATATAAAATCAGACAGAACTCTCTTCAAGGCATAATAGGGTTGGATGAAATTGTAGAATAAATCTTAAGTTATTTAAGTTCGAGGCACACTAACACTGATAATTATTAAATAGTTAAGTTAACATTAATTGAGTACATACATATATTCCACAACTCCAAATATTTCCGAGAATTTATACAATTAAATTAATAGAACACAATCGACGAATACAACAGAGGGGTTTTTAAGGAGAGGTAACCCGTATTGTAACAGTATTCAATATTATTAACTCTCGTAATATCTAACATCTCTGCTAATTCATTATAATCTCTGTTCAGCTTAAATATTTCTATCACTCTCTCTCTCTCATAATCACTTTGTATTTCCATCAAAACTCCATTGCCACTATTATTATTTATTTTACCTTCTAACACCACATTTTCAATCATATCATCATAATTACCACTAGTTTTAAATTCGTCACTTACCTTAGTACTTGTACCTTCATTATTTTTGTTCTCGTTACACTCACTCGTGTCATTATTTTTAACACTACTACACCCACTTATTTGGTTCAATTCATTATCACTTATACTTTTAAATTGATTGTTCATACTTAGATTATGCATTTTTATCTCGTTTTTTATGTTTACAACTTCGTTATTCATTTCTACTAACCTTCGTCTCGTTTGTCAAGCTTATTATTTATTTCTCTCATCGCTGACTTGATTTCGGATTTGATTTCATTTAAGCTTGTGTTCAAGTTATTATATCCTGACTTCATTTCAGTTTTAAATTCATTTAAACTTGTGTTTAAATTATTATTTTCTGACTTTAACTCATCTAAACTCGTGTTTAACTTATTATTTTCTGACTTCATTTCAGTTTTAAGTTCATTTAAACTCGTGTTTAAATTATGATTTTCTGATTTCATTTTCTCGTCTTGTTTGTCAAGCTTATTATTTACGACATTTATCTCTGATTTGACTTCCGTTCTAAATTCGTGTTTTGTTGGTCAAATTTACTACTCATCATTTCCATAAACAATGCTAACGGACTAAGTACTTCTACAATGTCGATTTTACTACCCTTAGCATATACCGTCTCAATCGTTACTTCGTCTGTTGTATCGTCTACGCTCTCATTAATATTTGTCGATATTAAATCGTCTTGTGTAACGTTTAAAATTGCTCCCCTCTCTACACCCTCACATAAATTTGCACTCCTGTTTTTCTCTGCCATTTCGACTAGGTTGTAAATTATTAAATTTAATTTACAACATCGCTGTTACGGGCACCGATTGAAGTAGTTCAAATGAATTGGTAATTAAAATATTTAAATTCCGTCCCTGTTTTGGGCGTCGTTTGAAGTAGTACTCGTGAATTAAATGATTGAAATATTTAAATTGTGTCACCTACCTTTATTTGGACGTCAATTGTAAGTCTTGACGTTCATGTGAAAATTAAACAAGGTGTCGTCTAGTGTACTCGGCAGAGAAAAACAGGTCAATGCAAATAAACAAGTACATATTTATAAGATCATATAAAACATTACTTTATTTCTTTAACATGACATTCATTTCTTTTTCTACGTATTTTTATATAATTATATTACCACATACTGTGATAGCCCATTATTGGATGTTATCACTAAACATATTAAAAGAAAACCAAATATTGAAAATACACATTATAATCGGTATACCTTAAATAATTAACGCAACCCAGTGTTTTTGTTCATTACGTAATTTTCACACTCCCATACATACATATATATATATATATATATATACACACTACTTCTTTAAATCCCCATTTAATTAATAGCTTTTTTCTTTGTTTTATCAGAATTTAAACAGCTGTATACTATGTTAAAATTTGTGCAAAATATAGGAAAAGTTCAAAAGTTACTCATCCTCGTTGCTAATCCTTTCGCCACCAATTTGAATTTGTTATTCGCGACTCCGATATAATTTTAAACTGTTAACATTGTTATTACCGAATGTCCACTTGTTTCTCACTCCGTTATTATTTTAAACTGTTAACATCGTTATTACTGAATGTCCACTTGTTTCTCACTCCGTTATTATTGGAAATACTTTTAAAACCACATTTTATATTAGTCGGTCGACTGGATATTTTGCTCGCGAGCACTGTTTTCTGACCGCACGTTCTGAGGGATTTTGTCGACTGTAGATTTTCAACATGGCCACAGATCCTCAGTGTGCGGCAACTTGCGTCGGGATTGGTGGAACGCATCTCGAGGAGCTCGCGTCATCTAGCACCTGGTGGGAAGGAATTCTTCAGGCGTGCTTTTTATCGTGTGACCATTGGCCGACTCGCGCATGCCTACGCACAATTCGCACCCCTTTTGACCATTTACATTCCCAGACCTTTTAATTGCTTTTGCGCGACACGTACAGTTTGGTACGAGGGGGACTGCCAGGTGTTCAAAAATGTCAAGTGTTTGTGATCAAATGTTGTTCAGCTTGAGTGGCTACTACTTTTTACAATTATCAAAGAATAAAATAAATCCCAATAGTTTGTCCCGTTATAGAATGAGGCAAACACCAAATGAAATCATATGGAAAGAATGTAATTCTGTGGCCATTATATCATTTTAAGTGAATGACAAATGATCATGGAGTACCATTACAGATCTCTGCATAAATACTTGCCAGGCTGGGGATGGGTAGTGGGTATTAAGCACACTCTACGCATGCTCATGTCATGGATTCCAGCAAAGTGAACAAATGGTATCAACAATATTTTTTTTATAAAGTTTATGCATTTTATTAATTTAATGTCAAGAGTCATATTTTCCAGTAATGGAAATTAGAGTAGACCCAACTTCTTGTTTGTCATTCATCATCATGCTATGTTGCTGCTCTCCATTCTGCTCCCTGATCAGACTGAGCATTCTTTCTTATACCGTCTATCAAGGAGAGCTTTGGTTGAATGATTTGTTTGATCCTATATAATTCCTCCGTCAGTATCTTGGTAGATACCTTTATCATTTACAAGGGATTTTTGATAAGTTCGTTAAAAAATAAAGAAGACCCATTTTTTCAAGAAAAATCTTTTTTATTTCTCAACATAATTTCCTTTCAAGAATATACACTTAGTCCAATGATGTTCAAGCATTTTGATCCCATCCTTATAGTATGATTTATCAAAGTCTTCAAAATACGCAGAAGTTCAGCAATAACTTCATCATTTTGCATAAATCTCTTTCCAGCAAGCCACTTCTTCAAATTTGGAAACAGATAATAGTCTGAAGGTGCTAAGTCTGGCGAGTAGAGCGGATGCGGAAGAATTTCATAGCATAATACAAACAATTTTGCTGTCACAATCGCAGAAGAATGAGCAGGTGCATTGTCTTGGTAAAAAAGAACCTTCTTTTTCGTCAGATGTGGTCGTTTTTTCTTTACTTCCTCGTTTAGACGATCCAGCAGAGATGCATAATATTGCCCAGTTATCGTTTTACCCTTCTCCAGAATTAAGATTAAATCAATTAAGATTATGCCACGAGCATCCCAAAAGACAGTGGCCATCACCTTACCTGCTGACGGAACGGTTTTTGCTTTTTCTTTAGCAAATTCTATTAGAAGGGTGAAAGGCGAAAGCCCACAAATAAGGGAAGGCTAGTAAGTTATATGGATGAAACATATATTACACATAGCTTGCATGTGTAAAAGGCAGGAATTAGTGCAGCAAGATGAAGCCACATCAGCACTACATCTACCATCCTCAAAAGATTCAAAATTAATTATATTACGTGCAGAAGAGGATATGGGTCTCCGGATGCCAAAACTTCTCTAGAAATCTACTCAGTCACTGTGAATTCCAGAACAAAATGAATTTTAATAATTCATTGATGAGCAAAGCGAGTTCCCAATTTTAACACGACTGTTTGGCATTTGTTTGACTGTCTATTTGGGGGATGTGTCTCATTACAACTTTTGAGTGCATGTTTCATAAAATTTAGCATCCATGTTGATAGTTTTACCACACAGATTGACCCAGAGGCTAAAATGTAAGGGCTCTAAATTTCGAAAAATTGCAAAAATCCATGTGGTATATCAAATTAATCAGAATTTTAACCAGAATCTGAATAGTGTTTAATTTTGGAAAAACTGTAAAAATCTGTCTCTGCAGAGTACCTTACTAACTACAGAGTACCTCTAACTACAGAGTATCTTAACCCAAATCCACACATAGTGTTTACTTTAAATGTCTTTTAATGTTTGGGCATCATGGCCCAAAAATTTAAATACAAATTTTGTTAACTCAGTGTTTTGCTGTAAGTCTCTATCTGGCATCAACTTATGAAAATCTTATTCAAACATGGGCTCGTATCTTTAATAACTTGACATGTTTGTAAACAGATTTAGTCTGTCTTCAAAAAGTCTGTAAGCTCTATAAAAATTATTCACTCTGTTATCAGTTAAAAAAAAATAAATAAATAAAATAAAAAATGGAAAAGACAAATGATCACCTCCTTGCAGTGTTCCTCAGTAATGCTAATAATTATACATACAAAGGACTTTCAAAGCTTTAGAAAATTAAAATTTATTAATTTGAAGACATAAACAGTAAATATAATTATACCACTACCGACTCGGAACACTATTTATTAGTAAAAACGTAAAAGTTTTACCTTATAGCCTAAAACTTTTAAGTTTTTACCAATAAAAAACTGTGTTCAGAGTTGGTAGTGGTATAATTATATTCAGTTAATCAATGGACACGTCATGGGCAACAAAATTCAAGAGTATACCTAGTTTCTTTCAAAATCTGAGTGAGTGGCTTACTACAGTGGTCACCATTTATTGTACTCATGGCTAGTGTTACCAAACTGTTAATTATCACTTCTGAACAATGTACATAACTGGGTTCTTGAAAATACACCATTTATTGTAAACACGGCTTCGTGTAATGTTACCATTTTGCTGCTTGTATAAACTACTTATTAGTTTCATAGAGTACAGTATATTGCAACGTTACAAGTATTATACACACAAATACATTACCATGTACTCAATGCAACTATAAAGTGTATTACACCGGCCAGGTCGCAGGATTTTTTTTCTCGTTGCGTCAAGTATATGTAGTTGCACAATAATTAAATAATTTTCAAAGAGGAGTGAGATGTTGTTGACATGAAATAATTATTTAAAACCGTTTCAAAATAATCATTCTATGATTTATTAATTAATAGAAAAATATTAAAGTTTCAAATATTAGGCAAATAAATATCCACTTTTGTAAGCTTCACAAATATAATGTAACCTGCTACGCTATACATAACATATAAAAAATAAACAACCATATAATCTTACTAGCTAAACAAACATGTTACACAAGTTATTTAAATTCTTTTTATTTTTGTGTGTCTGAAATTAACTCAAATTTTAAATAATAATAGCAACTCATTTACAAACAAAATAATATTAAGACTCACGAATAAATTTACTGTTGCTATAAACAAAATAAAATTAATATAACATTTACTTCCAATCTATTATTTATTTCTACTGACACACCCATAATTTTTACATACAACAAAAGATTGGTATTTCTTTTCTAAATTTTCTTGTTAAATTAAATTCTCTTATTTAACTTTAATTATTTACTGTTCATAGATCAGTTCTTTTTAAGAGCTCTTTTCACAATAAAAAAATACATAAGTGTTTGTTATCGTCTGCGTACATCTGCCGTTACCGTTGCGTGTGTGTGTCCAGAATCCTGAGAATTTGATGATGATGATAATGCTTATGCTGATGCTGTGTTCGTTGTCTCTATGGGTTGTTGTTGATCTCCAGAGTTCCTCCATACGCCTTGGTGTGTGTGTCCTGTTCGATCTGAAAACCAGCAGCGTGACGTTGTGTGAAGATTTCTTAAGTCTGAGTGTGTGATCGCCCAAAATTGCCAGTGGTATTTATACTGGACAGCGATCTGACAGGTCCAGGCCTGTTTTCGACATGTTAAGAGATTGTCAGTTCGCGCAAAGCGTCGTTTTAATATAAATGACTTTTTGGTTCATTATCGCGATTACGTAAACATACTCGTAGCATGAGCGATATCATTGTTTGCGTATAATTTTTTTCTGGTCACTCACATATACCACACATATTAATTACTATTTAATTACATTAGTAATTAATATTAAATTAATAGCGTCTTTATTACTGCACATTTTAATAATTAATGCTTGATGCCTTTACTTGGTGAAAATCCATTTTGTAAATTATAGTAAAAGATAAAACAATAAAATAGTTTTAGTGATTTTCACTCGTCAATTTATTAAAATTATAAATCCATGACAGCTGTTTCGGCAAAACAGTGCCTTCATCAGATGGTGTAAGCTGACTAATTTTCATACAATATAATACAGAATATAAAATACAAGGCAAGTGCTATTGTTTAGAGAGCGATAGTAATCTCGTGTCAATAAGATTTAATATACATTACACAAACATATATCACAACATAAACCAAGTCTATTTATACAAATTAAGCAGAGGCGAACTATTTAGGTCTAACTGATCATTTAATAAAACATTTAAATATTTGTGTTTATTAATTTCAAGGGTTTCTAATAAATCAAGCTTTGGACCCTTATCAGATAAATGTAAAATTTTAAAATTGTCATTATAACTATGGTCTTTTTCTAACAGGTGATTTGCATAATTTGATTTGCCATCATTATATCTAAAACTATAATTGTAACCATACATTCTTTTTTCAAATGATCGACCTGTTTGTCCAATATAAACTTTATTACAAGACCCACAGGATAATTTGTATACACCAGACTTTTGCAATTTATCTGTTTTACTCTTATTATTTTTAATATATTTTCCCAATGAAGACTGCGTCTTAAAAGCTATATTTACATTCTTTTGTGTGAAATATTTACCAATCTTATCACAAGCAGAACCTATGTAAGTGAGAGTGTGATATCTTTTAATCTGTGTTGAAGGAGGGTAAACTAGTTTTAAAGCTTGTGAATAAAATTTTTTATTTAACAAGTGATCTATGAGGCTAGGTTGGTAACCATTGTTGACAGCTATTTGTTTAATAATGTTAAGTTCTGATTGGAAATTTGAATCTGATAACGGAATACTAACTAGTCTGTGGATAAAACTGTGAAAAGCGGCCAATTTATGTGAGTATGGATATGTGGAAGTATTGTGTATTGTCATATCTGTATGTGTAGGCTTATGAAAAATACCAAAGTTTAATTTATTATTGCATTTTGTTATTGTAAGGTCTAAAAAATTGATGCTATTGTTATCTTCTAATTCTATGGTAAAGCTAATATTTTTGTGTAAATTATTAATGAAATTAAGAAAGATCTGTAATTGTCTACGTATACCTAGAAAAATGGCTAAAATATCGTCCACATATCTATACCAAAAAATAAACAATTTGAAATAAGGGTGTGCTCTAATTTTAGTTTCTATGTAGTCCATAAAGATTTCAGCTGCCAAAGGGCTAAGTGGTTTCCCATTGCAAGCCCTTCTTTGCCAATGTAGATTTTCCATTAAATTCAAAGTAGTTTTGATTAAGGCAAACCTTCAGTAAATTCAAGATATCCTCTCTCATAAAGGGGTTATTACAATTTTCAATTAATAAATTGTCTACAATATCTATTACATCAGTCGGTGGAATACTCGGAAACAAATTTTTTACATCAAATGATAATAAAATGGCTTTGTCTGGGATATGTGAATCTTTAATTCTGTTAATTAAGTCTAGTGAATTTTTAATACTATGTGTTGATTGAAATTTGCATTGTGTTTGTATAATCTTAATTAGTCTTTTAGATAATTTAACAGAAGGAGCAGTTACATATGATACCACTGGTCTAATCGGATGGTTATCCTTATGCAATTTAATTAAAGAGTAAAGCTTTGGTGGCTGAGGATTCATTACTGATAAAAAATCCAAATCTCGATTATCAAAGAAAGAACAATTCTTTATAGCCTGTTTAACATCTATTTGAAATTTTAAAGTCGGGTTAATATCAATGGGTTCAAAAGAGTTCAAACATTCAAGTGTCTTACTTACATATTCGCCTTTGTCGATAGCAATAACAGTATTACCCTTGTCAGCGCGGGTAAATATTATATTATTAACTACAGATTTTTTCTTAATTGAATTGATGGCTAGTCTATTTTTATTGTTAAATGGTGGAGTCTTAATTTGTTTAGCATAAAGAGAAGTTAATTTATCCGCTACAATGTATTTGTTCAATGGTATTGATTCGGAATTTTCATGAAATTTATTGTACTTATTACAAGCTAACTCACAATCCACACCTAAAATTTCAAACTCTCTTTTATAATTTGACGGTTGTATATTATATTTGAAACCCTTTTCGATCAGTTTAGTTTCATCACTATTAAAGGTTACGTTAGTCAAATTCATAAAACGTTGATAAAATATTATTAACGTAGAAATAATATTATAAACGTAGAAAATTTGTTATTATGCCCGCATTGTCTATTATTATAATAATTACCGCTATTACTAACCTTAAACATTTTTATTTGTTTAACTTACGTAATTGATTTAAGTATTTATTATGAATAATTCTTTGAACATCATTTCGCACTTTAAGGTCTAGCAAGTCAAATTCTATATTATGCAATCTACGTAATAATTCCGTATGTATAAACTTAAGGTAAATATTACAAACGTCTCTTTTATTGTATTCAATCTTCATGTCGTATAACAGCCATCTTCTAATGCCAGCTTCAACCGCTTTTATCGCTGATGAACTTTTGTTGTTCGTCTTCAATCTCATGTAATGTGGTGTTAAGTTGTCCGTTAAGCACTTTTTGAAGAGCCAAATATTCTGCGATATAATTTTTGTACGGAGTAACACTTTAAAATACCACAAGGCCAACATGCTAGTTGTAGCATCTTTCAAATAATTAATGCTTGATGCCTTTACTTGGTGAAAATCCATTTTGTAAATTATAGTAAAAGATAAAACAATAAAATAGTTTTGTTGATTTTCACTCGTCAATTTATTAAAATTATAAATCCACGACAGCTGTTTCGGCTGTTTGCTTTTATTGTTTTATCTTTTACTATAATCTGCACATTTTTGAAATATTTTTATATCACCTTATTCATTAAAAATTCCTTAACGTAATGGTGTCTTTATAATTGGTGTAAGTCTTTGTTCACAGGTTTAAAACTTATTAATTAGTTTATTTTAATCCTGTTAAAACCTGATTACAGCCGTAGCATCACCCCATATTTTCGTGTCGTAGCTTGCGTTACACAAACGCTGTATTTTTACTATAGAAGGAGGTGCACTTTTGACAGCCCAGAGCCTGTATTTTTCCACACAAATTTGTTTAAAACTGTTCATCTTATTCTTTTTACACTAATTACAATACAAACATACCGCCCTGGGCAAATATATGTATTGTTGCAATATACAATAAAATTTAAGCAAATAATTTAAGATGGGTATTCTTTACACAGTGTACATTTCACTGTTGTCTCAATACCTCCTCTATGTGCCAAAAATATGCTTGTCATTTTTTAGGTCACACACACACACACACACACACACACTCTCTCTTTTCTATGGCATGCCTATCACTTCAAATTGTTGGGATATGTGGCTTATTTTCAAATTTTAATTAAACAAACTACTTTATCTTCCATTTCCTGTTATTGTACTGTATACTGCACTTGCTGAGAACACCTACTCATTTCAAAAGTCTAGTGTTTGTCTTTTAACAGTCTAAATAAACGTTCTACTGCAGTTCTAAACATATGGCCATTTCTGCATTGTAATTTGAATCATAAACCAGGTACAATCTGGGTTCTTGTGATCATTATTAACTAGGCATTGAGTACCAAATTTTACTTTCTTATTTAATTTGGTGTTTAAAACAAAAAATTAAATTTAGTGTGCTTCTTATCAAAAACATAGTGTCTCTCTGTGATTACAATAAACTGCAACCACTGTATAAGGAAATATAGGAGTGGCTGAAGAAGAAAAATATAGGACTTTTTCTGAAAAATGCTGAAAGAATTTAAAAGTTAGGAACAGTCAACAAAAAAAACTGTAGCAAAATTTTTCAGGAACAAGATATACAGTATTAAGACTTCCTTCCTAAAACGCCAACGTAAGACCCATAGAACTTGTGTAAGCAGGCATAAAAAACTAGGTCCAGACAACATCACATTTAATACTGACAATGTACGAAGGCTGTGTGAAAAATCACGGCACAGACCTGGGCAGAAAATATGAACACATCTCAAATTTGAGGACAAATACAAGAAAGCTGGTACTCTTATTAATGACACGCAATTAAACTATTTTATTACAAACTTGTCAAGTGACAATATGATTTCAGCAGAGAATGACAGAAGATCAGCGAATGAAAGAAATAATTACTATCCTTTAATTTAAAAGAGTTTATGAAAGTACTAAGACTAAAATACTTTTTGTCTTTCAATACTTAATTACTCATCATGAAATTAACATAGTTTCGACTTTTGTTACCATATTATTTTATTCTGTAAACAAACAGTACTCTTCACAGCTATTGTTCACTGTACACATACATTGTTCATAATACAGATCATCTAATATCAGGACTGATTACTGTCAACAGGGAAATTTACCTGCCGATTTCTCAGTAATGGAAGTTCTGTCTGTGGGCAGTGTGTAACTATTTTTATCCACCCCTGTTCCAGTAGTTACTTTTATTGTAACTAATTTTATTGTACAATAACTTTTAATGAAATAAAAATACCTAGGGAATCAAATTTTTATTACATGAAAAACATCATTATATATCATTCAAAATTTTGTAAAATACAATAGAGTTCAATAAATATCTAAAAAACCTTTAACAAGCATACAAAATAAAAATTAACATAAGATAAATAAATTTTATGTTTTTACTATAAATAACTGAGAAACAGCTGTTATGCATACTCAGAAGAATCACTAAAGATAGGAAACAAACCAGTAAGTTTGTGGTTGGATGCAATTCCACTATCATAGTAGCCAACTATTTCAACTTTCCCACACTTCACAGCCATAGCTTTTAGTGAGTTGTACAATCAGTAAAAAGGGTATTTTTAAGACTACAATCACTAAATAAGGGTACAATCACTAAGGCTTTCAATATCATAAATACAATTACTTTTAATTATGATAAAGAAATTCTATAACAGATTATCAGTACTACACAAATTGTGTTCTCAAGTTCTGTCCAGTTTGATAATTTTGAAACCTGTTCTGCACAGATAGTACATTTAACTGTAGATTATATTAACACCTACAAAATTAACTTCAGATAATTTTACTTTATAAAAACTGATCAATTTATATTAAATGATCTCAACATAATGTAGAAATTTTAAACAAAACAGTACAACATTTCAAAATAAATATTAAAAATTAAAAATCATGACAGCAAAGTGACACTTCCTATTTAACCAGTTTGCTTTGATATAACTGCTTAATATCTTAGACACACATCTGTAAAAGTGAACATACTAAATTCACGGAAACCACAAGTCCATGAGTACAGTATTCTATTTACTACAGGAAATAAAACATACTCTAGGACTTTTCACTAAAGTAAAATGTTTCAGTCTTAAATACTGGGATTTACAAATTAGCATATTTAATACATGATATAAAACATGTATTTTTTGGTACACTGCAGACCTCTTATTTAAATGAAAGCATCTATTTTCACTATTAAGTTCAATAAGCTACTATGTACCTCCCAACTAAAATTACTGAGGAATGGTATGGTGAAGATAGTGTGGAACAAGTTAGGAGATAAACTAATGTCACATGTTTGGTTTTAATGCCTAAAGCACTATAAATCCTGTATACATTTGCTTTATAAAAATTGTCTTTTATAAAGCAAATTTGTCTTTATGACATATGTTTTATAGGCCTGAGTAATCAATCACTTATATACGTATTTTCTGTACAATTTTTATTTACTAAATTACATTACAGAAATGAGGAGAATCAGGATATACAAAAAAAACTATTTTTTTCTACAAATGGAATTTTGATCTTAAATAACATTTGATATAAAATATACAATTTGTTAATCTTAGATGCCTACTATCTTTTCTCAAGTTGCACTTCATTATGTCTGCAAATTATACATTTTAACCAAGTTCATTTAACAACTACTATCATACAAATAATCTGTAAAAAAAAATAGAAATATAATACAAATATAATTTATAAATGTGTTTTACATCAATCTGAATGTGTGATACTTATTAATAAAATAAAACTCTTATAAAATATTCATTTTCTGCAATATGTACAGTATCTAAACAACATTAACTCATACTATAATTTTTGTATTCACAAACATAAATAAAACATAATGAAGAAAGGCACATTTCTGATGTAAGAATCAATATTATTGTCCTTCGGTATAACCCTGTGACTTTGAATTACTTTTATTGCTATGAACTTGTTTTGCTAAATTCTTTTTAGAATCCTTAGAAACATTAACCATATTGCACTCTGGTGATATTAAAACTCATGAAAACCTTCATATTTTTATTATCATGACTTTATTCAAATGCTACATGTCAGGGTTTGGGTACGTAGACATGGGTTAGAACTTGTAAAAGCTAAAATTGTAGTTCAAGGCAAGGTCCTGGAAGAGGTGTCACATTCTATAGAGTTGACAGTTATGGAGGCTGACAAATTTCAAAGAAGACTAACCGCATCAAGCCGTGTACCTATATAAAACCTTCATAAAAAGTATGAAAAATACTTGAATCAGAATTTAAAGTGTTTGCTCTTCTTCATCTTATTTTATGTCCAACACATAGCCTCCAAAATAAGGTAATTTATTCTTCAAAATTCTCATCCATGCTATTGTCTATACACTAATTACTCTGACCATTCATGGTCAGACCATCATGGTCCATTCCATTGTTATGTTGTACTGATCCATACATATTCTTCAATATCATCACCACTTTTTCTTTGAAGTTACAAATGTGTATATACAATGCTAGAGATTTATAATTTACAAAATACTGATGAACTAAATATAGAGGAACCATTACAGAAACACAAGATGCCATCCCCGAGAACCAAAACAATATGATGCTAGCGTATTAGTACATCATTACAGATTTTAAAATCTAAATTTGGGAGAATGAGAAGCAGAGCACAGGAATCAAGACTTTTTACAAAAACTAACCAATGACAGAAGTAGATATTGAACTGGAATCCAAGACCTGTGAGATTGGTAGCAAGTACACTTCTTGAACCCAACAATAGTATACAAAGAATAATTCAACATATCACTTAGTGTATCTCAGTGATTTCATATGCCATTATGAAATTGAACATAAAACTGATAACAATGGCTGTTTTCAACCTCTTGGAAGATTATAATAAGCTTGCACCCAAATTACTTATTTATATACCAATCTACTATAGTGAAGACTATCTACAGGAAACAGATTCTTCAAGGTCTGTAGTGCTAATGTGGATGGATGGGTACTACGTTAACCGATAGAAACCCATTTAAGACAGAAGAAATGACAGACTTTAAAATAGCTACACACACGAAATGCAATCGAAACCTTAAACAATTAATAACATTCCAATGGACACCAAACAAAGACACTTACAAACTGTTTGATAAAGAATTGATACAAAAGTGGTCTCTTATGTGGCCATACCACACTGATAATTCTAATCAATTATGGATACAAAACTAATTCTGTATGATGTTAATTAGGATACAATAACACATTTCCTGAAAAATTTTTTCATTATTATTTTTATGTAATTACAACTTTCATTATTGGCATTGGAAACTCTGAGTTCTAAGAAGCCAAAACAGATATTAATATGCATTACAAACATCAATGACATTGTGTACACTACACATATTTAAAAAGCAAACTGTGATTTGTGATGGCATTCTCATATACACTAAAGTTGTATGTTTTCACTATTTACAGCCTCTAAAAACCTACTGTACAATTTTTAAATTTCTACCTACTAAATAATTGCTTATAAATAATAAGTAACACTAACAACATTTATCATCTGTCATGGCTGCAGATTTATATTTTAGGCACATAAAATGTTATTTATTTCTTTGGTAATAGTGCTTATCTAACTAACAAATAATAGTCTTTTTGTTTGTCTATTATACAAAAGCAAAGTTAAGTATTTTTACTTCTTTGTTAATATGCTGTATCTAAATTACATTATCTTATAAAAAATTTCTATCTCCGAATTATCAGTTAACTAATTATTAACATAATGAATACATGTACAAGGAAACTACAAGTTTACTGGTACGAAATACCAATGTAAGGCAGATAAATGATTGCTTTTACTGCTTCATTACCTCCATAAGGTAGTCTTATTTGTTACTAAACACAAAATGCACTTAATTTTTAATGTAAATTATTAATATTAAAACATAACCAAAAAAAGTGTGAATGTGAATGTCAATTGTAATAAGAATAAAAATTCACATTAAAATGTAAAAAGTTAAAAATAGATACAAGCTTTTCAGGTACAGTTTATCTTATGAACTAGCTACCCTGCTACTGGTATCTCACAAGTTCATAGAAATGGCTAGTATTCCTAAATGTAACATCATCAAACTGCTACAAAAGAAATATCTGTCATTTTTTTAAATATTACTTTTTTTTTGTATAGTGAAATGAATCAGTGAACCTGAGTATTAAAACAAAATAAATAATATACTGTTAAATCAAGTGATGAGATAATATAAACAACAAATGGAAATATCTCAACATGGCAGCATTTCAGCTGATGGGAAAATAAACATTTTTTGACACAGGTGTATATCACTTGATAAATATCTCTCATCTTTAGAGATAAAAATTTAAATAAAAAAATAAAATCATGTGATGAAGTAATTACATGTACATAATACATCAAATTAAAATCATGTGATGAAGTAATTACATGTATATAATACATCAAATTTCAAATTTAATGATATAAAAATTATGTCAAATTCTTCCCAGTCAAAAATGCCTCGCAGCAACTTTCGAAAGACACTGAAACAGTCTTAAAAGTTAAGCTTTCCCCCCAAGATCATACAGCCTTAAGGTTCATAATAGTGGCTGTTTTATATTGTTGATCATACCATATAAATATCATGTAAGAAGAGAACATTGTTGGAAGACTTCAACAGGCATTTATAATAATATTATACTCAAAATAAGAACTACAATCTATATTTCAAGTATACAGTAAAACATCTATATAGCACTCCTCAATGGATCATCATAAAAGAGCTTTACATGGGGGTTAGCATTACACAGGGGTCAAATTTATACAACAGTGGGGGTGGGGGGAGAGAGAGAGAGAGAGAGAGAGAGAGAGAGAGAGAGAGAGAGAGAGAGAGAGAAGAAGAGAGAGAGAGAGAGAGAGAGAGAGAGAGAGAGAGAGAGAGAGAGAGAGAGAGAGAGAGAGAGAGAGAGAGAGAGAGAGAGAGTGTAACATTCTCATTGAGGATTTACACCAATAAGCATTTTCCTTTACAACATAAAAATCAAGGTCAGAAGTGAAAACGGAAACCTTGTGCTCTGTTTGCAGTGGCATATATAGAATTTTGGCCTTTGGTGGGAGGGTCCAGAGTCAGGTCAGCTTCATACAAAAAAATCCAAGTTAAGACTAATCAACATTACTATCTTTAAGTTGTTGAAATCACTTTCATTAAAGTAAATAACACAATAAAAATACATTACTGAAACAAGATACTTATTGACTGAATTTATTTTCCTATAGGCCTAATTTCATGTTTCAAACATATATGCTAATGCTGTGTAATAAACCTGTTTGTACATTAAAAAAAGGGAAACTACTACACTAGCATACACAGATGAAAAATAATAAAACAGCACAAAAATTTGTCAACTTTTTTGACCCTCTGAGAGGGGGGTCCGGCCTGTTTGCCCCCTCCCCCCCGTAAATACGCCCCTGTCTGTTTGACAGCAACTTAGTACCATTTTTGAATGTGGCAACCAATATGCCAATGTCTCTTACATTACAATGGCACTGGGTCACAATGGAAAGAATATTAAGACGTAAATTATTTTCAACTACTACATGTTACGCGAACATTTAAATTAAATTATGGAATTCATATTTGCATCTGAACTTGATACATTCACCAACACTGAAAAAAATAGATATTTAATGTTTTAAAATACCTATGTTTAAATTGCTGTTATTTAATTATATAAAGAAGTAATACAAACAGCAATAATACAAGTCTACAGTAAATGTTATTAAATTATTCTTAATTTTCATTTTTAGTGGGTTTCTGCAACTGTTATTTTCCCATATTCATCACTCTGTTTTCCATTCCTGTCAAAAACAATCAGCTAGGTTTTACTGTACTATCTGAAACATTTAAAAAAAACCCACTGTCATCATATTTCAGAATGTTAACCTATGTGTAATAAATGGAAAGCATGAGAAAAATACATTATATTATGCATTTAAATGTACAAGTACTAGTCTAATGACTAATAATACAGTACCATTTTTTCCTACACAATCAGGCAAATTAAAGTAGTCTGCCTGAATTTGAGGTGATTCAAATGCCTTGTTATAATAATATAAAGTACATAATCTTATTTGATTGACAAGTTTATGACAACATAAAATTAACATGATTTACAACATAAAATTGAAATTGTAAGTAAAACTTATTATTAGACCACAGTTGAGCATTACTTTGGAGATTAGACCTACAAGTACTTTTTTATAGAGATTTAATAACCAGTACGGGAATAAGCCACTATGGAATGAATACATGATTGAATATTTTTGCAATGTCAACTATAATTATAATGATATAAAAATAAGAGTTGTGCAGTGTTTTAGCATCCACCTCAAAATGTTATACAGTACAAATGATAAAAATCATTGCTAAAATGATAATTGTTACTGTTAAATTGCTACAAATAATATAAAAATATAATATATGAAAATCAACTGACTTCAACTGAAGTATGGTTTTGCTCTTCATAACCACTTTGAACCATTGTTTGAAACAGTTTGAATAATAAATGTAGTTTAGGGGTGGGGTATGAAAAGTTGATGACCACTAGCAATACCTAGTACAGTACTTTACCATAGATTCAATAAAACGAGTTCAGGGTTTATTTTCAGCCAACGGTGAGGTTTCTCTAGCTGAGTAATGGTACCCGAGCAGAGTACTGTTGACTCATAATGGTGCAGGCAAATAAAAATATAGAACTTGTATATTAACAAATTCACATGTATTGTATTCTATAACATGAAACACTCTAAATGCGGGTTAGTACAGAGTTTTATTGATGATTTAATAACACTGTCCTTATGGGGATTTTGATGGGCATTTACAATTTGGTGGGTGTTAAGTGCACGATAGCATTATACAGGAATTTCACTGTAAATGTATTGAAAAATGTATATGGCCATATATAGAATGAAATGATCTTGCACACAGATGGTGTACTTGTCATAAAAATGGATGGAAAAAGAAAAACTACCTTAGGGATATGTATGATTAGTGAAAACGAGACAAATACCACCGTTCTTAGCTTTGCAGACTTGGAGAAACTTGGACAGTATTTGAAATCTTGTTTGGTATAAACTTTTAAAATTTCTGAAGACAACTAAGTTCCTTATATTAGTAGAAAAATGATAAATCAGTTTTATAAAAGTCAAAGCATGGAAACAGGATGTAAAGATGTCTCTGAAGTAGAAAGAAAAGGAAAGGGCCAAGGCGAGAGGCTGGACTTTGTTACTGCAACTGTTCAACATTACACATAAACCAGTTTTTATTTTTCTAGAAGGAATTTTAAGGGAATGTAAACAGCAAACAATATTACTCTCTTCAGATTTGCAGAAAATAACAGCTTTTTCAGCTAAAATTTGTATTATCTATATAATAATCTCCTTCTTAAGGAAAGCAGAGTGTGAATTTGACATTAATGTGTGCAGAGGTGATAGTAACTGGGGACAGTTAAAATTAATGTTCAACTAAGAAAGTATGGTGCCAAGGAAGGTAAACACTGTCAAACATCTGGGCAGCAGAGTCTCGGAATACGAAAAATTCCCTAATTAATTATGTTCAAGACAGCACAGGAAAATCACAACACCTTTTGCACTAAACATGACTATTGTTGCGGTGTAGTACTGGAGGAACACATACGATTTTGTGTAAGAAATAGTAAATTATGTCTGAGTGTTTAAAAGGACAAAACCTCATTAGAATGAGGTACCATTAGCCAGAACACTTAATTAAGCACAGTACCTATAATTAGAAAGATATTAGATGGAAAGAAAAAGCCAAGAAAGGTATTATTGGAACAAGTGGGTGCAGAAAAGGATTGAAAGGATATGGTGTTTTTAAACAGATGACAATCCACACAATATAACGACAAATTCAGAATGTGGCCATTTATTATTTTATTGGACTGAGGTTACGAGAAGAGCTCATAATAACAAATATTCAATTACAAATGTCAAGATTTGGAAATTACTAGTGATTTGTATTTGATGAGTGTTTCATAGTTATGAATTGATTATTGTGAAGATTTAATAGATTGATAAGAAATATTTTCAAAAATATTAGATTGACTTGGATACTTTATAAAAATTATTTTTCTGTAATATACAAAAATATATTATTAATGAACAGCTATAGTTACTTGATCAGTACTTTGTGTTTAATGTCCTGTGGCCTAGGTTTGTGTTTGTGCCTTTACAAGACCTGTGTGGTTCACAAATTAGGTGTACTTGAACTGAAAATTAATATGTTGGAAATAATATATTGACTACAAATATACTCTGAAATCAGCAACAATCAAAAAGCCATTATTACCATGTTTACCCAATTGTAAGAGAGAGTTTTCAAATTTTTTATATATAAAAATATAAAATCATGTTAAGTTCACGTAAGACTTGAATCAATTGATTTGTACTTAACATTATGGATACCATCAAAAGAAATAGTTTACACTCATTTTACTGTTAAGATTTGACGTTCATATTTCCATTAGTTTACAGAAATCCTGTTGTACTGTACAGGAATTGGCATAACATTTTGTTATACTATTTATTTTTGTTAAGTAACATTATTGTTTCTTGTTTCATGTTTTAGATGTCCTGCATAGGGTTGCCAAAATTTGGGATATATAAGCAGAAATCGAGCAAAATTTGGTACAAAGGGACAATCTGAATTTGCTTTACTGGCGGAACGTTTCGAGTTGTGCTTATTCAGAACTATGCAATACAGTTTTTCACATTATTATATCCTTGCTTAGTAAAAACAGAAACCATATAGCCCTAAGAATATAGATACATAGGCATGTGAATCTGATAATAAAATTAATTAAAATATGTGAGAATACAATCCTATGGAGTATTCACCTACCAGGATTCACATAGGTAATTTTGACAAGGGAATTTATGTACACGTCTCAAAAGGGGTACACACACCCATTACAAATTCAGTCCCTCTTTTGTGTGAAGTGTTCAATTCTAAATTAATAAGTCACAAAATATGTTAAAGATAAGGTGAAAAGTGCAGATATGTCTGTCCTCTGCATGAGAGTGTAAGCTTGTAGCTCCAGAGTTTTCTGTAACTTTTAACAGTAAGTATAATAATTAACATAGTAATTAATGGGGTTTTAACATTAAATACTTTATGTATAACAATACTCAGGTTTTCTTGCATTATTTTATATTTTAATATTACAAAAAATTCAAATGTTTGATATCCAGCCAAGTATGCATACAAAACATATAACACTAAATAATGCAATAGTAATCTTTGACACAATAATTTCATGATTTTTTTTTTTTAGAAATTGACTTTTTCTACTTTAAACACCTTCCAAATTGGGAGCTGTCTCAAATTTGGAGTCCACTTAAAATCGGGTAAATATAGCATTAGTATTTAAAATAATCAGCAGTTAGGAACAAATTATATTTACAAGACATAAGCATTCATGTAAACTATACATAAATTCTACAGTCACTGAAAAACTGAACTGAGGTTATAGCAAGAATAAAACAAAATCAGATTAAGAATAAGATACACCGCTAATACAGAAAATTTTTTATTACTTTGTTTCTTAGAAAGAATGTTCTTATTTCATATTAAATTATATTTTAAAAACATATTTGGAATATAGCTATAGTTTCTAACAAAGAAAAACAATATTGCTTTTAAATACATAATCTTAAAAATGTTACCTAAAATTTTAGAATGCAAATTTGTAACACACTGTTACAAAGTACTAAACAATTGCTCACTTTGATAATCTACACAAATTACCACTAGACACAAAACAAGCTTATGAATGGACTTGCATATATTTGGAAGCACAGAACCAAAATTCTCACTGTCTGAAAAAAATAAGAATTAGCATTCCTCCATCAACATTTTTTTCTGTATGTGATGACAAATAAACTTACATGCTACTTGTGTGTATGTGGGGGCGCTAACTAGTATAGTAAAAATACTGTAAAAGATCTGGTAATTGTGTAAAGTTATAAATAATATATAAAATGTTTCTGATGTAAGTAATATAAAATATCTCTAATGCACCATATATTGTGATGGTTTGTTAAAAGTTAAATACAAAAATTAGGTACATAATATTTAGAAACAAGTACATTACATATAAAAATTGTCTATGCTATGATGTATACAAAAAAACAATACAAATTTATAAGGAAAGAAAATAACAATGGCACTAAGTGTACACAGTCAACACATAATAATGAATCTTATCCCTAAGTTTTAATATACTATCTGCATATATGTATATAGACAGATAAAAGTTATAAACTTCTTTTTGCCAAAATATTATGAACTGTAAAACAGCTATTCAGTTTGATAAAGTACGTTCTACATTACTACAAATGAACTGTACATACAATACAAACAAATGAATGGCAGATACATATTACTGATGAAAATATCTATATAAATACAGCAGTTATAACAAAAACAATACCTGTCATAACAAACAAAAACAGAACTTGAACAGTCTATAAATATGTAACACCCTCTCTAACAATGTACAAACAGCTATACATTGCTTTATATTATTACATATACATATATATAACATTATTTTCTTATACTGTTCATATAAAAATATACTACAAAACAATAAATTACAAAAGTTCATATGTATACATATGAATAACAAATATACATACAAGATCTAACATCACAGCACTTTATACCTGTAACGGTTACAGGGATACTGAATGTAAATAAAACATATGTGAATTATTACATGTAACTGTTATTATTACAACACAGTAAGATTAAGTAGCGGAATGAGTAATATAAGGTGGGACAACAGTAAGTATTGCTTTCCTAGGCAGCCAACTAAATGACTAGAATCTGATCAATGTGACACTTTGTATAAAGTAAGCCACTCTATCAAGTACCAATGTCTTATGTTAATGCTGCCCAATCCTTGAACCGATCTCCTGCAAATAATCAAAATTATTACTATTAAAAGGAAAATAAAATCATGAAAAAAATTAACAGACATTTAATATACTAATTGATAAAATATTAAAACATATTGCTAACTACTGCATTGCTAAAATATTCACAAAATCAGTTTTATCAGTTGATTCAATAACCAATTTTATTGATAAGGTAGATAATTATTCACACACACACACACACACACACACACACACACACACACACACACACACACACACACACACACACACACACACACACACACACACACACACGCGCGCATTACATAAATTTTATTTATTACTGTTTTTGGTTTCTCCTGTTCAACAAGAGACATAGGAAACACAAAAAGATATTTTACTTGACCCAAATTCTGAAACTACTTTTTACCCAAAATAAATATTTTGTACTCATAAGACCAAACCATTGTGTGTGTGTGTGTGTGTGTGTGTGTGTGTGTGTGTGTGTGTGTGTGTGTGTGTGTGTGTGTGTGTGAATTGTGCAGCTAAGCAGAATGAAAGTATTATATTTGGCAGAGTTGATTTTGTTCTGAAATTTGATGTTTGTCAAATTCATAGTCTGACCATAATCATAAATAATGAAAAATCTACCAATAAAAGTCTTCTAATGAAACCTGATTAATGAATGATAATAATTATAATGAAAGATATCTTTAATACAAAATGTAAAAAAGCTGACCACTCTGATAATACAAATAAAGAATTTATAAATTTAGGATGATTAATATTGAACTACTAAACAAATAAAAATACATCCAATGTGAATTTTATCTATATCCTGGTGAACAAGGTACACAGATGTACTGAAATTGTATGTATTTACTTGTTTTAGGAATGGAAATGATACTTATTTCATTATTTAGTACCTGTTTATAAAATACATAATGAATTACTGTCACTGTTATATTCTGTACTATCAGCTTTAAAACAACATACAAAAATAAATTAGAAAATTACCTAAATTTTTAACTCTCCTATTAATAACTTTGTAGTTTTTCAGGAAGTTCTGTTGTTTTTGAGTGGTCATGTATTCTACACACCGCTGTTCAAATAATCCTGTAAAGTTTTAAAATATTTTAATTAACAGTTTCCATAAGAGACACATTAACAAATCATAAATATACATGGAAAAGCACCAAATTGTATGAGCTACATTCAGGATGAAGTTTCAAGTCGACACTGAGAACAAGTTGATCGTCATTAAGTGTTAGGTGCAATATAGTGTATATCATAAGCTATTATGTACTATACTGTTATACACATTTATTCTTGCATACACAATACCCTTGTACTGCAAATACTTTTTATACCTCTACATTGTGCAGACTCATTATTAAATACCGCAGTAAATGAAATGTAACAACTACAATTTACTCTTACTCATAAACTTCTGAGGTTTTCACTATGAATAGCAATAATATTTACAATTTAACTTGTGTTTTATTTTTCTTAGTACCAAGCATTTCGTCCATTTTATGATTACTCCACTTTGAGCCACCCATAATGCCTCATCACAGAATGGATGAAATGTTTGGTGCTAAGTAAATAATCATGTGTTCCCCCAGAAATCAAGGTTGTAAGTGAACTTTACTGTCCTATGTAGTACACTATCTATAAAGACACACACACACACACACACACACACACACACACACACACACACACACACACACACACACACACACACACACACACACACACACACACACACACACACACACACACACACACACACACACACACACACACACACACACACACACACACACACACACACACACACACACACACACACACACACACACACACACACACACATTCTTGTTGGTTTGTCCTTTATACAAATCTTCATTATTTAACCGACCTCGGCCAAACTTGGTATGAATATTACTTAGACTACAGAACACTAAGCTAATATACTAAGCTATACAAGTGGGCGGGACATTGTTAAGTGGGCGTGGTATTTCAGAATGGGTCTGTTGGCTTCAGAATTAGTGCTGAATTAGAAAGCGACCTGAACACCAAATCTGATAAGCACTAACAATTACAAGTAAAAAGGTGAAAAAGTAATTGTAGGCTACAACATTAGATATTTAGTAGTAATACAGATACTTATAATACTACTCAAGGGCGTTGCCAAGGGTGGACAGGGGGGCAGCTGCCCCCCCCCGAGATTCAAAAAAATGTATATAGGAGAATGAAAATGAAATGAAAACGGTGTCGTTTGAAATTAATATAACAAAAAAATAAACAAAACAAATAATTATGTAACACTAATAAAAAAAACATCGACACAAACTATGTATACGCACTCGACTGTACTTCAAAATGCAGCGAGCTTGTGTTTGGTGTACAGACGTAGCACTCACACAAACGCACGGCATTTGCGAGGACGCGCGCGGGTCAATGTTCCCCGTCCCCGCGCTCCTCTACATAAATTTAAAAAGAAAAAACCTGAAGAAAGAAGCAGTGACAGCGATGAGCAGGATGAAAAAGTGGAAAAGGGTAACAAAATGGAGACCGCAACGGGAGATACTCAGCCTCAGAAACTAGTTCAAGACCCTGGTGCTGGTGCACGTCCTTATGATGATTCTGTGTGTGCCATGTCGAGACCAAGCTCATCCAAAGGTATGTTTGGGGGGGGGGGATACCCTCAATCTGATATGCAAGTCACTCTTCAATAGCCACTGTAAAGTTCATGATAGAACTAGCCTTCAATCCTCTTCCTTTTCTTTCGTATGGCAATGCATAATATGTACTTTTTTTTTCAGATTTAGATTTGGACCCGGATCCGCATTCTACGATGGATGACTGCAACGAAAATGACATCGGTCGATTTGTTGGTCGAGCGTCGATTTCAAAGACTGAACGGAAGAAGGAATTGCTTGAAAACTGTTGGACCCCTCCTACGACGTATGACTTTGCGAAAGACGCCAAGCATTTAAGAGAAAATTCAATAATTCATGGTTGGAAACGTACTCTCCATGGTTGGTATACTCCCAGCGCCAAAAAGGAGCTTTTTGTAAATATTGTAACGGTACATATAACACTATATCCACAAACGTACCAAAAATTAATTCGAAAGCCACTACTATCAAGAATACATAAAAGGTCAAGAATATCACCATGGATACAGAAGGAGAAAGTATCATATGTTAAACTAAGTGAAGTATCATGAAAAAGAAATTACTAGTAAATGTACCAATAAAGAAGAAAAGAAGACTAAAGACGAGACGACTGACATACCTTACCCAATAGATCAGTGAGAAGAACACGACGGAAACAAAAGAAGAAAGAAGAATCAGTGAGAAGAACACAATAATAACAACCTCAAGAAAGAAGAAACAATGAGAAGGAGACAAGTGAAAACAACATCATGTATAAAATAAATAAGAGTGAGAAAGAGATCAGTGAAGGAAAGAAGAAGGAAGATATCCAGACCAGAAAAAAAAGGGGAAAGAAATTGAAATATAACAAACTAACATAAACCTAGGAAGGAATAATTGTACAAGGAAGAAAGAAGAAATGTTAATTAATTACATGATATAAATCCCTAAGCTGTATGGTAAAGCCAACACTGACCACAACTCATTTGATGAATACATTCCTTGTCCATGTAAAATAAACTGTAATCAATAAAGACTAAGTACTGTAAATAAAGAATCACCAAGAAACTGAATAAGACTAAGATAAGTTTATTTTAGCTAAATGATGTGTAGACATAAAAAGAAGACTAGATTCCAAAATATAAATGACCAGTTGTACAGTGGGATTGATGTTAGTAAAAACCCACTAATTAACAATGATTAAGACAATAAAAGAGTAAACAAAAGTACAATAATAATAACCAACAACCAATGTACCAACATTGAATGAAAGCCAATCAACCAGATTAATGCAGAAATACAAATCCAGCAGCAACACACTACTGTTTACCCAGTATGCAAAGTAACCTAATCTGGGCAACCAGTTTTCACTAAAACTAGAGAAAAACAAAGCCAAAATAATATCAAACCAAAATGTATTAAGCTGGGAAGTAACTAGATGATATAAGGAACGTTTTGTATACAATAGATGATATAATAAACGTATATAAAAGCTATATTAATGCAATCCAATATAACTATATGCTTGTAATAACAAAGATGCATGATGCAACCAAATTATGTTGTAAACTTATTATACAAAAGTAGTAACTCAACTGACAACCTTAAGTGGGACAGAATACTGTTCAAATGAATAAATTCAAGAAAGATAACTATCTACATAATAAAAATAACAATAATGACAACAAAACTATAGTAACAAATAGCTGCAAGCAATTTTGATAACAACTAAACAAAGGTGATAACCAGTACAAATGCAGAATGAACTGCAGCACATTGATAACAGTGTCATTGAAACCATTATAAGTGTCATTTAAATAACAATAAAAATAATATGTAAAGAGTACCAAGCATACAATAAGGTACTCCATGAAGTATGGCAAACATACTTGACAAACTATAATTAAGGCAATAAACCTATAATATAGGGAAAAAGAACGCTATCAATAGTGACTAAAACCAATAAAGTGTAAATAGGCCCTATTAGAAATTACTTAAATGTTAATATTATTATAATATAAGTAACAAACAATATGTATAGCCATAGACTTAGGATTGAACCTATGAAAACAGACATAGTGTTAATATTAAGGCATAGTTTTAAGGGAAAAGTGGATAGTAAGATAAGAATACGTTATTACCATCAGATATGGAATAAAAACAATGTATTAAAAATAATTAATAGCTTAATGGACACTAAGTGTTTATACCAAGTGCGATTTCAGCAACCCCGAATCCAAAATGTATGATGAGGGGATTCAAAATAATTGTCATTAAAAATTAGAAACGATAAGGGTAATTAAAATGACATCAGTGCAGTTATAAGTAAGATATTTGTCTTATAAAAATAATTGTGTGATGCTTAGCCCTTTGCACGTGGGTATGTAGGCCACAGATTCATAATCTCAAAACCAGCGACTGACGCGGCTTTAAGCATATATTTTAACGAAGCCCGCCGAGATTAGATGAATTAAAAAATATTGACCAATCAGATCCTATAAAAAATACGAAATGCATCATTCCGACAGAGGAAGCGGAGACAGTCTTTCACCAGCAACGAGAGTACCTACATGCACGCCGTTCATCCAGAAAAACGTGCGTTTGATAGCGAACAGCTGTAAACACATACGCTAACCTCAAACCCTGAGTGGAGGTTATGACTACTGAAGCAAATAGTGCAGTATATTTTCAAGTGAAATAATTCGGAGTATATGCGCATAGGAGTGAGTGTAGGGCTGTTATAAAAGTTGAATTAATTAATAAAAGAATTTTAAATAATTGAAAAAATTACGAAAAAGTGTAAACCCTACGAACGACCAGTTACGCAAGTATCAAATACCTATAACTATTATACTATGCTTGTCAAGTAATATATAAGTAAAAGAACGCTAATAGCAAATCGAATTAACGTCAGTTAATCGATTAATTGCCCAATTCCAAAAGGAAGGGAACTTAGAAATATAGATAAACAATGACAAAATTGAATGCTTTCATTAACGACAATTTTAACTATTTATATGATTCTAATGTATTAGTATAAGCAAAGACATTGTATAACCAATGAAGGGAACCTGCACCCTAATCATTAGGAAGATAAGAATGTTCTATATTTTATTTTCATAATTAACTAAGAGTTACACAAGAGGGTAACCTAAATATATCAAATGAATTACAAGTACCTGTGTTATGTACATCCAGTCTAGGAGATGATTCTAAACCATGACACTGAGTTCAAATAATTATTATCCCTTGCTAACTAATTAATTCATCAATAAAAAATGATTAATAAATTTTAAACCAACAAGGTTACATGAACCTGTAATAACTTCAATGATTAACCATGAACAGTTGTTCATATTTTATATTATTTCAAATTAATAATCAATGAGTTTATGTTTTGTCTACTTATTGTAACAGTAGCAATTTTATTAGATATGTATATTTTGCAGACTAAAAGAACCTACTACTACTACCACTACTAACACTATAAGTTTAATAAAATATTATAACCTATTTGTTTACTAACAAAAATTATTCGACTAGCCAAATGCAGTCATACCAACCTGAGTTTTTTAAATGTTTTAGAGTCCATGTTCTAATTTAATTGTTAACGAAAAGGAAAGTAAATTATATTATTGTACCAAATTTTATTGTTCTAGGGTTGAATAAACCATTATTGTCATATGAACCTTTAAAAGAGTTGGCATTTATTGTAAACAGTAGATACAGCTTAGTGAGAAAACCGAGACGGTTGGTACCAGACTTCAAGAGCGGACATTCAAATGGAATGATTTTTACCAACCGCACCGTCTTATATATATATATATATATATATATATTGCTACACATTATAAATTATAGTAAATATCATGTTTATGTTAGTGTATAGGCAGGACATTACTGATCAACTCGCCACAGCTGATATTCGAAGAGCCAACGGAACTTCAAGCGAATCAACTCGAGGAAGTGAATTAAACAACATTTTTTAACCAAATAAACTGATAATTAAAACAACGATAAACAGTGTAAGTAACCGATTTATTCACTACCGGATTCAACAATAGGTTGAATTGGGTGGAATAAATCCCTAACCCACAACTTAATAATAAAGAGCGAGCTTTTGAAAAATAATAATAAACGAACTACGAGACCCCATATTAAATAAATAACCCTGAGAATAATAATTCTAAACCAGACGAATTTTGTCTATTTAACAAATTGGCGACCAACGTTCGAGCGAATTAGGTGAAAAAATATTTAACCTAATTAATAAAAATAATCATTAACCTAATTTTCGAGGCAGCTGCAATATACAGAACCAAAAATGCAACGGAGAGCAACCTCTAAGAAACGTGCGGCGGAAATGGAGAAAGAAATAAACATGGATGATAAGGAGGCGATGCCAGTTGAAGATCTAGAAGAAATATTACCTCCTACAGAACCCAGCCGACCTGTACAACCAGAGGAACAAATTGAGAGACCCGCGCAAACAGGGGACGTAAATTTCCAGGACATAATAAGGGCAATAATGGAAACCAATTGAACGTAGAATCACTAAACAAAGACATCGAGTCGTTGAAGGAAGAAAATAGAAAAAATCTCGAATCATTAAAAGAAGACAACCGAAAAAACGCAGAAAAATTATGCCAGGTAAAGAAGGATAGTTTCAAGAAATTGAGTGAGGATTTAAAGGAAGGTTTTGAAAATATCAGAGATGAAATAAGAAACAACAACAAACCGGAAACCGAAGAGATACCAAAGGAAGAAAATACGGAACAAATGAATCCGAAAACCGAAGATAATGGGATAAAGGACCAAATAATTAAGAAAACGGAAGGAAGAAGAATGATACGTCCCAAGAAAGTGAGACTTACATGGGAAATATTAGAGATGACTAGGAATGGTTTAATTAATTTTATTAACCACCCAATCATTGATCATAGAATAATAACCAATGGTAAGAAGTATGACAAGAACCTCATAAAGGCGTTCTAAGTGAATCACCATGTAACATGGAGAAGAAATTTTACCAAGAGGGTAATCAAAGTAAATACACCCAGAAAAAAAATACTCCTCAACAGATCAATGACGTCGTCGATAGTTGAAAGGACAGGAACACATGTGGGAAGCAAACCAAATGATGAAACAATTGACTCAACCTGTTATGCCATTCGAAAGGCTACAAAAGAAAAATCGCAATGCCAACCAACTGACAAAGAATTAACAGAAAAGTGGTTAGATCCAAACATAACTACAGACCTCAAATTAAAGGAAACTTTGATAACTATGAAATGGAAAAACAAGATGATAGTGAGGTACATTACAAGCACTGAGAACCATCTGAACGCAAAGATGATCCAAACAACAAACGCACCTAAGATGATGGACCATGGATAACCAGAACGCCAACACATCAAGAAAAAGGGACCGAAATTTTTGAAATGGACCAAGGCAAACAACAATAAGAAAAAATATAATATTCCAGAATAAGTGTTAAAATATCAACCACTTGAAGGAGTAGAGGAGCAAACCAACAAAGCGAGTAATACAAGAGAAGGCTATTATAATAATAAGAAGAGGGAAAGAAAAACGAACGATTATCAAATGAATATTATATACCACAAGAAAAATACAGTCCAGAATAAGTGTTAAAATATCAAACACTTGAAGGAGTAGAGGGGAAGAACAACAAAGCAAGTAATATAAGAGAAGGCTATTATAATCAGAAGAGAGAAAGAAAGTACGATTATCAAATGAATTTTGCCCACAACAAATAATAAGAAAAATATAACCGTCCAGAATAAGTGTTAAAATATCGAACACTTGAAGGAGTAGAGGGGAAGAACAACAAAGCGAGTAATATAAGAGAAGGCTATTATAATCAGAAGAGAGAAAGAAAAAACGATTATCTAATACATAAACCATGATAAAACAAGCAACTAGTGAACGCACTTGAGATATTTCAAACAATGATTACTATCACTTTGAGAAAAAATTTTTTATTATCCGGAATAAAATGTTAAAAAAACATGACACTTAATAGAAGAGAGGAGAAGACCATTAAAGAGAGTATTATGTAGAGGAGATAGTGAGAAGGAGAACTGATCGAGAAGAAGAAGAAAGAAAAAAAAATCAATATGAAGAACATTTTGTCACGATAAGAAGAGAAGAAAAATTAAGAATATTTACACGTGCTATTTGTCAACAACATTAACTAATAAAGATCTACAGAAGAGAAGAAGGAATCCAGAAGAGAGTGTATAATCAAATATAAAAGGCATAAGAGTGAATAACCCCTGGAGTGTTTATTATTAGTCGAAAGAGACTACTTATAAGTATTGTTATTTAATGAATTGACTGAAGAAATATTCCAGTAATCATTTTTATGAGCAGAGATGAAGTGCCTCTGAACTCAAAGAAGTTGTAGTATGGCCAGCAGAGAATGTAGCCACAAGTGCCACTCTGGACTGCCCCAGCTCACATGTTAGGGAAACTAAATATTTAAGGGAAAACACAACAGCCAGGAATATAAATAAACAAGATTCCAGAATTATGAAGAAGGAGGAATTGTAGAAAATATAATGAACTGAAGACAAGTGTAAAAGTAAATAAAAAATATGAAAACATCATATGTGACTTAAGTGAAATGAAAAAAAAATTGATTTTTTCTTCAATCATAAAATAAGGATATCCGAAATAATCAATTCTAATAAGGAGGCAATATGTAACGGTACATATAGTAAATGTACCAATAAAGAAGAAAAGAAGACTAAAGACGAGACGACTGACATACCTTACCCAATAGATCAGTGAGAAGAACACGACGGACACAAAAGAAGAAAGAAGAATCAGTGAGAACACAATAATAAAAACCTCAAGAAAGAAGAAAGAAGAAACAATGAGAAGGAGACAAGTGAAAACAACATCATGTATAAAATAAATAAGAGTGAGAAAGAGATCAGTGAAGGAAAGAAGAAGGAAGATATTCAGACCAGAAAAAAAGGGGAAAGAAATTGAAATATAACAAACTAACATAAACCTAGGAAGGAATAATTGTACACGGAAGAAAGAAGAAATGTTAATTAATTACATGATATAAATCCCTAAGCTGTATGGTAAAGCCAACACTGACCACAACTCATTTGATGAATACATTCCTTGTCCATGTAAAATAAACTGTAATCAATAAAGACTAAGTACTGTAAATAAAGAATCACCAAGAAACTGAATAAGACTAAGATAAGTTTATTTTAGCTAAATGATGTGTAGACATAAAAAGAAGACTAGGTTCCAAAATATAAATGACCAGTTGTACAGTGGGATTGATGTTAGTAAAAACCCACTAATTAACAATGATTAAGACAATAAAAGAGTAAACAAAAGTACAATAATAATAACCAACAACCAATGTACCAACATTGAATGAAAGCCAATCAACCAGATTAATGCAGAAATACAAATCCAGCAGCAACACACTACTGTTTACCCAGTATGCAACGTAACCTAATCTGGGCAACCAGTTTTCACTAAAACTAGAGAAAAACAAAGCCAAAATAATATCAAACCAAAATGTATTAAGCTGGGAAGTAACTAGATGATATAAGGAAAGTTTTGTATACAATAGATGATATAATAAACGTATATAAAAGCTATATTAATGTAATCCAATATAACTACATGCTTGTAATAACAAAGATGCATGATGCAACCAAATTATGTTGTAAACTTATTATACAAAAGTAGTAACTCAACTGACAACCTTAAGTGGGACAGAATACTGTTCAAATGAATAAATTCAAGAAAGATAACTATCTACATAATAAAAATAACAATAATGACAACAAAACTATAGTAACAAATAGCTGCAAGCAATTTTGATAACAACTAAACCAAGGTGATAACCAGTACAAATGCAGAATGAACTGCAGCACATTGATAACAATGTCATTGAAACCATTATAAGTGTCATTTAAATAAAAATAAAAATAATATGTAAAGAGTACCAAGCATACAATAAGGTAACTCCATGAAGTATGGCAAACATACTTGACAAACTATAATTAAGGCAATAAATCTATAATACAGGGAAAAAGAACGCTATCAATAGTGACTAAAACCAATAAAGTGTAAATAGGCCCTATTAGAAATTACTTAAATGTTAATATTATTATAATATAAGTAACAAACAATATGTATAGCCATAGACTTAGGATTGAACCTATGAAAACAGACATAGTGTTAATATTAAGGCATAGTTTTAAGGGAAAAGTGGATAGTAAGATAAGAATACGTTATTACCATCAGATATGGAATAAAAACAATGTATTAAAAATAATAAATAGCTTAATGGACACTAAGTGTTTATACCAAGTGCGATTTCAGCAACCCCGAATCCAAAATGTATGATGAGGGGATTCAAAATAATTGTCATTAAAAATTAGAAACGATAAGGGTAATTAAAATGACATCAGTGCAGTTATAAGTAAGATATTTGTCTTATAAAAATAATTGTGTGATGCTTAGCCCTTTGCACGTGGGTATGTAGGCCACAGATTCATAATCTCAAAACCAGCGACTGACGCGGCTTTAAGCATATATTTTAACGAAGCCCGCCGAGATTAGATGAATTAAAGAATATTGACCAATCAGATCCTATAAAAAATACGAAATGCATCATTTCGACAGAGGAAGCGGAGACAGTCTTTCACCAGCAACGAGAGTACCTACATGCACGCCGTTCATCCAGAAAAACGTGCGTTTGATAGCGAACAGCTGTAAACACATACGCTAACCTCAAACCCTGAGTGGAGGTTATGACTACTGAAGCAAATAGTGCAGTATATTTTCAAGTGAAATAATTCGGAGTATATGCGCATAGGAGTGAGTGTAGGGCTGTTATAAAAGTTGAATTAATTAATAAAAGAATTTTAAATAATTGAAAAAATTACGAAAAAGTGTAAACCCTACGAACGACCAGTTACGCAAGTATCAAATACCTATAACTATTATACTATGCTTGTCAAGTAATATATAAGTAAAAGAACGCTAATAGCAAATCGAATTAACGTCAGTTAATTCCAAAAGGAAGGGAACTTAGAAATATAGATAAACAATGACAAAATTGAACGCTTTCATTAACGACAATTTTAACTATTTATATGATTCTAATGTATTAGTATAAGCAAAGACATTGTATAACCAATGAAGGGAACCTGTACCCTAATCATTAGGAAGATAAGAATGTTCTATATTTTATTTTAATAATTAACTAAGAGTTACACAAGAGGGTAACCTAAATATATCAAATGAATTACAAGTACCTGTGTTATGTACATCCAGTCTAGGAGATGATTCTAAACCATGACACTGAGTTCTAATAATTATTATCCCTTGCTAACTAATTAATGCATCAATGAAAAATGATTAATAAATTTTAACCAACAAGGTTACATGAACCTGTAATAACTTCAATGATTAACCATGAACAGTTGTTCATATTTTATATTATTTCAAATTAATAATCAATGAGTTTATGTTTTGCCTACTTATTGTAACAGTAGCAATTTTATTAGATATGTGTATTTTGCAGACTAAAAGAACCTACTACTACTACCACTACTAACACTATAAGTTTAATAAAATATTATAACCTATTTGTTTACTAACCAAAATTATTCGACTAGCCAAATGCAGTCATACCAACCTGAGTTTTTTAAATGTTTTAGAGTCCATGTTCTAATTTAATTGTTAACCAAAAGGAAAGTAAATTATATTATTGTACCAAATTTTATTGTTCTAGGGTTGAATAAACCATTATTGTCATATGAACCTTTAAAGAGTTGGCATTTATTGTAAACAGTAGATACAGCTTAGTGAGAAAACCGAGACGGTTGGTACCAGACTTCAAGAGCGGACATTCAAATGGAATGATTTTTACCAACCGCACCGTCTTATATATATATATATATATATATATATTGCTACACATTATAAATTATAGTAAATATCATGTTTATGTTAGTGTATAGGCAGGACATTACTGATCAACTCGCCACAGCTGATATTCGAAGAGCCAACGGAACTTCAAGCGAATCAACTCGAGGAAGTGAATTAAACAACATTTTTTAACCAAATAAACTGATAATTAAAACGACGATAAACAGTGTAAGTAACCGATTTATTCACTACCGGATTCAACAATAGGTTGAATTGGGTGGAATAAATCCCTAACCCACAACTTAATAATAAAGAGCGAGCTTTTGAAAAATAATAATAAACGAACTACGAGACCCCATATTAAATTAATAACCCTGAGAATAATAATTCTAAACCAGACGAATTTTGTCTATTTAACAAATTGGCGACCAACGTTCGAGCGAATTAGGTGAAAAAATATTTAACCTAATTAATAAAAATAATCATTAACCTAATTTTCGAGGCAGCTGCAATATACAGAACCAAAAATGCAACGGAGAGCAACCTCTAAGAAACGTGCGGCGGAAATGGAGAAAGAAATAAACATGGATGATAAGGAGGCGATGCCAGTTGAAGATCTAGAAGAAATATTACCTCCTACAGAACCCAGCCGACCTGTACAACCAGAGGAACAAATTGAGAGACCCGCGCAAACAGGGGACGTAAATTTCCAGGACATAATAAGGGCAATAATGGAAACCAATTGAACGTAGAATCACTAAACAAAGACACTGAGTCGTTGAAGGAAGAAAATAGAAAAAACTCGAATCATTAAAAGAAGACAACCAAAAAAACGCAGAAAAATTATGCCAGGTAAAGAAGGATAGTTTCAAGAAATTGAGAGAGGATTTAAAGGAAGGTTTTGAAAATACCAGAGATGAAATAAGAAACAACAACAAACCGGAAACCGAAGACATACCAAAGGAAGAAAATACGGAACAAATGAATCCGAAAACCGAAGATAATGGGATAAAGGACCAAATAATTAAGAAAACGGAAGGAAGAAGAATGATACGTCCCAAGAAAGTGAGACTTACATGGGAAATATTAGAGATGACTAGGAATGGTTTAATTAATTTTATTAACCACCCAATCATTGATCATAGAATAATAACCAATGGTAAGAAGTATGACAAGAACCTCATAAAGGCGTTCTAAGTGAATCACCATGTAACAGGGAGAAGAAATTTTACCAAGAGGGTAATCAAAGTAAATACACCCAGAAAAAAAATACTCGTCAACAGATCAATGACGTCGTCGACAGTTGAAAGGACAGGAACACATGTGGGAAGCAAACCAAACGATGAAACAATTGACTCAACCTGTTATGCCATTCGAAAGGCTACAAAAGAAGAATCGCAATGCCAACCAACTGACAAAGAATTAACAGAAAAGTGGTTAGATCCAAACATAACTACAGACCTCAAATTAAAGGAAACTTTGATAACTATGAAATGGAAAGACAAGATGATAGTGAGGTACAGTACAAGTACTGAGAACCATCTGAACACAAAGATGATCCAAACAACAAACACACCTAAGATGATGGACCATGGATAACCAGAACGCCAACGCATCAAGAAAAAGGGACGGAAATTTTTGAAATGGACCAAGGCAAACAACAATAAGAAAAAAAATAATATTCCAGAATAAGTGTTAAAATATCAACCACTTGAAGGAGTAGAGGAGCAAACCAACAAAGCGAGTAATACAAGAGAAGGCTATTATAATAATAAGAAGAGAGAAAGAAAAAACGATTATCTAATACATAAACCATGATAAAACAAGCAACTAGTGAACACACTTGAGATATTTCAAACAATGATTACTATCACTTTGAGAAAAAATTTTTTATTATCCGGAATAAAATGTTAAAAAAACATGACATTTAATAGAAGAGAGGAGTAGACCATTAAAGAGAGTATTATGTAGAGGAGATAGTGAGAAGGAGAACTGATCGAGAAGAAGAAGAAAGAAAAAAAAATCAATATGAAGAACATTTTGTCACGATAAGAAGAGAAGAAAAATGAAGAATATTTACACGTGCTATTTGTCAACAACATTAACTAATAAAGATCTACAGAAGAGAAGAAGGAATCCAGAAGAGAGTGTATAATCAAATATAAAAGGCATAAGAGTGAATAACAACTAGAGTGTTTATTATTAGTTGAAAGAGACTACTTATAAGTATTGTTATTTAATGAATTGACTGAAGAAATATTCCAGCAATCATTTTTATGAGCAGAGATGAAGTGCCTCTGAACTCAAAGAAGTTGTAGTATGGCCAGCAGAGAATGTAGCCACAAGTGCCACTCTGGACTGCCCCAGCTCACATGTTAGGGAAACTAAATATTTAAGGGAAAACACAACAGCCAGGAATATAAATAAACAAGATTCCAGAATTATGAAGAAGGAGGAATTGTAGAAAATATAATGAACTGAAGACAAGTGTAAAAGTAAATAAAAAATATGAAAACATCATATGTGACTTAAGTGAAATGAAAAAAAAATTGATAATTTCTTCAATCATAAAATAAGGATATCCGAAATAATCAATTCTAATAAGGAGGCAATATGTAACGGTACATATAGTAAATGTACCAATAAAGAAGAAAAGAAGACTAAAGACGAGACGACTGACATACCTTACCCAATAGATCAGTGAGAAGAACACGACGGACACAAAAGAAGAAAGAAGAATCAGTGAGAAGAACACAATAATAACAACCTCAAGAAAGAAGAAAGAAGAAACAATGAGAAGGAGACAAGTGAAAACAACATCATGTATAAAATAAATAAGAGTGAGAAAGAGATCAGTGAAGGAAAGAAGAAGGAAGATATTCAGACCAGAAAAAAAGGGGAAAGAAATTGAAATATAACAAACTAACATAAACCTAGGAAGGAATAATTGTACAAGGAAGAAAGAAGAAATGTTAATTAATTACATGATATAAATCCCTAAGCTGTATGGTAAAGCCAACACTGACCACAACTCATTTGATGAATACATTCCTTGTCCATGTAAAATAAACTGTAATCAATAAAGACTAAGTACTGTAAATAAAGAATCACCAAGAAACTGAATAAGACTAAGATAAGTTTATTTTAGCTAAATGATGTGTAGACATAAAAAGAAGACTAGGTTCCAAAATATAAATGACCAGTTGTACAGTGGGATTGATGTTAGTAAAAACCCACTAATTAACAATGATTAAGACAATAAAAGAGTAAACAAAAGTACAATAATAATAACCAACATCCAATGTACCAACATTGAATGAAAGCCAATCAACCAGATTAATGCAGAAATACAAATCCAGCAGCAACACACTACTGTTTACCCAGTATGCAACGTAACCTAATCTGGGCAACCAGTTTTCACTAAAACTAGAGAAAAACAAAGCCAAAATAATATCAAACCAAAATGTATTAAGCTGGGAAGTAACTAGATGATATAAGGAAAGTTTTGTATACAATAGATGATATAATAAACGTATATAAAAGCTATATTAATGTAATCCAATATAACTACATGTTTGTAATAACAAAGATGCATGATGCAACCAAATTATGTTGTAAACTTATAATACAAAAGTAACTCAACTGACAACCTTAAGTGGGACAGAATACTGTTCAAATGAATAAATTCAAGAAAGGTAACTATCTACATAATAAAAATAACAATAATGACAACAAAACTATAGTAACAACTAGCTGCAAGCAATTTTGATAACAACTAAACCAAGGTGATAACCAGTACAAATGCAGAATGAACTGCAGCACATTGATAACAATGTCATTAAAACCATTATAAGTGTCATTTAAATAACAATAAAAATAATATGTAAAGAGTACCAAGCATACAATAAGGTAACTCCATGAAGTATAGCAAACATACTTGACAAACTATAATTAAGGCAATAAACCTATAATATAGGGAAAAAGAACGCTATCAATAGTGACTAAAACCAATAAAGTGTAAATAGGCCCTATTAGAAATTACTTAAATGTTAATATTATTATAATATAAGTAACAAACAATATGTATAGCCGTAGACTTAGGATTGAACCTATGAAAACAGACATAGTGTTAATATTAAGGCATAGTTTTAAGGGAAAAGTGGATAGTAAGATAAGAATACGTTATTACCATCAGATATGGAATAAAAACAATGTATTAAAAATAATAAATAGCTTAATGGACACTAAGTGTTTATACCAAGTGCGATTTCAGCAACCCCGAATCCGAAATATATGATGAGGGGATTCAAAATAATTGTCATTAAAAATTAGAAACAATAAGGGTAATTAAAATGACATCAGTGCAGTTATAAGTAAGATATTTGTCTTATAAAAATAATTGTGTGATGCTTAGCCCTTTGCACGTGGGTATGTAGGCCACAGATTCATAATCTCAAAACCAGCGACTGACGCGGCTTTAAGCATATATTTTAACGAAGCCCACCGAGATTAGATGAATTAAAAAATATTGACCAATCAGATCCTATAAAAAATACGAAATGCATCATTCCGACAGAGGAAGCGGAGACAGTCTTTCACCAGCAACGAGAGTACCTACATGCACGCCATAAAGAATTTAAATTAATTGAAAAAATTACAAAAAAGTGTAAACCCTACGAACGACCAGTTACGCAAGTATCAAATACCCATAACTATTATACTATGCTTGTCAAGTAATATATAAGTAAAAGAACGTTAATAGCGAATCGAATTAACGTCAGTTAATCGATTAATTGCCCAATTCCAAAAGGAAGGGAACTTAGAAATATAGATAAACAATGACAAAATTGAACGCTTTCATTAACGACAATTTTAACTATTTATATGATTCTAATGTATTAGTATAAGCAAAGACATTGTATAACCAATGAAGGGAACCTGTACCCTAATCATTAGGAAGATAAGAATGTTCTATATTTTATTTTCATAATTAACTAAGAGTTACACAAGAGGGTAACCTAAATTCTTAGTAATAAGCGAACACGTATGTATTCAAGGAGGAAATTTTGAACGCCTGGAAAACTGATTATTACAATGGTTCCAGCAGCACAGTGTGGAAGGCTCCCTATCAGCGGGCCAGTGGTTTGAGAAAAAGCAAATGAACTGGTACAGAGAGATTCGACGTTGAAGCTTTCATGCGTCGACGGGCTGCCTACATAAATTTAAGATAAGGAAAAAGCGTGTGCGGTGAGATTAAGAGTGTAGACGTTAATACAGTGCATGAGTGGAGAGAACGCCGTTTGAGGAAATGAACGTCTCAGTATGCTCCCAAAGACCTGTTTAATCCTGATTAAACAGCCTTTTTTTAATTTACTTCCTGACCTCACATTGGCATTCAAAGGAGATGAATCTCATGGCGAAAGGCGGGGTAAGCAACGCGTGACAACACTGTTGTGTTAAACAGTGACGGAAGTGAAAAACTGCTTCCTCTAACTGCAGAAAAATTTGCAAGGCTGCAGTGTTTTAAAAATATTGCAACGTTCACTACGAAATACGCTAACAACAATAAATTGTAGATCACAACAAAAGTGTTTGAAGTCTGTCTGCAAGGTGTCCATGCAAAAATGAGCATAAAAGGTCGAAAAATCCTTCGGTTTGTGGACAGATGGACACATACGTCAGATCTAAAGAACGTTGAGAGTGGAATGTTTTCCTGCAAATTGCACAAGCGAACTACAACCGCTGGACCTGGGAATAATCCGCAATTTTAAATTGCATTAGCACAAGATGCTGGTATAGCAATGCCATCCAATGGAAAGAAGGATGAAATGAAAATTCAATCAAGATTTCTTCGTGATTCTTGTAACTTGTAACTAGGAAAGCAATACTGTGCCGTATGATTTTATGCAGTGTCCTGGTAAAATTTCAAACACATACTGTTTCGTAAATAATGAATAGATTAAAAAAAGCATCAGTAAGTTCAGAAAGATTAAACATTTTTACACCAGGAGAGGAATAGAGGTTTTTAAATTCCGGTATTTTATGATGATCCTGTATGTTCTACTGTGATTTTCTCGCAATTTCTAAAATTTACAATTGATTTCTGTGTACCAGGTATAGGCAATGCAGTAATCCTCATGTTAATTACTTATAGGCATATAAGTAAGCGAGAAAATGAATCTGGCCAGAGCCATGAAACTAAACAAATTTATTGTCAACGATTATTTCACCAAGCTACGTAAAGTACTCGTTGAAATGAATTTGATGACATTTCCTGAGCGAATTTTTAATATGGACGAGAAAGGGTGTCACCTCCATTTACACAAGGATCCTGCAGTTTACGCCAAAAAGGGATCTAAGAGAGTACATTTTGTGTCTAAAGAGCATGGGGAAAGCGTTACAATAGTTGGTTGCGGGAATGCAATTCGTACCGTCATCCCTCCAATGATTCTTTTGAAAAGGAAACGCATGAAGCCGGAATGGAAGGACAACTTGCCAGCAGGATCTGACTGTCAAATGACTTCAAAAGGTAGCATGACTACCGAAGCATTTTGTGTTTGGTTGGACCACTTTGCAAGATTTAAACCAAATGGTTCATGCCTTTTAATTTTTGATGGTGCAAAATGCCACCTTGACTACACTATTGTAGAAAAAGCAGAAGCACAACATTACTCTGTTTTGCCTACCGGCAAACACAACCCACGAGTTGCAACCTTTTGACAAATCTTGCTATGGACCGTTTGAGACATTCTGGGACCAACAAGTTCTTCTCTTCCTCGATCAGACAAACCATGATGACATAACAAAAGCTAGGTTTGGTAACATTTTCTCGCCTGTCTGGGACAAAGCCATGAAACCAGAAAATATCAAAGCAGGATTTAAAGCGACTGGTGTGTATCCTTTCAATCCAAACACAATACCTGAGCAAGCGTTTATAACAAGTGAAGTTACCAATGTACCAGACCTAAGATTAAGTTTAGTAACAGAAAACAAAACAAATGATACTCTTGTCACGGTTTCATCGTCTCCAGTCGCGGGTCCATCGTCGTTAGTCACAAGTACACCGTCCTCATTCCCTCATCAATCATCTTTAAACAGTAAGAAGCAGAAACGGTATCGATGCATTTCATCGTCATCTTCATCAGATTCTAGTATTCATTTAGGCGACCTGAGTGACTACTCTAGTGAAGAAGAAAAAGAACACCAGACGCCATTTCATGAGGTGATGCCAACGCCAATCAAGCAGCGTAAAACTACTCGTGTGACAAAGCCATCGATTAACTCTCGAGTTGTGGTTCTATCTAAGTCACTGTTCACAGATACCACTAGGTCATACCAGAATCCATCTACTCCTGCCACTTCAAAAATTGTGCCAAGTAAGAAACAGTTAAGACAAGTCCAACAGTCATGTGAGAAGAAACTTGTCGAAAAAAATATTCGAAAGAAGAAAACTTGTCCAGAAAAGGAAAGCTGGTTTTGCTTCATATGTGGTGTAGATGAAGTCAAGGACATGCGGAGATGCGCGACTTGTGGTGTGTACACACACGAGGAGTGTGTCGGCCTAACAAAAGCCGATAAAGACATTCATTTGCCCTCAGTGTACTTCTTGAATGAACTTTTTTTCTTAAAATGAAGCTTAATTTGTTACAAATTTGATTTTATAATTTTCCTTAAGTTTTTTAAAGCTTAACGTTGATTTTTCTTTGATGTTTTTAAGCTACTTCTTTATTTTTGACTATAAAAAACGTTTTTCTTTAAAAAAATTGTATAGACATTTTATTTTATAATGGTGATACATTTTTTAATAAGACTTTTTATTCAAAAATCATTAACGATAATAAATTTTGTTTAATATGATATTTTATTAAATTATTTTCAGCCCAGTATCCAATACTCAAATTTATAAACTGTTTCTTGCCAAATAATATGAATAAAAATGCAAAAAAACACCATTGGCCATATTACCTGCATATGGGCATATTACCTGCACTATGTAAGATTTTTTTACGTTGGGAAAAAAACAATAAATACAAAAGATAAAGAAATTATAAGTGGTCCATACGCAGCCAAACAAACATAGTTTATGACCATATACTTACTTTGGTTTTCCCGTAAATACAAAAAAATATATAAGGAATTTAAATAAGGGTGGCCATATTACCTGCACTTACCTTAGTATAATTAAATGGTGTAGTACTGAAAAGAAATTACGTATAATTTACAATTTGGAATAATACAATATAAACTTATAAAACACAACATATATACATGTAGGCCTATATATAGAGAAAAATTGCACAGATATAATTAATTGTTTCCGCCCAAAATCCATTACCTTCCCCTGTTTTTTTTATTTTCTGCTGGTAGAGTAAACTATGTCTTCAAATATTGACAAATGCGTTATAATTTTGTCGGATACACGTCATGCGCGTTACAAAGTGTTTAATTGTCTCTAGGGCATTAACGAGTCACTAAAATACACGGAGGTCTGCGCTGGTTCTTTGTCATCATCACCATCATCTTCGTCCATTTCCTGCTGAATGGCATCAGCAATCTGCGATATGGTCATGGCTTCCATAGTAAAACGTTTTCTCAAATGTTCACGTAAGTAGTCGTCAAACCAGGCATGCCCTTCTAATTTGCCCCATTCCTCATCATCAATGGGAACATCACAAGTATCTTCATTATTACAGGCTTCGCTATTCCCGAATCAGGCTTTGTGAAAGCAGTTGCGGACAGTGAGTTACGATAGTTTGTGCCATGTAGATGTAATGTAATGCACTGCCTGTTAGAAGAGACCAAAGCAAAGTGCAAAAATAGAATTTTGATAGACCAATACTGTAATTTCTTTAGGCAGACTTATGCCTATAAGTAATTAACATGAGGATTACTGCATTGCCTATACCTGGTACACAGAAATCAATTGTAAATTTTAGAAATTGCGAGAAAATCACAGTAGAACATACAGGATCATCATAAAATACCGGAATTTAAAAACCTCTATTCCTCTCCTGGTATAAAAATGTTTAATCTTTCTGAACTTACTGATGCTTTTTTTAATCTATTCATTATTTACGAAACAGTATGTGTTTGAAATTTTACCAGGACACTGCATAAAATCATACGGCACAGTATTGCTTTCCTAGTTACAAGTTACAAGAATCACGAAGAAATCTTACCTGTAAAATTGAATTTTCATTTCATCCTTCTTTCCATTGGATGGCATGCTATACCAGCATCTTGTGCTAATACAATTTAAAATTGCGGATTATTCCCAGGTCCAGCGGTTGTAGTTCGCTTGTGCAATTTGCAGGAAAACAGTCCACTCTCACGTTCTTTAGATCTGACGTATGTGTCCATCTGTCCACAAACCGAAGGATTTTTCGACCTTTTATGCTCATTTTTGCATGGATGCCTTGCAGCCAGACTTCAAACACTTTTGTTGTGATCTACAATTTATTGTTGTTAGTGTATTTCGTAGTGAACGTTGCAATATTTTTAAAACACTGCAGCCTTGCACATTTTTCTGCAGTTAGAGGAAGCAGTTTTTCACTTCCGTCACTGTTTAACACAACAGTGTTGTCACGCGTTGCTTACCCCGCCTTTCGCCATGAGATTCATCTCCTTTGAATGCCAATGTGAGGTCAGGAAGTAAATTAAAAAAAGGCTGTTTAATCAGGATTAAACAGGTCTTTGGGAGCATACTGAGACGTTCATTTCCTCAAACGGCGTTCTCTCCACTCATGCACTGTATTAACGTCTACACTCTTAATCTCACCGCACACGCTTTTTCCTTATCTTAAATTTATGTAGGCAGCCCGTCGACACATGAAAGCTTCAACGTCGAATCTGTCTGTACCAGTTCATTTGCTTTTTCTCAAACCACTGGCCCGCTGATAGGGAGCCTTCCACACTGTGCTGCTGGAACCATTGTAATAATCAGTTTTCCAGGCGTTCAAAATTTCCTCCTTGAATATATACGTGTTCGCTTATTACTAAGAACACCAAAAATACAAGAACTTTCTTCAATTTCGGTTGCTTTAGCCACAAATGAATTTAATGTCGACGGAGCAATTGCCAATCTTTGGTGATGTCTACTCGCTTCTTATTCCCGCTTTCCTTCACTACTTTCAAAATGTTTAATTTCTCTGCGATAATAACGCACTTCCTCTTCCTTCCACTTATTTTACACTCACGATGTTATCTATAATAGGCACAGTAATCCTATCGAACTGATGTCGACGAAGCAGTAGAGCTTTACAAGGAGTGAGCAAATACCTTACATTTCTGGGAATCAAAGCTAGCTCAAGAACTGCTAACTCAACCGAACGGCACTAACTGACCGATTCGCTGAAAATGTACTGTCACTCCAAAATATCTGCGTTCATACAATAATTTTGTGATATAAGCGACATAAATCTGAATAAATACGTATTAAATGAAGTTTCAGAACTCAATGTATTAAAGAATAAATGTATTCAGAATAAAAGAGTTTATTTCATAATAAACGTACAAATGAAGTTTCATATCTCTGGGATTTAAGAATTTGATCGTATAAGTGTAAAAAACGAATAAACGAAAAATGTATAACCAAAATAAAATAACATGCAAAGTATAGGAATTTTGCCGGGACATTGGAGAAAAAACAAGTAAGTGTGAAAAACGTATAAGTGCGAAACGTATAAAAGAAGTTTTACTGTAGTATAGTTCATGGTGACTTCATCCCAGGGCAAAACATATTTTTATTACTTCCATATTCCTTAAGGAATGGAAGTATGGTGATGGCAAAAAAAATCGTGTTCGAGATTATTGCAGATTCTGATTCTACTACACTCAAAACATGAAAAAAAGTCGTTTTCCGAAAAGTGTCTGTGTGTGTCTGTCTGTGTGTCTATAGATTTTTTTCTATGGCAAACGATAACTGCCGCAAATTCAAACAGAATCAAATAATTTTTTGCATACAGCCCTGATTTGTAGAGTACTCACGACCTATTGTTTTTGGTGAAGATCGGTTGAGGGAAAGGGGTAGTTTACCTGCAACGGTTTTTTTTTATCAAGGGAAATTTTTTTTTGGCAAACGATAACAGCCGCAAATTCAAACAGAATCAAATAATGTTTCGCATACAGCCCTGAATTGTAGAGTTCTCAAGACCTATTGTTTTTGGTGAAGATCGGTTAAGGGAAAGGGGTAGTTTACCTGTAACGTTTTATGTTTTAACAAGGGTATTTCCTATGGCAAATGATAACAGCCGCAAATTCAAACAGAATCAAAAGATTATTTGCATACAACCCTAAATTGTAGAGTTCTCAAGACCTATTGTTTTTGGTGAAGATCGGTTAAGGGAAAGGGGTGGTTTACCTACAACGTTTTTTTAACAAGGGTATTTTCTATGGCAAACGATAACAGCCGTAAATTCAAACAGAATCAAATAATTTTCTGCATAAAGCCCTGATTTGTAGAGTACTCAAGACCTATTGTTTTTGGTGAAGATCGGTTGAGGGGAAAGGGGTAGTTTACCAGCAACGTTTTTTATCAAGTGTATTTTCTATGGCAAACGATAACTGCCGCAAATTCAAACAGAATCAAATAATTTTTTGCATACGTCCCTGAATTTTAGAGGTCTCAAGGACTTTCGAGTTTGGTGAAGATCGGTTAAGGGGAAGGGGTAGTTTACCTGCAACCTTTTACGTTTTAACAAGAGTAAAGTACTTGAAAATTTATTTAAACTTTTTGAAACAATGGTAATTGTTAAATATCGGTATGGAGAACCATACATGACTTCCATATTCTAAGATTTATATTTAAAATCATTTTCGAAATGAAATATTACCATAGAAACTACTTCTTTCTACTTACTGCTTCAGCCTTAACCACAGTACTGTGGTCACTAACGTATACCACCTCACGTTATCGCACTCGATTTTCACTGATGATGGAAGTCGATGGCATTGCCGAAATGTCTGGTTTTGTAGAAAACATTGGACTACGGCCAAATATCCCGGGAAGGAATTTTAACAAAAACTACTTCTTTGTTGCCGATAACGTTGTACACATATATATCAGTGGCGAAGTTACATGGAGGCAATTGAGGCAATGCCTACCCTAAAAAATTCTGTAGAATAAAAATTATAAATACGTATGAACTACATAACGTAAAGATTATACATTGTTACTGCGACTGTCAAATTTATTAAACCGAAACGTGCTTTATTGAGCGACCGCTAGATGGTGACAGGTGAGATTCGGCATAGTTCGTTTAAAGCGAATGAGGCAACCTGAACTTGCCTCAGCGTTTTTTGTATACATCGTATGTAAGCAATGTAGAGGTGTGATAGGGAAGTGTAGGGAGGGGGGATTGTCCCACGCTGTACACATAGAGCGTTGAGGCATGCCTCACTTCTGTGGTCCAAACAGTTAAGTTAAAGCGCCTGTGTTGTTTCTAAGTGTTTATTTTATGCGGTTATTAAAAGTGTCACTGTTATTCCGCTGAACTAACAGACGATCAAGATTGTTATTTGAATTATTTGTAACATTAAACATATATATAGAAACTAATCAAGTTTAAAAATTTGAAGTTCAATCAGTTGTATTATTGTGTATGACTAATACAAGGATTGTTCAATAGAAACACGTATAGAGCTGTAAAGCATTTTTTATTCAACGATTTTAAAAGAAGTCTCCAATAACATTAAGACATGACTTCCACTGTTGCGCTAACCTGTAGATTCCCTGCTAGTAAAATTCTTACGGCAGTTTGTGGAACCATTCGGTTACAGCAAACTCTATCTCAGCGTCCGATTTGAACCACCGTCCTTTTAGTGATTCCTTAAAAAAAATTTAAGATAAGATTTTTGCCTACCCATTCATTAACTACTAGCTTCGCCAGTAAGCAAATTGATGTCCATTTTTTCGGCTTGCACGCGTTATGTTGGTGTGGGTTTCGGCACTTTCCGTTTAAAAAGCGTGCAAATGTAAGAAAATAAACATGAATGAGGCCAGAAATAACGCGAATTGTGTGTGTGTGTGTGTGTGTGTGTGTGTGTGTTCCCTGCCTTTTTACTGCGGTAGTCATAATAATAAAATGGAAACGTAAACAGTACATAACTGAGATACGCTTGCCTGCCAAGCGCGATATATTTTCTCTTATACATGATTTACATTAAAATGAAAAAATTATAATTTTATTGCCTGGCAACAAAATTATTTTATTTTCAACAATTACCATTGTTTGAAAAAGTTTAAATGAATTTTCAAGTACTTTACTCTTGTTAAAACGTAAAAGGTTGCAGGTAAACTACCCCTTCCCCTTAACCGATCTTCACCAAAATCTAAAGGCCTTGAGTCCTCTACAATTCACTGACGTATGCAAAAAATTATTTGATTCTGTTTGAATTTGTGGCGGTTATCGTTTGCCATAGAAAATACGCTTGATAAAAAACGTTGCAGGTAAACTACCCCTTCCCCTTAACCGATCTTCACCAAAAACAATAGGTCTTGAGTACTCTACAAATCAGGGCTGTATGCAGAAAATTATTTGATTCTGTTTGAATTTGCGGCTGTTATCGTTTGCCATAGAAAATACCCTTGTTAAAAAAACGTTGTAGCTAAACTACCCCTTTCCCTTAACCGATCTTCACCAAAAACAATAGGTCTTGAGAACTCTACAATTTTGGACTGTATGCAAATAATCTTTTGATTCTGTTTGAATTTGCGGCTGTTATCGTTTGCCATAGGAAATACCCTTGTTAAAACATAAAACGTTACAGGTAAACTACCCCTTTCCCTTAACCGATCTTCACCAAAAACAATAGGTCTTGAGAACTCTACAATTCAGGGCTGTATGCGAAACATTATTTGATTCTGTTTGAATTTGCGGCTGTTATCGTTTGCCAAAAAAAAAAATTTCCCTTGATAAAAAAAAACCGTTGCAGGTAAACTACCCCTTTCCCTCAACCGATCTTCACCAAAAACAATAGGTTGTGAGTACTCTACAAATCAGGGCTGTATGCAAAAAATTATTTGATTCTGTTTGAATTTGCGGCAGTTATCGTTTGCCATAGAAAAAAAATCTACAGACACACAGACAGACACACACACAGACACTTTTCGGAAAACGACTTTTTTTCATGTTTTGAGTGTAGTAGAATCAGAATCTGCAATAATCTCGACACGATTTTTTTTGCCATCACCATACTTCCATTCCTTAAGGAATATGGAAGTAAATATCGGTATGGAGAACCATACATGACTTCCATATTCTAAGATTTATATTTAAAATCATTTTCGAAATGTAATATTACCATAGAAACTACTTCTTTCTACTTACTGCTTCAGCCTTAACCACAGTACTGTGGTCACTAACATATACCACCTCACGTTATCGCACTCGATTTTCACTGATGATAGAAGTCAATGATATTGCCGAAACGTCTGGTTTTGTAGAAAACATTGGACTACGGCCAAATATCCCGGGAAGGAATTTTAACAAAAACTACTTCTTTGTTGCCAATAACGTTGTACAGATATATATATAAAATATATGCATAAAATTAATGGCTTGTATAAGTTAATGATTGATCTCCATTAAGTAGTGCTCAAGTTTCCAAAGTTTTAATATTATGATGTCCGTAATTAAAACATCAGAGCAGGTTTAGTGTGAATGAGGGTACACTGTGGACAAAAATTTTCAACATTTCCTATTGAGCGTTGCTTAGAGTAAAGCTGCGAATCTACAGTGTATGTTTCACAGAACAAACACGCGAAAAAGAAGGAGCGCGCTCCGAAGTCACTCATGGACCCTCAGCATCTTGCAGAGGGTTCATTCCCTAAAGACGAAAAGTCTGTCTATGAATCGTTCCTCTGTAAACACGTGCAGTTACATTGCCCAGCGATCCACAGGAAGCAAATTGATGTTCATTTTTTCGGCTTGCACGCGTTAAGTTGGTATGGGTTTCGGCACTTTCCATTTAAAAAAAGCGTGCAAATGTAAGAAAATAAACATGAGTGAGGCCAGAAATAACGTGAATTGTGTGTGTGTGTGTGTGTGTCTTACCTGCCTTTTTATTTCTGTAGGCATAATAATAAAATGGAAACGTAAATATTACATAACTGAGATATGCTTATCTGCCACGAACGATATATTATTTTATACATGGAGGAGTTCAGTGACATACACACGTACAGAAGTCATCTTCAAAAATACTAGAAGTCGTCCACGCTTTTATGTTGGCAGTGTAACTTACAGGAAGTTTTTTGATGTTTTTAAAACATCTAGGATGCAAACTTTTCCCGATAACTAAAAGTTTCCTTTTTTCGGTTCCCGTCATGTTCGCACAAACAAAAACTGTAACTCTTTGTTTAGAGAGCTTCCCACCAACGCACTTTTCATTTGTAAATTTGAAAGTCTTATCTGGAGTTAATTTATAAAAAATTCCGGCTTCATGTCCATTAAAGATGTCTTCATCTTTATATGATCGTCTAATTTCTGGCCAAGTGTTATGCACCCAATCGCCTGTAACGTTCAGATCTACGCATTTTGCATCACCACAAATTTTTGCAAAGGAAATCGAGTGTCGGGCCTTAAATCGATCTAGCCATCCGTTGGAGCACGCAAAATGGCTGGCGCCGGCAGTCCTGTTACAGTGCTTATCGCTTGCATACAATGTATGTCTGTAGCCATGGGCTAGCGCGCGCGCACATATATACGTTTATATGAAATTTAGAGTAAAATATCTGAGAAATATTTGACGCTATAACAGAGTAGTACAATATTTAGTGACGTTAAAACCGGGAATTTTTATAATGTTAAAGATATCAGTTTGACCGGACTTATGACAAAATTACGCTACACCAGAGTTGACGTAACAGCCGAGGCCGTAATAACCAAGTTCCACTGTATATATTGTAATATTATTAAAAATATCAAAATAAAAAATAAAAATTATGAACGTTTGTTTTAATAATGGAATTGTGTAGAAAGATATTGTGTGTGTATCTTTGGTGATAACAAGGGTATTGTACTCTTCCTTTAGCCCCACTAGTTGGGCAAGTCAATTTGTAATATTATTTCAAGTGTAATAAAAAAACAAAATATAAAGATATTGATGATAAGAAAATGTTATAACTAAGTGTGTTGGATTGATAAATAACAAATATATCAAACTTTAAAAATTTTGCAAATATTTTTTCTTGTGCTTGTATCCAATTTGACTGAATAATTTAATTTAATTAATTGATAATTAATTAATTATTTGAGGTTGTAATTTCCTCCTATATCTATTCTCTCAAGGTGAATTATGGTTTTGCTTAATAAAAAATAATAATAACATTAATGGTAGAAATAAAAACAATGCTGGTAACTGAATACTGATTTGCGTTTATTCATTCAAAATTGTGCGCCAGTCAGACTGCGCATGTCCCAGGCACTGGCTAATATTCGCCACAGTCGGCAATGAGAAAAATCAACAGATATATTTTTTACAAGTTTAAATTTATGGTTCTTTTAACGAGTCGAAATGGTCAGAGGGCAAGGAACAAGATACATTTAACAGGTATTCTTAAACTAAATGTTAACATCTGAAATAGAACAGAATTATTATTACAATTGTCAATTAGAAAGAAATTATTTAAAATTCGAACCAAGTCGAAGAAATGACGTCACTCTGCTCCAGTCAGCACTGCACCGTCTATGTGAGAAATTCAGCAATGGCCGCCGTCTGCTTGGTTTTAATCTGCTATGATGCCGTTGGAATTGAAGATCTTCTCCCACAGAAATAAAACGATGTTCCCTTTTCCTGCGAAGTGGTGTTGTTCCAAAATATAGTATTGAATGTCCCCTCGTCGTCTGCGATGTCGAATTCTGGATGGATCTCTTGTGTAGTGTAGTGTTCAAATATGCGTGTTGGTTTTGTGAATTTGTTCCAAAAATTGATCAAAATGGCTGTCGATTTCTGGCGTTAAGTTTTTATGGTGCTATTCTGTGTTTTTGGAAACATGTGAAGTGTTAGACATAGATAAATAATGTTATTTCACTTGTTAGTTCATCTCCGTTACACGCCACATAACCACACTTGGTTTTAATATAAATGATTTGGTTTTCAAAACTCCACTAATACATTTTTCAACTGTTCAGCTTTGCGATTAACAATAGACTAAACGACGCAACGTCGTCGTTTTAGGGCAATTTGTGGTATGTCTTTTTCCTCTTCATATTGTTTAATTATAAAATATCTGTCTAAGACTTGTTTCACTATCTAACTATACATAACAAGTTTTCTTATTTTTTACTGTATTTCCAATATTTCTTAATTTTACATGAATCTAACTATTCAGTAATATTGATTATTTAATTTTACATCTTTTGATATATAGCTGGGTTTGTTTCAAACTCATTTAAGCCCAAAAATTACAATTTTGCATAATAATTGCATGTCCCATATTTTGTACAAATTCAGTGTTTTAAAGGTTTTTATTTGTTTTTTCGGTATAATATTTCCATGGAATACACCTAATAACTCCGTAATTACTTTGTTGTTAATAATTTGTTTATTAAAACATTTCAATATTGATTAATTTGCTGTTTAGTCTGATTTGATTACTATCATAAGCCTATTTTTGACTGTTTCCAAAAGAAGTTAGTTTTCTTTCTTTTGTCATTCTATTTGCTATTAACTGTATCTGTATTAATTATATTTTCAATTTCTGTATTGTATGTATTGAATTCTATTCCTATTACATAGATTAATTCTTTGATAGATAGTTTTTTTTTTGGTTTATAGGCCATTCTGTGTTTACAAACATAGTGTCTTGGTGGGTCTGTTTGTACATTATACATGGTTTACTGATTTGAATAAAACTATTACATTTTTATGCCCTACTTGCCTCTCTGACTTACACAATGGAAAATTAAATGACATGATTTTAATTACAATAGAATATCTTGTATCTACTAAACTTTCTTTATACTAATAACATCATTGAACCATAACATGAACATCTTATGCCTAATTTTAACAAAAACATCTTATTATCAACTATTTTCCATATATCACCTAATTTTAACAAAAACATCTTATTCCTATTATTTTTTCCTGTATCATCAAATGATAACAACATAGCTTATCCTAGACATAATTTAATTAGAAAACATAAAAAACTCCTATTACTAGTAACACTGTCAGTCACTAACTGTCTTGTGTAGGTATTATTCTTATGAAAACACTTTAACTGTGATAAAAAAAAAACTCGTGTATCTATTTACACCTTACATCTAAAATATTATTTAATTAATAATAAATAATAAACATCTTAATATTAGGCATACCTTCAGTTATGAACTGTCCTTTGGTATTTTTGTCCTCACCATTTATTTAGTTATAATTAAAGAAAACATTTTATATGTAATAGTACTTATATTTAATTTAAAACTCTTATTACTAGTAATGTTGTCAGTCCTTAGACCGTCTTTCATTTCAATGGTTTTATTATTATTATTCTACACTCATGGTAGTCTTTTTATAATACTCAAACCTCATTGAAGATTTTTTCATAGATTTTTTAACTATGTTTCTCACTGTACACTCTGTAGTTCCTTAATTTTGTTATCTCACTTCACTTTATTGTATTCTACACTCTGGTAGTCTTTTTAGTGAGTTCTACTCTATGGTAGTCTCTTTTGGTATATTTTTTTGACATGTTACACTTACAACTAATATACAATTTGTTTTTATAGTATTGTATCTTGTAACTTGTTTGGGGTTTACCTATATCGGTTTCAATTTTGTCTCATGGTATTTAATATATGATTAACATTTTGTTTTGGCATATCTCTTCCTGTTTCTGGTCTCTTTTGGAATCTTGATATGTTTCGTCCCTTCTTCAAATATCACATTAGTAGTTTCCTTATTAAAATGGTTTCATGACAGATTATTTCCTTTTTTATGGTCCTTCCCTTTTTGTACTGCTTCCCCAATCTACTGGGTATACTGCTGGTTTAACTGGTTTTTTCATAGTAGGTTATTTTAATTAATGGTTTTCTTTATTATCTTCCATTTTTATTAACATTTTATAGACTTAATTATACAGTTTCTAGGGTAATCCTTAAACAATTTACTCCTCTCACTCACTATGGAACTTTTTCTTTTATTTATGTAACATTAATTCAAATGTTTAGTGTGATAATTTTGTTATGTTACATATGCTCTCCTGTAAAAGTGATTAGTTCAGATCATACTCTGTATGGATGAAATAATTACTACTAATTCTTTTGTATTTACATTTTCTCCGTGATTACATGTTTTCACTTTATATACCTTCTTTTTCCACCATTGCTTCCTCTCAGCTGATGTGTATCTCCTTCATTAGTTTCTTTTTTCATTGATAAGTGATCTTCAATCTTGTGTATAACATTACCATTTTATATTCCTTCTTATTTGGTGCTTCCTCACCAGTATGTTTACTCCCTAACATTCCCTAACAAATTAATTGGAACAGTTCAGAGTGGCACTTTTGGCTTCAATCCCAGCTGTCCAACACTTCAATTGAGTCTAGAGGCATTATCATCTCTGCTCAAAATATAAGACTGATGGCATTTTCTACATCCAGTCATAAAAATAAATAAACAGTAAAAGTAGTCATTTTTAGACTAAAATAAACATCTTTAGATTCTTCACTTCATAATACGTTATATTAATTAATACTTTTATACACTTGACTCTTCTTCTCTCTCAAAGCTTATTCCATATTAGGTGGTTTAGGTATGTGGTATAATATACATTTCATCATGTTTACATAGTAAGTAGTATTTATATTTACTCTTTCTACCATCTGGTATCCATTGAGTTATTTTTATTGCTCATGGTGTAACATGAATTAATTCTTTATCACTTTCACTATAACAGTGGTTGTTGTAACAGCATTATCATTATTAATATCAGGTTTTTTTTTTTTTTTGTTTTTTGGTCTCACTATTTGGTCTTTAGTGAGCTGGTCCTTCTTCATTGTTCCATTTTTATTAAATTATTTTCTTTGTGAGTTTGGTTAATTTGTTCGATTAAGTCATATGACATTCTGGTTTCCTTTCTCCCTTAGAATTTTGTATCTCTTTCTTACAAAATCTTTTTTCGTATTTCAGAGTTATTTCCCATCATTTGTATGAGTAATGATGTGAGTTTACTGTCTTTTAATTTTAGACATTTTTATTCAACTACATTTTTTCTTATTCATAGTTGTTTTTCAAATATTTTGGTATAAGTTGTACTTATTATTATTTTGAATTTTGACATTATTATTTCTCAAAATTCTTTTTGCATTCATAATAGTCTTTGAATGTTTGTGTAAGTGGTACTTACTAATTATTTTGAATTTGGACAATTATTATCTGCATCCAAATTCTTTTTACTTGCATAATAGTCTTTGAATATTTGTGTAGCTTGTACTTACTATTGCTTTTGAATTTTGAAGCTTATTATGTTCAAAATTCCTTTTATTTATTCACAATAATCTTTTAAATGTTTTGTGTAAGTTGTGCTTACTAATTTTTGAATTTTGTAATTATTTATTTATCAAAATTCATTTTGTATCATTCACAATTGTTCGAATATTTGGTGTAAGTTGTGCTTACTCATTTTTGAATTTTGTAGTTTTTTTATCAAAATTCACAATTTCTTCATAATAGTTTTATCTCACAACTATGAGTCCTCCAAATATTTTTTAATGGATAACTGATTATAAGTTCCTTTTACTTTATTCGAAATGATATCCTTTAGTACATACGTATTGTTATTATTGTTTTTAATTATCAGGTATGGGCCGGTATACAGCAGTAATAACTTTTTGGTAATGCCTTCCAAAGTACTGGGTAATTCCCTGTTTTTTAGCAGTACCTTTTCTCCGACTTCATATCTTATTATCTTCTTAACAGCCTTTTGATATTTGTTTTTGCGCCTTTCCTGGTCTTCAGCCAATTTATTGTAGAATCTGATTCGATTGAACTTGTATTCTTGACTCCTGGGGAACTCTATTATGTCTTGTATTTCTCTCGGAGGTGGTCTTTCATACATTGCCGTGTATGGTGTGGTACCAATAGCGGTGTGATATGACAAATTAAGGAATTCTTCAGTCGCTAATAAATATTCTTGCCACTTCTTTTGTTGATTATAGCAATAAGTCCGTAATATTCTTCCGACCTCTCGCAGTACCCTCTCCGCTGGATTGCTGCTGGGGTGGTAGACAGACGTCTTGTATGTCTTAATGCCCAATGTATTCAGAGTGTTTCTCCACCGCCAACCCTTAAATTGCGTTCCATGGTCGGTGATTATGGATATCGGGCTTCCTACCTCTGGAATGTAATGATTTGTTATTATTTCTAGAGTCTTCAGAGTGGTGGCTCTGTTCACAGGGTATAGTTTTGTAAATTTTGTAAAATGATCCATCATAATAACAATATACTTGTATCGATGGCGTCCGCCACTGCGGGGAAATGGACCACATATGTCCAGAAAGACCTTTTCCAGTTTGGCTTGTGAGGTAATCGGTATCATCATACCTTCCTTTCGCTCATTGTTGGTTTTCACCAATTGACATATCATACAGGTTTTAAGGTAGTTTCTAGTTTTTCTATAGATACTTTTTATGTGACAATTCTCTTCTATTGCCTTGATCACCTTCATGGCTCCCATGTGACCGTATCGTAGGTGATAGTCCAGGATGATATCCTTTTCGATTGTAGTAGGGATCATGATCTTCCAAACGTCTTCGTCAAGGGATGTCTTGATGAATAAAATCCCATTATGTATACAATAAAATTTGTTTATTGTGTCATCTTGGTTGGAGAGACGAAGTTTAATAGAGTTTAACTTCGGATCGGACTGCTGGTGTTTGCTGATGTCCTGCACTATCTTCTCTAAATCAGATCTGTCCTTAATGATGTTATAGATTTTCAAAATGCTCTCCTTTTCGCCTTCGAATGTTTGTTCTTCTAGATTCACTCTTGACAATACGTCGGCTACTACATTTTTACTTCCAGGAACATACTCCCACTGTATATCGTATTCCTGCAGGGCGAGTACCCATCTGGTCAATCTACCATGGCTTAATTTGCATCTTCTTAGAAATGATATAGACTTGTGATCTGTTCGGACGGTCACCGGATATCCGAGGATATACGTCCGAAACTTCCCGCAGGCAAAGACTACACTTAGCAGCTCTTTTTCCGTCACATTATAGTTCTTCTCACACTGGTTAAGGGTTCTGCTAGCAAAGCTCACTACTAGATGGTTTCCACTTTCATCTTCTTGGTACAGTGTTGAACCCAAGCTAATATTACTAGCGTCACAGTTTAGAAAGAAGGGTCGGTTAAAATCTGGATGGTTGAGCATCACTGCATCTAAGAATTTCTCTTTAATTGATTTGAAGGTCTCGTCTTGTTCTTGACCCCATCGCCATTTATTCTTGGACGATAACTGGTACTGAAACTGGGCTGTTAGTTCGGAATAATTATTCTGGAACTTCCTATAATAGTTACATAGGCCCAAAAATGATTGTAGTTGCCTTCTGTTTTTTGGTGTAGGGAATCGTTGTATGGCGTCTACCTTTTCTGTTGATGGTGTTATTCCTTGACTGTTTAGCTGGAAACCCAGGAATTGAACTTCTTTAGCTATAAGCTTGGACTTGTCCAGTTTAAGGGTGACATTATTTTCAGCAAGCTTCTTCAAAACATACTCCACACGATAACAGTGTTCCTCCCAGCTGGTTGATGTTATTAGGAGATCATCAACATAGACAGTTGTGAATTGGAGCGCTTCTGGTCCTAGTATATGATCCATACAGGCGACAAAAACAGCTACTGAATTAACCAACCCGAAGGGCAATCTCTTAAACTGATAATTGCGCCCTTCGAAGATGAACGCCATGTATTGCCGGCTTGCTGGGTGCAACTCCACTTGCCAATAGCCGCATACCGTATCCCAAGTGGTAATGAATCGTGTTCCGTGGAACCTCTTCAAAATTTCATCAATTTCGCCAGGTGAGGTACGATCGTTTATTATCATCTTATTTATCTCCCGAGCGTCAAGGCAAAGTCTTACCTTCCCATTTTTCTTTTGTATGGCCACAATTGGGCTTGTGTATGGCGGTTGACTGCTCTCGATGATATCTCTACGGATCATATTCTGGATCTCTGATCGTACGGCTTCTTTCAAAGATTGTGCTATTGGGTATGACTTTCGGTTGAATTCTACCGGTTCTCTGAATCGTATTGAACATTGGTAGTTCCGGATCTTTCCAGGTTCGTCTGAAAATACAGCTCGATATTTCTCATATATTTCTACCAATTGATTCCGCTGGTCTTCCGTTAGTTGCTCGTTAGTATTGTGGCACTGGAAGTTACGTATCTCTTGGATCTTTTGTTTCCATAGGTCTTCCTCCGAATCTTGATGTACTGGCTTGTCGTTTGTTGGGTGGTTGGATAAGTAACTCACCTTATTTTGGTGGTCGAGAAGTCGTTTGGAGTCTAAAGTCTTGTTATCAGTTAAATTGGCTATCCAGGTTGAACCTTCAGCAAAGAGTGATACCCTTCCTCGGCACAAGTCGATAATTGCTGAGTTTCGGCGCAATATGTCGCATCCTATCATGATGTTGAAAGGTAATCCGGCTGCAACAAGAAATATCATATCCACACTAATGCCCTGACTTTTGACATTGAGGGATACCTGCTTTCTTATGGTCTTGTTCTGTCGGCCGGTAGCTCCTACAAGTACAATGTTATTAATAGGTAGTACCGGTAAGTTTTTATGGCATTCCTGCTGTATCCGGTCCAATTCATTTCGATTTATTATGGAGACATTGGCTCCAGTGTCTATCATTATAGGAACAGAAATACCTTCAATTTCTGCGATTATGTATATTATTTTATTATCATTATTTTTAATATTAAGCTCACTTTCTTCTAACAGGTCCTTACGGATATCCTTTAAATAATTGCTGTATATTATGGTAAAATTTTTTCTGTTTTTCTTCACCTTCATACCTACTTGATTAAACCCAGCAGATTGGAGCAGTAAAGGGTCATTAGATTTTATTACTGCCTCCGTTCGTTTAAATGTTCCGCTTCATTACGGATCAGGCCGTTGGAAGCGTCAGCTTGAAGTCTTGAGGCTGTTTCGTTTGGTTCTGCTCGATCGTCTGGTTGGGCTTCTGTTACAGGTAGTCTGCGCTGATTATCCAAGCTGGAACTACGTCTGGGCTCGTACTCTCTGTACCGATTACTTCCCTGGCTCCCTTGGAAAGTCTCGTACTCGTAGTATCGGCTCCTTCTTTGAGGCTGGTACCTCCTGTGTCCACTGCCTTCTGCTCGGATGTAGTTGACATTAGGTCGATATGCCCTGTAATTGTGGTTACCTCCACTTGGGTAATTTCGGTTATAATTACCATGATAATTACTATTATTAGAAAGGTTGGGGTTCCTCTGACCATTTGGAACATAGTTACTATTATGATTATAATAACCGATGTTATTTTGTGGACGGCTATTATTATTATTATTATTATTGTTGTGGTTGTTGTTATTATTATTATTCATACGAGGAATATTACTATTATTATTATTATGGTTAAGCCTCGGCAAATTATTGTTATTTCTCGGGTTAATATTGTACTCGGCATTATTCCGATTTGTGGGATTATAATTATTATTATTACCCACATTCTGCCGATTGTTATTATTATTCAAATTATTGTTGTTATTCCTTGGTTCCAGCTTTTCATACCTCCTGCGACTTTGACGGTAATAGTCTTCGTGCTCGTACATCTCTAAAAGCTCGGTCATGGCTTGCACCGTTTTTATTTGACTATTTCGTCTGGCTCTGATAATATCCTCCTCGTAGTGGTATGAGAGTTTGCTGACCAGGCATTCTTCCGGTATTCGGGGCTCTAGGTGTTTGGCCACGCACACCTTTCCTAAAAAGTACGCCGTTAAAGTTTGGTTTCCATATGGGTTGTACTTCCCATGGCATATCCCGTCTCTGGCGATATTTTGCGTTGATTCCGACCAATATTTGGCTTTGAATAGCCTTCTGAATTGTTGATAGTCGGTCACCTCGTCTCTTATCGCCATCCACCAATTGTCTGCTATTTCCTTGAATGATTCGTCCAGCACCTCTTTGTTCTCCCTCCAGCGATTACCTCTGTGTTTGGCAAAGTATTCCTCGATTCTTGCTAGGAATTCCATGGGTTTATTTTTATAAAACCTGAAGTTAATCCCTTCACGATTTTCACTGTTGGGACAACTGGTAATTGTTGTCGGTCGACTATGGAATAGGTCTATATCGGTCTGGTTCTGTCGTACCTGACTGTTGATACTGGTCACAGCAGCTTCTATGCCGTCACATTTTTCTGTGAATCGGTCCTGCACTCGCTCCCAGTCTTCTCGTGTTTCCTTTAGTTTTTCCTCCAACGTCTTCCTAGTCGTTTCTTCAATGGTGTTAACCTTCGTATTTATTTCTGTTCTGATACTCCGTACTTCTTGTTCGGTTTGACTCCATTTTTCGTCAGCTCTGGTAACCCTTTGTTCGATTACCGTTATTTCCTCTTCTACTTTCTTGCTGATTGTCTCATTGTTTTCAGCTATCTTCTGGCTCAATTCTTCCTTCAATATTTCCATCCTTCCGTCTAACCGGTTCATGTTTTCTTGGTTCGTCTCCTTCCATTCTTCTCTCAATTGCTGACTATTGCTTTCCATTTTTAGATTTGTTTCTTCCATCCTCCTGTTGGTTTCTTCCAGTTTTTGGCTTATCTGGGTTAATTCCTCTTTCGACTGTTTATTGTCAGTCTTTATTTCCTCCATTTTCTCCTCAATTTTTTGAATATTTTCTTCCATCTTCTCTTCTATCTTTTTACTGCTTGCTTCCATCTTCTCCTCCATCTTCCTGCTAGTATCTCCAATTTTATTGCCCAACTCTTCCTTCAATCGTTGGTTATCATTCTTCATTTCCTCCTCCATCTTCCTACTATTCTCCTCCATCTTCTTGCTGCTTTCTCTTAATTCCTCCTTCAATCGTAGGTTATCGTTCTTCATTTCCTTACTATTTTCTTCGATTTTCTTGTTGGTATCTCCGATTTTATTACCCAACTCTTCTTTCAATTGTTGGTTATCGTTTTCCAGCTTCTTACTATTTTCTTCCATCTTCTCCTTTAATTCTTCCTTCGTCGTTTTAAATTCTCTGAGTAACATCTCCATCATTTGATCAAATTTTGTATCTTCCTTTGCGGTGGATTTCTCCGGCTGTTCTTTCTGTGGTGCAGGCTTATTTGGTTCTGCTGGCGGTAACATTAACTCCACATCTTCCACTGGTGTCGCTTCTTTATCCTCCATGTTTATCTCCTGCTCGGCCTCCATAGCCCTTTTTCTTGATGTAGCTCTCCTGTGCATCTCGCTCCCTCTTCCGACCTGTTGACCGTTGCCAAGCTAAAAATAGGAAATTGGACAATCGTCCTTATTTTATAACACTATTATCTCCTATTTAAAGCCCCTTAAGTTGGACGCCAATTTGTAATATAAAATAAATATTACAAATATAAAATAAAAATATATAATTGATATATATATAGAGATATTGTGTGTGTAGCTTTGGTGATAACAAGGGTATTGTACTCTTCCTTTAGCCCCACTAGTTGGGCAAGTCAATTTGTAATATTATTTCAAGTGTAATAAAAAAACAAAATATAAAGATATTGATGATAAGAAAATGTTATAACTAAGTGTGTTGGATTGATAAATAACAAATATATCAAACTTTAAAAATTTTGCAAATATTTTTTCTTGTGCTTGTATCCAATTTGACTGAATAATTTAATTTAATTAATTGATAATTAATTAATTATTTGAGGTTGTAATTTCCTCCTATATCTATTCTCTCAAGGTGAATTATGGTTTTGCTTAATAAAAAATAATAATAACATTAATGGTAGAAATAAAAACAATGCTGGTAACTGAATACTGATTTGCGTTTATTCATTCAAAATTGTGCGCCAGTCAGACTGCGCATGTCCCAGGCACTGGCTAATATTCGCCACAGTCGGCAATGAGAAAAATCAACAGATATATTTTTTACAAGTTTAAATTTATGGTTCTTTTAACGAGTCGAAATGGTCAGAGGGCAAGGAACAAGATACATTTAACAGGTATTCTTAAACTAAATGTTAACATCTGAAATAGAACAGAATTATTATTACAATTGTCAATTAGAAAGAAATTATTTAAAATTCGAACCAAGTCGAAGAAATGACGTCACTCTGCTCCAGTCAGCACTGCACCGTCTATGTGAGAAATTCAGCAATGGCCGCCATCTGCTTGGTTTTAATCTGCTATGATGCCGTTGGAATTGAAGATCTTCTCCCACAGAAATAAAACGATGTTCCCTTTTCCTGCGAAGTGGTGTTGTTCCAAAATATAGTATTGAATGTCCCCTCGTCGTCTGCGATGTCGAATTCTGGATGGATCTCTTGTGTAGTGTAGTGTTCAAATATGCGTGTTGGTTTTGTGAATTTGTTCCAAAAATTGATCAAAATGGCTGTCGATTTCTGGCGTTAAGTTTTTATGGTGCTATTCTGTGTTTTTGGAAACATGTGAAGTGTTAGACATAGATAAATAATGTTATTTCACTTGTTAGTTCATCTCCGTTACACGCCACATAACCACACTTGGTTTTAATATAAATGATTTGGTTTTCAAAACTCCACTAATACATTTTTCAACTGTTCAGCTTTGCGATTAACAATAGACTAAACGACGCAACGTCGTCGTTTTAGGGCAATTTGTGGTATGTCTTTTTCCTCTTCATATTGTTTAATTATAAAATATCTGTCTAAGACTTGTTTCACTATCTAACTATACATAACAAGTTTTCTTATTTTTTACTGTATTTCCAATATTTCTTAATTTTACATGAATCTAACTATTCAGTAATATTGATTATTTAATTTTACATCTTTTGATATATAGCTGGGTTTGTTTCAAACTCATTTAAGCCCAAAAATTACAATTTTGCATAATAATTGCATGTCCCATATTTTGTACAAATTCAGTGTTTTAAAGGTTTTTATTTGTTTTTTCGGTATAATATTTCCATGGAATACACCTAATAACTCCGTAATTACTTTGTTGTTAATAATTTGTTTATTAAAACATTTCAATATTGATTAATTTGCTGTTTAGTCTGATTTGATTACTATCATAAGCCTATTTTTGACTGTTTCCAAAAGAAGTTAGTTTTCTTTCTTTTGTCATTCTATTTGCTATTAACTGTATCTGTATTAATTATATTTTCAATTTCTGTATTGTATGTATTGAATTCTATTCCTATTACATAGATTAATTCTTTGATAGATAGTTTTTTTTTTGGTTTATAGGCCATTCTGTGTTTACAAACATAGTGTCTTGGTGGGTCTGTTTGTACATTATACATGGTTTACTGATTTGAATAAAACTATTACATTTTTATGCCCTACTTGCCTCTCTGACTTACACAATGGAAAATTAAATGACATGATTTTAATTACAATAGAATATCTTGTATCTACTAAACTTTCTTTATACTAATAACATCATTGAACCATAACATGAACATCTTATGCCTAATTTTAACAAAAACATCTTATTATCAACTATTTTCCATATATCACCTAATTTTAACAAAAACATCTTATTCCTATTATTTTTTCCTGTATCATCAAATGATAACAACATAGCTTATCCTAGACATAATTTAATTAGAAAACATAAAAAACTCCTATTACTAGTAACACTGTCAGTCACTAACTGTCTTGTGTAGGTATTATTCTTATGAAAACACTTTAACTGTGATAAAAAAAAAACTCGTGTATCTATTTACACCTTACATCTAAAATATTATTTAATTAATAATAAATAATAAACATCTTAATATTAGGCATACCTTCAGTTATGAACTGTCCTTTGGTATTTTTGTCCTCACCATTTATTTAGTTATAATTAAAGAAAACATTTTATATGTAATAGTCCTTATATTTAATTTAAAACTCTTATTACTAGTAATGTTGTCAGTCCTTAGACCGTCTTTCATTTCAATGGTTTTATTATTATTATTCTACACTCATGGTAGTCTTTTTATAATACTCAAACCTCATTGAAGATTTTTTCATAGATTTTTTAACTATGTTTCTCACTGTACACTCTGTAGTTCCTTAATTTTGTTATCTCACTTCACTTTATTGTATTCTACACTCTGGTAGTCTTTTTAGTGAGTTCTACTCTATGGTAGTCTCTTTTGGTATATTTTTTTGACATGTTACACTTACAACTAATATACAATTTGTTTTTATAGTATTGTATCTTGTAACTTGTTTGGGGTTTACCTATATCGGTTTCAATTTTGTCTCATGGTATTTAATATATGATTAACATTTTGTTTTGGCATATCTCTTCCTGTTTCTGGTCTCTTTTGGAATCTTGATATGTTTCGTCCCTTCTTCAAATATCACATTAGTAGTTTCCTTATTAAAATGGTTTCATGACAGATTATTTCCTTTTTTATGGTCCTTCCCTTTTTGTACTGCTTCCCCAATCTACTGGGTATACTGCTGGTTTAACTGGTTTTTTCATAGTAGGTTATTTTAATTAATGGTTTTCTTTATTATCTTCCATTTTTATTAACATTTTATAGACTTAATTATACAGTTTCTAGGGTAATCCTTAAACAATTTACTCCTCTCACTCACTATGGAACTTTTTCTTTTATTTATGTAACATTAATTCAAATGTTTAGTGTGATAATTTTGTTATGTTACAATATAAAGATATTAACTCAAACATAATTTACATTAAAATGAAAAAATTATAATTTTATTGCCTGGCAACAAAATATTTTATTTTTAACAATTACCATTGTTTCAAAAAGTTTAAATAAATTTTCAAGTACTTTACTCTTGTTAAAACGTAAAAGGTTGCAGGTAAACTACCCCTTCCCCTTAACCGATCTTCACCAAAATCGAAAGTCCTTGAGACCTCTACAATTCAGGGACGTATGCAAAAAATTATTTGATTCTGTTTGAATTTGCGGCTGTTATCGTTTGCCATAGAAAATACGCTTGACAAAAAAACGTTGCAGGTAAACTACCCCTTCCCCTCAACCGATCTTCACCAAAAACAATAGGTCTTGAGTACTCTACAAATCAGGGCTGTATGCAGAAAATTATTTGATTCTGTTTGAATTTGCGGCTGTTATCGTTTGCCATAGAAAATACCCTTGTTAAAAAAACGTTGTAGGTAAACTACCCCTTTCCCTTAACCGATCTTCACCAAAAACAATAGGTCTTGAGAACTCTACAATTTAGGGCTGTATGCAAATAATCTTTTGATTCTGTTTGAATTTGCGGCTGTTATCGTTTGCCATAGGAAGTACCATTGTTAAAACATAAAACGTTACAGGTAAACTACCCCTTTCCCTTAACCGATCTTCACCAAAAACAATAGGTCTTGAGAACTCTACAATTCAGGGCTGTATGCGAAACATTATTTGATTCTGTTTGAATTTGCGGCTGTTATCGTTTGCCAAAAAAAAAATTTCCCTTGATAAAAAAAAACCGTTGCCGGTAAACTACCCCTTTCCCTCAACCGATCTTCACCAAAAACAATAGGTCGTGAGTACTCTACAAATCAGGGCTGTATGCAAAAAATTATTTGATTCTGTTTGAATTTGCGGCAGTTATCGTTTGCCATACAAAAAAAATCTAAGACACAAGACAGACAGACACACACAGACACTTTTCGGAAAACGACTTTTTTTCATGTTTTGAGTGTAGTAGAATCAGAATCTGCAATAATCTCGAACACGATTTTTTTTGCCATCACCATACTTCCATTCCTTAAGGAATATGGAAGTAAAAATAAAATAATTTTGTTGCCAGGCAATAAAATTAAAATTTTTTCATTTTAATGTAATATAATATTTTTCATTTAATACGGCAATAAAAAGGCAGGTAAGACACACACACACACACACACACACACACACACACACACACACACACACACACAATTCACGTTATTTCTGGCCTCACTCATGTTTATTTTCTTACGTTTGCACGCTTTTTAAATGGAAAGTGCCGAAACCCACACCAACATAATGCGTGCAAGCCGATAAAATGGACATCAATTTGCTTACTGGCGAAGCTAGTAGTTAATGAATGGGTAGGCAAAAATCTTATCTTAAATTTTTTTTAAGGAATCATTAAAAGGACGGTGGGTCAAATCAGACGCTGAGGTAGAGTTTGCTGTAACCGAATGGTTCCACAAACAGCCGTAAGAATTTTACTAGCAGGGAATCTACAGGTTAGCGCAACAGTGGAACTCATGTCTTAATGTTATTGGAGACTTCTTTTAAAATCGTTGAATAAAAAATGCTTTACAGCTCTATACGTGTGTCTATTGAATAATCCTTGTATTAGTCATACACAATAATACAACTGATTGAACTTCAAATTTTTAAACTTGATTAGTTTCTATATATATGTTTAATGTTACATATAATTCAAATAACAATCTTGATCATCTGTTAGTTCAGTGGAATAACAGTGACACTTTTAATAACCGCATAAAATAAACACTTAGAAACAACACAGGCGCTTTAACTTAACTGTTTGGACCACAGAAGTGAGGCATTCCTCAACGCTCTATGTGTACAGCGCGGGACAATCCCCCCTCCCTACACTTCCCTATCACACTACTACATTGCTTACATACGATGTATACAAAAAACGCTGAGGCAAGTTCAGGTTGCCTCATTCGCTTTAAACGAACTATGCCGAATCTCACCTGTCACCATCTAGCGGTCGCTCAATAAAGCACGTTTCGGTTTAATAAATTTGACAGTCGCAGTAACAATGTATAATCTTTACGTTATGTAGTTCATACGTATTTATAATTTTTATTCTACAGAATTTTTTAGGGTAGGCATTGCCTCAATTGCCTCCATGTAACTTCGCCACTGATATATATGTGTACAACGTTATCGGCAACAAAGAAGTAGTTTTTGTTAAAATTCCTTCCTGGGATATTTGGCCGTAGTCCAATGTTTTCTACAAAACCAGACATTTCGGCAATGCCATCGACTTCCATCATCAGTGAAAATCGAGTGCGATAACGTGAGGTGGTATACGTTAGTGACCACAGTACTGTGGTTAAGGCTGAAGCAGTAAGTAGAAAGAAGTAGTTTCTATGGTAATATTTCATTTCGAAAATGATTTTAAATATAAATCTTAGAATATGGAAGTCATGTATGGTTCTCCATACCGATATTTTAATGTGTTAGTATGCATTAAAAACTTTTCAAAATGCCATAAATGTACTTATAGTAAAGTTCTCTTCTATGAACAAATTTTCTTAATGAATTACTAAATCTGCTGCTAAAACCTCTTAATCCATGAATCAGAGAATTAGATCAATATAGTAGAAATGAGAAAGAAATAAACCTCATTTTGATCTTTACACAAAGGTTACTAGTAAGAGTGAAAATAATTATACATTTATTTGGTATGAGAGTTAAAAAATGGGACTATAAAATAGTTTTTGGACCATCTAGAATATTTGTTAACATAATGTCATATTAAGAGCATATGTTTATTAATGTCTTTAAATTCTTTCAGTGCTACTTTTTACCAGATAGGTCCATAAAATGAAAAAATAATTTTTTGTATCACTTTACTGTTTTTTGGACACATTCCACATCACTAAGGAGCATATCGGTCTTGTCTACTGCACCCATACAATTATTATAATCTTTTACACATGTTGGTATCATAATTTCTTGCCCTATTTTTATATCCTTTTTACCTGAATCAGCAAAGTGATCACCACGAAATGTAGTCACCATACATGCTTCCCACTTAACTTTCCATCTAAGACACATCATGTTGTTGGTTACAAAACTTTCATGCTAACCCTTCCAGAGTTCACTTGTGACTTTTGGTATGGCTTTTCTACTCATTCTTACAGTACCACATACATGTGTTCGCTTTTCTTGCAGGATCTCAAGAAGATTAGGCCTAGATACAACTATCAATATACAGTGTGTGACCCTGGTCGAGCAAACCACTCATTAGTGTTACAACAACAGAACTAGCAAAACAATATTTAGGGTGTGAGCTTATACATGTGCTTCTTGTATACACAATGAAATCATATATATATTGTTACGATGATCTACTAATTGTCGTATGGTACAGTGGAAACAAAATACAAGACACCAGTTAAGTCACTAAACACCAGCTTTAATTATCACAATTAAACAGTTTGTAATCAACAAGATAATCTCTTACAACAAATCAAATAAAAATTGTTTACACGCAATAAAATGTCAACTAATATAAAACACAACTGTATTACAAATAATTGTCCCGCACAATTATAAAACACATCGAACCGCACTGTGTAAATCGCCCGACAATAACTGAACTGACTGTCGCTGAATGATTTATTTATACCCTGCTGATTTCCAGAATAAAATGTCACTTTGGATGACTTGTTAAACAAACAGGCGCTCTCAAGAATCCACTAGAAACAGTGTCCTTGAACACACTGCGCTGACTGGTATGATCTGGTATAGACCCGATAGTTGATGCATAATTGTCTTTCACCGCAAAGTAGTAGCATTATGTATGTACACACACATTACAGCTGGAATATTCGAGAAACTTGTAGAACGTTCTGTATTAAGTAACACTTTTCCGCATTACGTAACACTCCCCTCCTTAAGCCTGTTCGTCCCGAACTGGCAAACCGTCTCTGTAGTAATACTTAGCCAGGCGATCTAGGTGGACAACCTTGAACTTTCACTGTCCTTCCTGTTGATTCCGATAAACATCGTTGATTCTTTTTTTCACAGTGTAGGGTCCTTCCCATTTAGTATGAAGCTTAGGTGAGTGACCACGACAGACTTTGGTTGAACAACCAGACCTGATCTTCTTCTTGGAAACCCACACTATTGCTGCGAATGTCATACCAAGTTTTCATTTTATCACTGGCAATCTTCAGCCATCCTCTTATCAAGCAATTCATTTCCCGCAGTTGGTTTTCTAATTGCGAGGAATAGTTCTGTGGCTCTTGGGATGGAGTCTCAGGTGATCTGAACATCAAGTCCCCAGGAAGATGAATCTCCTGCCCAAACACCAATTTTGCTGGAGTCATGCCGGTTATCTTGTGTACTGATGACCTATATGCAATGAGGAATAGTGGTATACATTGGTCCCAGTCTGTTTGGTTATCGTCAACAACCTTCAAAAGATGCTGTTCAAGTGTCCTATTGAATCTCACAACCATTCCGTCTGACTGAGGATGCAGAGGTGTTGTCCTGGTCTTTCAAATTCTAGGTAGACAGCATAATTCTTTAAACACTCCTGATTCGAAATTTCTCCCTTGATCTGTATGGATTTCCATAGGGGCTCCATAGTGGCAACAGAAGTTGTGAACTAACTCCTTGCCACAGTGGTAACCTCCTGATTTGGAATTGCATAGGGTTCCACCCACTTAGTAAAGTAGTCACCTATAACCATGATGTACCGGTTTCCATCATCAGTAACTGGGAAAGGTCCAGCAATGTCTATGGCAGTTCTCTCGAAAGGCAGTCCAAATTGTCTCACTTCTGGTTTGTGGGCCCTTCTTGCAGCACATATTTCACATGTCCGAACCCATTTTTCTATGTTATGGCGAAGATGAAGCTAAATCGAATCGCTTCCATATTTTGTCAAGGGTTCTGTTAACGCTAAGATGGCCTCCAGACATTCCATCTCCTTCAATTAGAGTAAAAATCAAAAACACAGTGTTAAATGCTTCGTTTTCCACTCAAATCCTTCCATTTACAATGGATCAACACTAAAAGAACTAGTAATATCTTTAAAATTACTCATCAATTCATCTTCGTAACCAATACAATTTTCATTATTTACAAGTAACAAATTAAAGAATATTTGTTCATTTTTAAAACCTGGGCCTGGTAAATCTGTCATTATTATACATACAATATTAAAATACATAATAAATCAACCAAAAGGGAAAAGAAATATACTAAAACAAGTATATGTCGAAACACTTACACTTGGGCAGACAAAAACCCACGAGACTACTACAAGACATGACCAACATACTTTTTCACTTAATGTGTGGTGTGGTCTTCTTAGTGATAATCTCTTAGGCCCTTTTTCTTACCACCAAGGCTTAATGGAAGACAATACTTACATTTTTTGCAAACGCACCTGATGGAACTCTTGGAAGATATTCCACTAGCAGATAGAGTGCAGATGTGGTTTTTGAATGATGGTGCATCTGCTCACTACTGTCGTGATTTGATGAACCATATTCGGTAAGCGATGGTTTGGTCAAAACGGACCAGTAAAATGGCCACCTCGATCTCCTGATCTCACGCCAGTAGACTTTTTCCTTTGGGGTTGGATGAAGTCGTTAGTTTATTTCGCTCGTATTGGCACACAAGAAGAATTGAGATACGCATAACAGAATATGGTGCTACTGTTAAGAATAATCCTGATGCTATAAAACGTGCCTGGCTAGCATGGATTCACCAAGCTGAATTCTGCATTCAACAAAATCGCCACATTGAACAACTACTTTGAACGAATGCTTGCAGTGATATCAATTTAACAATTTTGATGTTTAATCATTTGAAGGAAAAATGCAACAATATAAGTTTTCAATTTGTTTACAGTTACATTTGTTGTGAAAACGTTTACGTAAACCTTTGTTCTGTTTAAGATTGTAACACTTTTCTGGAGAATTCAAAGTGGCCATTTTACTGGTCCATTTCGACCAATCCATCGTTTCGGCACAATATGTCTAGAAAGAATATTGGAATGGATCACACTAGGAGAAAGAAAGTGAGAAAAGACATAAATAATATGGTAGACCAGACGTCGATCAGGAAGAGGATATAGGTTCAACAGAATAGAATAGTGATAAAGAGGCAGCAGCAAACACCATAGGTATCGAAACATACAGAAAATGTGCTTTGATGCCAGGTCCAGTATTTCCAGAAATATGCTGAATAGTTTTGTTGTTGTTGTAATAAACTGATAAATATATATTAATATCATTATGCAACAATAAAGAGTATATTACAGGTTTCGAATACAGTATACACTAGATGCCTTGTGTGACATTAAATGGATAGATGATGTAACGGGCCAAATTTGCGGGTTATTTTATTTTATAAAATTTGGGGTTTTATTAAAATATTTGTAAATTTATTTCCCATTGTGACAGACCACGTGTTGAAAGAACAGTGTTGTAACAAAGCAGTAATACGTGTCCATAGTTGTGCAATCAATACGAAGGAATCCACCCAGCCTTAATTTCCAAGAACTTTGTAAGTGTGTGACAGTGCGCTCGTATGCATCACACGAGCATGCGCGCAGACCCACGCCGACTTATGAAACTAAAATGGCCAAGATGTTTAAATTCTGTTCACTTAGCTTGCCAAGGTGACGGATGTAAAACTTAAGTCACGCCTATCTTGTGACGTCGACCAGTAAGCGTCTAAATATCATCGACGTACAACACGGAAAAAACTGCTATGTGTCATGTACAAAGCCACTAAACTGTAACAACTCAGGCTGTGAGCGACGACGAAATTTGTTCGCCGGCATGGCATTAATGTCCGGCTGCATGGAATAAGGCAGTCCCTTGCCGACTTTCGCCTGCGCAGGCAGTTCGCAAAACAGGGCTCATAAAAATAACAATTTTCTAAATTAAAACTCAGTGCAGTTAATAAAAATGACGAAGTGCGGCTAGTTCGATACCTAAAAGAAGAACCAAGATAAACTATTTTCAGACACATCATCCAAATACAAGAAAAATGAAAAGCAAATAATTCGAGTGATCACCACGTGCCGGAAGGGAGGGGTATTTTATTTTAAAATGTTAAGGGTGTTTTAATAATTGTGTGTGTGTGTGTATATAAAAATGCAGGCTGGGCAGTCTTATATGTGTATAGAATAAGGTAAGCAGTAGAATAATATAGAATAGGAGTGGTACTCATGTAACGAATAACAAGCAAAAGAAGAAATCATTAAGAAGCTATGTCATATGCGAAAGCATGGTAAAATTTGTTGGAATTTAAATGATTTTTAAAAATTAAAATATTAATTCTCTTCATTCAAAATGTGTTATAATAATTATTTCGTGACCTCACACTGTTTCTGACCTCGCTTATGAAAGAACCTGGGGACCCTTAGAAAGATCGAAATATCGGTAAGTACTAACTATGAAATCTAACTGTTATGAAACACTAATAAAAGTATAAATCAGTTTGTTTTTATACAAATGGCGCCCGAACAGGGAACTACTCGAGCGTGACCAGATACATGATAAAATAATAGGGAATAATTATATTAATTTAAATGACGAAATAGATAATCATGATATTGATAATCATGAGAGTATGTATGTAATTGTAAATGACTGGTATAATCATAAGATTAGACTTTGTATAAAAACAAACTGATTTATACTTTTATTAGTGTTTCATAACAGTTAGATTTCATAGTTAGTACTTACCGATATTTTGATCTTCCTAAGGGTCTCCAGGTTCTTTCATAAGCGAGGTCAGAAACAGTGTGAGGTCACGAAATAATTATTATAACACATTTTGAATGAAGAGAATTAATATTTTAATTTTTTTAAATCATTTAAATTCCAACAAATTTTACCATGCTTTCGCATATGACATAGCTTCTTAATGATTTCTTCTTTTGCTTGTTATTCGTTACATGAGTACCACTCCTATTCTATATTATTCTACTGCTTACCTTATTCTATACACATATAAGACTGCCCAGCCTGCATTTTTATACACACACACACACACACACACACACACACACACACACACACACACACACACACACACACACACACACACACACACACACACACACACACACACACACACACACACACACACACACACACACACACACACACACACAATTATTAAAACACCCTTAACATTTTAAAATAAAATACCCCCCCCTGCCGGCACGTGGTGATCACTCGAATTATTTGCTTTTCATTTTTCTTGTATTTGGATGGTGTGTCCGAAAATAGTTTATCTTGGTTCTTCTTTTAGGTATCGAACTAGCCGCACTTCGTCATTTTTATTAACTGCACTGAGTTTTAATTTAGAAAATTGTTATTTTTATGAGCCCTGTTTTGCGAACTGCCTGCGCAGGTGAAAGTCGGCAAGGGACTGCCTTATTCCATGCAGCCGGACATTAATGCCATGCCGGCGAACAAATTTCGTCGTCGCTCACAGCCTGAGTTGTTACAGTTTAGTGGCTTTGTACATGACACATAGCAGTTTTTTCCGTGTTGTACGTCGATGATATTTAGACGCTTACTGGTCGACGTCACAAGATAGGCGTGACTTAAGTTTTACATCCGTCACCTTGGCAAGCTAAGTGAACAGAATATAAACATCTTGGCCATTTTAGTTTCATAAGTCGGCGTGGGTCCACGCGCATGCTCGTGTGATGCATCCGAGCGCACTGTCACACACTTACAAAGTTCTTGGAAATTAAGGCTGGGTGGATTCCTTCGTACTGATTGCACAACTATGGACACGTATTACTGCTTTGTTACAACACTGTTCTTTCAACACGTGGTCTGTCACAATGGGAAATAAATTTACAAAATTTTAATAAAACCCCAAATTTAATAAAATAAAATAACCCGCAAATTTGGCCCGTTACAATACCCCCCCAATGAGAGATCTTCTGCAAAAACAGAAGAAATCTCATTGCTAAAACCCCTAAGAGGACCGGTGAGGAACTGGTGCCAACAACCCCCTTTTGTTCTTACACTTCATGGGTAAACGACCCCCTGGCTCGGCGACTATGGACGCATCTGAACGAGATCACTGGACTTCTCTGTAAGAGATCCCAACACCGAAAAATCGAACAGATACGCACCACAGCGCACCTCACCTTCTATCATGCTACCCCCAAAAATCCTAACTCCCTGGCTCATATCATGCCAGATCCTCAACCGATATGTTCCCCCTTATATGCAAACTGGGCTGCCTTTAGCAGCTACTGGGCACAACACACACTTATACTACATACTGTAAAATTAAAATATTCTTCGAAAATTTATTTAAGTTATAATTCATTAGCTGTTTTCCTTGAAAATCAAAACACAAATTTTGCATCTATACTGAATAATTCTCTTCATTAGTTTTTTGTTATTAAAAAATAAACAAATTAAACATTTCTTAAAACAGAACCATCCTTAACCTAACATGTGATTACACCTATATTCTAACAATACAATTCAATATAATAAACATGATTAATACACAAACAATAACATAATCAAAGTTCAAAATATCAATTAGATGGCAGGCGCAAAATCAAGAAATATATATATTTTTTTTCAAAAAAAAAATTTTTAATTCAAAAATTTAAATTTATTAAAATATTTTCTTTCCATATTGAAATTATTTAAAATTTGTTCAAATCAATTAAAAGCAAAATTGGCTTTACTTCCTTGCTAAACGTCTCTAGTATATGACCTCACCTATCAGCTGATCAAAACTGGGTCAAGTCAAGAACCTTGACCTACACAAATTATACACAAGTTACATCTGAAGATACATTGTACATCTGTAAAATTCTATCTTTAAACATAAAAACACAATAAAATAAAACATTTAAAATAACAAAATATTCTTAGAATTAACAATCAAATTGATATTTAAATTATTCAAAATAAACACTTTATAGCTTTACATTTTCAAATTCTATTAAAATTGTCACTGGTTGCAATAAAAAATTTTACCTTTTTACTATAAATCTCTCTTTCCTTTTAATAATCCCATTCTCCATTAATTTGGGTGATTTAATGATTTGTACTAGCTTGATTTGCCACTTGGCCTGTATACCTTTATAATTAACATTGCGATTATTACCTTAAAATCACCAAATCACATTTAACTTTGGTCAAACTCTACACACCCTACATCTTTATATTTGTGTATAACAATTATAAACATTTTACATTTTAATTTCAATTGAACTGTTATTAATTAACCATCAATTATTTATCATTTAATTCTTCGCAAAAATTCAAATTTATTATTAACCTTCATGTTACATTATATTTCATCTCTGATTACCTTTCTACTATGAATTTTCTATCTAACCCTTCACATTTTAATCACTGATTAGTCTGGGTGACACCTGTATTCTCTATGCCTTCAATCGAATAGACATTTTAATCATTCTCCCTTTCTTACTACTAACAACCACTATTAACAAATTATGACACCAATCTCTCAATTATAAATACCTTTCACTAATTCCACTTACCTCTGGCACCGCTCGTCTTTGTACTAGGATGTGTGTTCCCAACCTGGCTATATACATACCGAACCCTTTGCCCCTCCAAAATATCGGCAAACACTCCCTTAAACTACTCTATCACCTGCCACAACGCCGCACGCTGGTTGATCGCCACGCCGCACGCTGCTCACTCCTTACCACCTCACCCTTACTACAAAATATCATCATCAACAAATATATTTACCATTCACATTACCCATCTCTACATATACTCACTACTACTGTGTCCCTAAATATCTAACCCTATTTTTGTGTGTTACCAGTATTTCAAAATTCTTATTCTCTTTAACTCCCATTAACTTTAGTTCTACTTAACTCACCTGCCTTATTTCATTATCACCCAAACCCTTTTTACAACATTTCACCTTGATATAATCATTACATTACCCTGGAAATTCATCACTTCTCTCCTTATAATAATATACCTCAACTTGAATGTATTATCTGTTTAATCATCTACCAATCATTATAGAATCTTACTTTCATAAAATCATTATCATTATCAATATTCACTTCATTATCAAACTTTCTTTTATACAACCTTAATTAAGTAATTATTTTTCAATTCTTTAAAAGTTCACAATTGCTTTCATCGCTTATTTAGTCTGTAAAATTTTATAATTATTATTAATTTATACTGGTTAATTGCAAATTTAATTTGACTGATAATTAATGATATCAATTTCTCCTACATATACACATTGTTTACATAGCACATAGTACACCATAATGTAGTACACAAATACATTTAACATAATGACATCTACACATAAAAGAATATACAGTCCAACTTATTACTTCTTATCATTAACCACAAATCGTTTCATAAGACAATGCACTTCAAAACCACATTATTCATATAATTAAATGTTCATAAACAATAAACAATCACCCTCCATCGTCGAATAATAGTCTAATCTTATATCTACACAAATCATTTATTATTGAATCTTTTATATTCGTATCATCAATGTACATACTATTCAAATTTTTAAAATTTTCCACAATCTCATATAATTCGTCATGATCGGGTATGGTCCTGTCACCGTTATTATATTCTGTTAAAATCAGGTGAGTTATATTATCATCGTTAACCTCATCTACTGCTATCTCAGTTTCACTGTAAGGTAAGTACTCATTATTATCATTACTTCTCTCTACGCCTAACCTTTCTACAAATTCTTCATAATTTCTCTTTACTTTAAATATCTCTATTTCTCTCTTTCTCTCTCTTTCAAAACATTCCTCACCATCACGCCAAGCTACACACTCTCTCTCAAAACATGCAGGGTACACTAACTTATCATTACAGCACCACCTATAAAGTGCACAAAAAACCCAGGGAAATTTATTTGCAGAGCTATCGTCTTCCAAATACTCACGTGAAGCCATTTCTTCACCCCCCACTACAACATTACGGGAAAAATCTACCACCTGCATCCACTCTGTTTGTAAATTCTTTCTACTCTCTCTCTCTCTGATTCATCACACACAAACATCTTATTATCAACTTCTACAATTTCGTTATCACTATCAACATCTATACAATCATTTTCTAACACCATATTTTTACTTGTATTGTCATTGTTATTACTTGTGAACCCATTATTTAAATCATCATTTCCACTACTACTTACCCTGTTATCTTTGTTCGATTTTAATTTGTCTATTACTTTCTTATTTTCTAATTCTATTTCGCCTAACCGCGTCTCTATTTCACTCAATCTTTTATCATAAATACAGCTTTGTTCCTGAATTTCTTTTTTCACTTCACTAAAATCATTTTTCTGTTCACTAAATTTTTCGTCAAGTTTACTAAATTTTTGATTAAAAAGCATTTGGATCATTTTCATTATTTCATTATCTTCAGCCCTGTTAGTCGGTTCTGGCGTTGAGTGAATGATTTCTCCACTCATAATTTGTGACTCAGTTATGCTTGTTTGGCTTTCATTTGTACTGTCAGTTAGGCTGACATTCTCGTTATCTGCCATTTTAAAAAAATTTGTTTAAATATTTCTTTCAAAAAATTATTCCGTGTAATAAATATTACACAATCTTATTATATATAAAATTATTGTACTATTTTCTACCACATGTAGTCACAACATAACCTTACTTTTACGTATTATATACTCTTTCGATACCCACTCTGTTTCTGAATTCTGACTTATTTATATAAATATTTTATATAATGTCCCTGCTCGGGTGCCATTTGTATAAAAACAAACTGATTTATACTTTTTTAGTGGTTCATAGTTCGTACTTACCAATATTCGATCTTTCTCGGGTCGTAAGGTTCTTTCATAAGCGAGGTCAGAAACAGTGTGAGGTTACGAAATAATTATTCTAACACATTTTGAATGAACATTTTAATTTTTAAAATCATTTAAATTCCAACAAATTTTACCATGCTTTCGCATATGACATAGCTTCTTAATGATTTCTTCTTTTGCTTGTTATTCGTTACATGAGTACCACTCCTATTCTATATTATTCTACTGCTTACCTTATTCTATACATATATAAGACTGCCCAGCCTGCATTTTTATACACACACACACAATTATTAAAACCCCCTTAACATTTTAAAATAAAATACCCCTCCTGGCCGGCACGTGGTGATCGCTCGAATTATTTGCTTTTCATTTTTCTTGTATTTGGATGATGTGTCCGAAAATAGTTTATCTTGGTTCTTCTTTTATGTATCGAACTAGCCGCACTTCGTCATTTTTATTAACTGCACTGAGTTTTAATTTAGAAAAATGTTATTTTTAGGAGCCCTGTTTTGCGAACTGCCTGCGCAGGCGAAAGTCGGCAAGGCACTGCCTTATTCTATGCGGCCGGACATTAATGCCATGCCGGCGAACGAATTTCGTTGTCGCTCACAGCCTGAGTTGTTACAGTTTAGTGGCTTTGTACATGACACATAGCAGTTTTTTCCGTGTTATACGTCGGTGATATTTAGACGCTTACTGGTCGACGTCACAAGATAGGCGTGACTTAAGTTTTACATCCGTCACCTTGGCAAGCTAAGTGAACAGAATTTAAGCATCTTGACCATTTTAGTTTCATAAGTCGGCGTGGGTCCGCGCGCATGCTCGTGTGATGCATACGAACGCACTGTCACACACTTACAAAGTTCTTGGAAATTGAGGCTGGGTGGATTCCTTCGTACTGATTGCACAACTTGAGATATTACTTCGCCTTTGTTAGAGACTGTTCTTACAACACGTGGTCTGTCACAATGGGAAATAAACTTTACAAATATTTTTATAAAACCCCAAATTTAATAAAATAAAATAACCCGCAAATTTGGCCCGTTACAATGATTACATCTGTGTTTCATTATAGTTTGAAGCCATATTCAAATGTATGATGAGTAGTCAAATTTATATAAGCAATATGAATTTAAATTTTAAAATTAAATTAATTTTTCATTTTATTTAGCTATTAAGAAAACCTTTGATATATCTGCAATTGGAAGTGTGTCAATCAGCATAACATGAGATATGTAAGGTACATGACGATAATAAAAATATTTACCTCTTGGGTCAAGTGTTCTATCTAGACGTGATTCTATGAATGCAGTAAACATTGCAGTCTCTGAAAACCAATCCAGAAAGTTCTGTATACTGTTTGAACTAACGCCTTTCACAAAGCTCTCACGCTGTAAAGAAAAATAGTTATTCCTTAGTAACCAATTGACTATAACCAAAACACACAGTAAGTAGATACAAAATTAAAAGTAGAAGTGAGATATCACACAAAAAACAATGTTTAAAGAACTAAAAACATATTAGTTTGCTTTTTGAAAAGTTGAAAAATGGTAATATACTGATTACTGATTAAAAATCGCACTTCATTATTCGTAGAAATTACTGAATGATGCTATACTGTAGAGAATGTGTTCCGATTCAGAATCTCTAGAAATACGCTGAATAGTTTTTTGATTTTGTAACAAACTGATAAAGTACACATTAACATCATTATGTAACAATAACGAATATCTACTGCAGACTACAACTATAGTATACATTAAGCATATTGTTTGGCATTATATGGACAGCAAATTACACCTTCATCTCATCCATTTATGGAATGAGAGGAGAAATTCACTGAATGTAAACTTTGAAACCAAAATATGGTATTATACACATGGATATATATTGTAATGGTAGATCATTAACAGTAAGTATATGGTTGGCCAAACCTGAAAATCTCTTTTCCTAGTTTCTGCATTAGTGATTATGTGTTCTCTGTAGTGTCCAACAAGTTCTACAAACAGTCTAATCAGTCCTTCTGATGCTATCAGGTTCGCTTCAGTTATACTAGGAGCACTCTCAGACAAAGCATACTGAAGAGCAATGCGCAAACCGCGAGAAAGTCTTGTTGGCAACACAGAACTTTCATCTCCCATACTTTGCAAAACTCTATTATCATCGACATCAACAATTAGTACCTAAACAAATATCACAATAATCACTGAAAATGATCACTATTTCAACCATTGTTCTTTTATTTAATTTATTATTAGCATTATCTATCATCACAGTAGGTCTCAGAAGCATCCCCACAATTCAAGAAGCAAGAAAAGTATGGTCAAATTTCATTACTAACATCATGGTGACAGTTTATTTTTTCAATTCTAAGGGTGTTGTCCTCACAGGGCACAAGGATAAATAAGAAATATTATCTTGAAGCAATGAAATGTCTTCATGAGGCTCTCAGAAAACAAAGGCCCAATTCTTGGAGGTTGAATGGTATCCGCTTACAAGATTGCTATTAATGTCAGTTTTTGGCGAAAAATGTGATAACAGTAATTCCAGATTCTCCTTAATCACTTGATCCAGCATTGGCTGATTTTTTTTTATACCCCACTTTAAAAATGAGTTTGAGCAGCCCATGTTTTTAGTTGATTTGTTTCTTGGTTAAGTCATATTCTCCTAGTGAAACTGTGCAGTGTCCTGAATGAAGCTACAAAATGTTTCAAACACTTGAAGAAATGTCGGGAGACGTGTACCTGTAGTCTTTAAGGTAACAACGTGGAATAGAGCTTCTAAGATACCTTAAATACAGTCCCGACTGACTCATTTGTTGAGTTGCCTCTGTAGGAGTAACAACTCCACCATGTGCTGTACCGGTACAAACCCATGAGTTTTTATAATTTTAATCTTTTCAATTTTATTCCATCAAAGAATATTTGGTGAATAGAGTATATCTTCGAGGCTGGTGACTGGGCATTGGAATGCAGACTTTCAGCGAGGGGGGGAATGCGCCCACAAGTGCACGCTCAGGCAGCCAACGTTCTCACGCTAATGGTCACGTATGAATACATTTTTTCTCGCCCGGTGTGCGGAGAACACAGGCAGTCGGCAAATAACATCTCACGACAACGGACACGAGCAGTTGTGCGCGCCCGCCGGCTGGGCACAGTTTTCGTACTGCCCACACAGAAATGGGAATTTTATAGTTAAAGACAGTCGGCTAACGACATCTGAGCCGCGCAGTTACGTGTACACGCGGTTCGCAAAAAATACTTTGAAATGTAATAACATGTTACAGACCGGCCAAAAAATTATAAAATAAAGTGGTACAGAATGTGTAACGTTCGTTAATCGGCAGTAATATCAAAATCTAAAAGGAGAACTGAATTTGGAGAACATTGACGAAATTGTGAAACCAGTACAGCAGGTGGTCGGCCCGAATCATCAAAATCAAGTAAACGTATCATATATAACCTTTTACAATTGTGGAAAATTAAAAAGAAAAAATACAGAGCGCTCTAAATTAAATGGGTTTGTAAATAAACTGAATGACTGTGTGCGTGGGTAAATGCTGGGTTGCTTTGTGTAAATAGTTAATAAATAATTAAACTTGAAGTATAAGAAGTAGTAGATAAATGGTTTTTGTGTTTTTGTTTAAATTGATGTGTCATAAATTCTATCAGATGGGGTTGACCTCCCCGCAGTAATGTTGTTCATTTGAAGATAAAGAAGGAGGGAGCATGTGTTGTTGAACCATAAAAGATAACTATATAAAAGCAATAAATCGAGTTGAGTTGGTTAACTATAAAATGTGTGTAGTCATTGAAGTATGTAACCCTAAATCACGTTTATAGTTCACAGTTCGTGTGACGGACCTTGGCCTGTAAGGTAAGTTTATTCTTTTTTATTAATAATAAAACGTGGTAAAGAGAAAGTAGTATTTCATTGGCATCCGAACTAGGTACAAATTAATAATCAAAATAAGCTGTAGTATTTCAGTGCATGGTAAATGAAATCACCTTTTAATATATAAAAAGTCACAATTTTTGAGTGAATTCATGAGTTAATTGAAGAACATTGTTCAATTTGGAAAAAACAGTGGAAATTCCGCAATAATAATGAGTCAATATCAGAAAAATGATGAGACAAAATATGGTCGGCCACGCTTTCTGAAACGTAGTTTTCTGCATGGATGTAGAAGCTAAAACTCTAGTTATTTTGATTTAAATGGAATAACTCCTATTGTAGTCCCAAGCCACGTGTTTGTTAACCAAATATACTGTTACTCACCGTCTATGGCCTTTCCGTGATGTTAATTCGTTGTTTACATGTTTCGAGGCACTTGCCTCATCATCAGAACTTTATAAAAACTAATGTATGTCATCAATGATGACATGTGTCAAAATACTAAAACACAATACGGCATTAAAACATATCTTGCAATACGGCATTAATATGTCTTGCAAGGCACACCTAACATTGACGTGCTCATTTTTAAAGCAAGTTCTGTACATAGTTTAATGCCGTATTGTGTTTTAGTATTTTGACACATGTCATCATTGATGACATACATTAGTTTTTATAAAGTTCTGATGATGAGGCAAGTGCCTCGAAACATGTAAACAACGAAATAACATCACGGCAAGGCCATAGACGGTGAGTAACAGTACTAGTTATTTTATCGTATCAAGAATTGAGTGAGTGTACAAGTAGTACAAGTAATGTCCAGCTGACAAAAATAAAACTCTGATGAAATAACTTGATAATAAATTCGGTGACGACCAGTTGCACAACATGGAGCAAGGCCATAACACAAAGTGCTTTGCAAATTTTATTTTTGCAAATCTGCAGTGGAATTTTGGCAAACTTCATGCGATTTATATACTTTCATGTACTTCCATGACAAATTTCATTTCATTGTATTTTACTTATTTTGAGATTTTATCTAACATCGGGCTGCCATAATCCAGCAGTAAAACAACCAGCAATTCCATGATCAAGGGAAAAAACTAATAGGTTAAATAACATATGATTAACAGAAGACTCGTTTGTCACCAAGTAACACAATATCATTACATTTATATAAAAAGACTTGTTGGGAATTATGTTGTTTATTATCTGCAAACCATCAATTAGGAATTCCAAGTTAGAGGTACTTTCAGTATACTCATTTCTGTTGTTGACTAGTGCCTGTCAATTCCTTCTGTTTTGTCTGATTTTCTTATTGTTTATTCCTGCTAAAAATTTTGCATTTTTAAAATTGAAAGTGTATACTATTACTTTGGTATGTTTTGTCAGGAATGTGTTGTCTTCTTGTTTTGATATTGACAATTTGTCTTTCTGGACACAGCAGCAGCTTCTAGAGTGGTTTATTAAAAGTGTGGTGGTCACAGCTTCGTATGGTATCTGGTATACACCTTGAACCTCTAAATGTTCAGAGTCCTTTGGGTTTTATAGGAAAGTATTGTGTGTGTGTGTGTGTGTGTATGTGTGTGTGTGTGTATGTTTTGAATGTTGTCCTGGTGTGATGTTTCTTGATAGTCACCCTATTATATCTGCCATGCCCTTTATATATGGTAATGTTAAGGTGCTGATGTATTCCTGTTTCTTTCTATTCTGCGTCTTGTTTATCACAATAGTGTGAATCAAAATAGACCAACTAGTTATTCAAGTGTATTTTTGGTTGTATAATGGAACAAAGTGGTGGCTTGTGGGATAAAAAAGCAAATAAAGAAAACACAAATTTTGAAATTTGTACCAATTTTCCACAATTCTTTTATTACAAAATATAACACCTAAAGGACTAACAGTTTTCTGCTTACCCAATTTTATTGAGGAAATTACTAAAACCGTTATTAATATTTCAATGCTGTACTACACGCGCAATTACAAGTGAACACTGAACACCTATCTTGCCAACATCCTGTAATTGTGGGGCAGCCAGTTGCAGCGTCCACACATATAAGCTACTTGGTATGGCACTCTGATGTCACTGGCATTATCATAATACATACTCCTAAGTACAGTGGAGTCGCGATTAACCGAGGTAATGTGGACCGAGACCTCCTCGGATAATCAAAAACTCGGAAAAAACAGAAGGTTCAAACAAAAATTGCATTAGTATAAGCTCTTTTCTTCTATTGCACCTATTTGCTGTAATAAACGTAATTGCTTCATGTTGTAAGTGATACTTTGCCGATACTTTGCCACACAAACATTTAATAAATGGAGAAAAGGAAAAATAAGAAACTGAGCCAATTCTATGACTTATGTAATCCTTTATTAATTACACTAAGCAGCAAAAAAAGTAACAGTACAGCTCTCGTCAGATAAAAATCTTAAACAATTATATCTCATAATTTCTTTAAAAAGTCTTTAACAGTTTTTTGCTTGATAGTGCTGCCTCTCTTCATTTGCCGCCATATTGCGCAGATGCTGCACAACCAGAATGTCAGCTGGTGACGTGTTTTCTTGTTGCTCGGCGTATAACAATGCCCACTCGATTGCACTTAAGCTATATGTAACAGTACAGACTGACCCAGTACCAGAATTATGGGAATTATGGGTATTTTCATTGTTTTATTATGTATTTTTTAAACATACAGAATGGTTAGGTACATTGTCCCTCTGGAAAACGGAACAACGTAAATTCGGCCAGAGTAAAACACCAAGGTCTCCGGTGAACGTGAAAACAGCAAAATCTACCATGGCGGTGTTTATGACGAAGTACCACAATATGCATTATGATTGGGCTATAACACTAGTCAGTCATCGCTAAGAACAATGACGCACTGAGTACAATGTGTGCAACGAGGCGTTGTCCAGCAAGACAAAGCGGGATGACGTAAGAACTACACACACACAAGCAAGAAATTACACTTGCCTCGCTCTCATTTCAACGCCATTCTTCAGAGGAGCCACAGCGATGTATCGTTGTGTGTATAACTTTTTAACAATACTTTAATTCAACTAACAAAAATGTTACCAACAGTAGTGGAGCAATAAAGGCTCATCTTGTTTACAGTATAAATATATAAAGAATGTAAATTCAGTGCACACATCTATCTAATTAAACTCAGCGGAATTAAAGGCGAACACCGACCATCACCATGGGAGTCTCACACCAACAACGGATGGACACCACCACCTAACAAGCAGAGAAGTTCCTTTTGTCATTTTTATAGTTAATGAGCTCATTAATATCAAATCGATAATAAAAAAGAATGTACGGGTCTGAAGTTGAATGTGTGAGAATGAATGCGTGAATGTATGGCCATAACACATAAGCCGAAGGCATTGGTTTGTGCAGTAACTAATTAACTATTAATAAATGACTTTAAGCTGCAGCTATAAAGTGTACATTGATATTAATTCAACAGATAAAGAAATAGAGAGAATCAAAAGAGATAGGAAAAGTAGCCACCATTTTGTTTTGTGTCATATCATATGACGTCACTATTTTGACCGCATGGTTGTATGTGTACTACCTTAGATTGAATTAAATTTGATGGTTAATTTCAAGAATATCTGGTTATCATTTGTGTCGTCAACTGTGTTTCAAAATCTTCCTGTACCCGAACCCTGGTACCCCTTAGGTAGAAAACAAGTTATAAAGGAAGAAAACGAGCCCGGCAAATAATGAAATTGGTGAGTATCATTAATACCGAATTATGGTATTTGTTATCTATACCTTACTAAATATATGTGCTAATATTATTGATAAGAGTGAGTGTATTCACAATTGCCGCCCTCACAGTGGTTATAGGTTTGTTTATTCACAATTGTCGCCCTCACTGGGACTTGATAAATTATTATTATGGGTAAGATAACCTTATTTATGTATTTAAAGTTTATTGACAAAGGTAGTATTGTTAAAAACAAATATAAATACATTTATATTGTAATATTATTATTGATTATAAGTTTGTTTATTCACAATTGGTCGCCCTCACAGTGGACTTTGTATAAAATTAATTTATATAAAACAGATAGATGGAGAAACACAGAAGACGATATATAATGAATGAGAGGTTATGTTGTTAGAGGTAAATAGTTAAATACGAGTTGAGTATATTGCGTAGTCAAATACAAATAGAGATAAATAACCATTTAAATACTAAAATACAAAATGGCAGAAAATAACAATAGCATAGAAATAGAAAATTCAGAGACAGAATCTATTTTACGGGAAAGACACATTAGCTCAACACCTAAAGTAGCCGAAAATAAAATATCATTAGAAGACCTGTTCGCATTGATTAAAACACAAAATAGTGTGTTAAAAGAGATTGACGAGAAGTTTGATAGCCTCGAAAATAAATTAAAGAAACAAAATAATGTACGAGACGTAAAATTGAACCAATTAGACGAGAAACTTAAAAAAGTTGAAAATGAAATACAGAAACAAAATTTTAACATTGACAAGGTAGACAAATCAGATAGAAACAAAAACAAGGTTAGTAGTGGTGAGAATTATAATAGAATTACAAATATGGTGTTAGAAAATAATTGTGTGAGTATTGAGAGTGGTGATAAAAGTATAATGGGAGTAGAATTTGATAATGAAGCGATAAAAAGTGTTGATGAATTAGAGAGAAAGTATAGAGAGAATTTACAGATAAAGGGGTTGCAGGGGGTAAATTTTTCCCGTAATGTTGTAGTCGGGGGTGAAGTAAAGACTTCACGTGTGTTTAGGAAGGACGAGAGTGCCTTCAATGCGTATTTGGAAGACAGAAGGTCTACAAATAAAGTGGTCCCTGGTTTTTTTTGTACACTTCACAGGTGGTGCAGTGATAAAGCAGTAGAGTCCCCTGCATATATGGAGAGAGAGTGTGTAGCTTGGTATGATGGTGAGAAAGGTTTTGAGAGAGAGAGAAAGAGGGAAATTGAGATATATAAAGTAAAGAAAAATTATGAAGAGTTTATGAAAAGGTTAGGTATAGAGATGATATATAATAAAAATATGAAATACTTACCTTGTAAGGAAGTTGATATAGTAGTAGGAGATGATAATGAAAATAATGACTTAGTAACTTATCTGATTGTGACGAATTATACTGAAGGTGACAGGACAATGACCAATCATGACAGATTAAATGAGTTTGTGGAAAATAATGAAAATTTGAATGGTATATGCATTTATGATGTTAATATAAGAGATTCAATAATAAGCAATGTATATAGATATAAGATAAGACTATTGTTCGACGATATGGGGTAATTGTTTATTGTGTTATGAACATTTAATTGTGGGGACAGTGTTTTTTAAAAATGGACTGATTCGGACTGATTATGGCAAATGATTTAGTGATTATGTGAATTGTATATTTTTGTGTATTGATGTCTATGTATTTGTGTATTTTTACTGTTGTGTACTTTATGTATTTTTTTTATGTAAGCATGTATTGTACGATTTTAAATAATTGGAGGAAGTTAATAATGATTTTAAAGGATATTATGAGAATTCAGATTCTAATGGTTAGTAGATGATTATGTATTTGGATATGAAAGGTGTTGTTAGCAGATAAGTGATGAATTTGTAATGGTGTATTAAGTTGAAATGTTATAAAGAGTTTGGGGAATAGTGACAAATAAGGGCATTGAAGTTAGTTAGTTAAAGTTAATGGGAGTTAGGAAAATAAAGTGTTGAGATGCTGATGATATATAAAGAGGCGTTAGATATTTTAGGGACACAGTGGGTAGTGATTATATGTAGAGTTGAGTGATGTGAGTGGTAACTATATTTGTTGTTGAGGGTGATATTTTGTAATAAGGGTATTGGTGTAGGAGTCCAACGAGAGATGTTGAGACAGGAAGGGATCGTTGTGTGCCGGAAAGGGTTATCTGAAAGGGTCAGAAACCGATAAGGGAATGAGTTGGTTAGAGGGAATACACACATACTAGTACAAAAAGGCGCGGTGCCAGAGGTTTTAAATGGGATTTGTGAAAGGGGGTTATTAAGAGATATTGGTGTCAAAATATATATTAATGGTTAGAAGCGGCTAGTGTAAAAAAAGGGGTAGTAAGGTTAGGTTGACAGATGCCAAAATAAGACATAGAGAAAAATGAATAATAGAGAGTCACCCAAACGAGTAAGTGTAGAAGGGTTAGAGAAAGGAGAATTCATGGTAGGAAGGTGAGGTAACAAAGGAAGGTAATGTAACAGAAAGGTAAGGATAAATTTGAAATTGTTGTATAGAATCTAATGAATGTCAAATAATTGAAAGTTAATTGAGAATTGATGTTATAAAGTTTGGTACAAATCATGTAAATTTAAATTGTTTAATGTAAGGTAAATGTAACAATGTTAATATGTAATGTACAATGTTTTATGATGTTTTATTATGTTGGGGGGCAATAGAGTGTGTGGCTAGGAGGTCGTTACAGGGGTAATGACGATAATAAGTGTTAAGAGATAGTATATTTTAAAGTTGAAAATATAAAGTTAAAAAATGAAGTTAAATAAAATATTCTAGTAAGCTGCCATTTACAAAATAGATAAATGATTATAAGTTGAGCAACAAAGTTTAAAGGAAAAGTGTCTGCCATGATAGTTGTAAGTTGAATTTATAGAAATAATTAGGTGAAGGTATTTTGGGGTATAATAAAGAATGATTGATATATTGTGTTATATGTAGTTGCCTATATATGTTGTTTATTTTCTTACAAGGAAGTAGTTGAATTTGGTGGTGGTAAGAAATCAATGTATTTTAAGTCTTGTTGTGGTTAAGTGACACTTTTGAATTAAAAAACAAACCAATGCCCGAACACAAACCAATGCGTCTAAAAGGGGACATATCAGTTGTAGATATGTAAGTGTACTATACCACTATTTTGAAATTTTTGTATTGGATGTTTCAGAGTTTTGTGGTGTTGTGACCGCAGTCCTGGGCTGGCTGGAGCGTCAGAACAGGAGTGTATAGTGCCTCATGGCCTTATGGTGTAGGGATCTCTCAGGAGAAGTCCAGTAAGGTCAGAGGGTGCGACCAGCATCATAGGACCAAGGGTAAGTGATGATAAAATTTTTTTGTGTAACGTTACAGGGGGTTGTGGTGACGTATCTAGACTGATCCTTTTAGGAGAGTGTGAATGAGTCAAGGAAATTTTTTTATGTTTCGACACAAAAAATTTTCCTTGAGGGGGTTTGTAACAGTACAGACTGACCCAGTACCAGAATTATGGGAATTATGGGTATTTTCATTGTTTTATTATGTATTTTTTAAACATACAGAATGGTTAGGTACATTGTCCCTCTGGAAAACGGAACAACGTAAATTCGGCCAGAGTAAAACACCAAGGTCTCCGGTGAACGTGAAAACAGCAAAATCTACCATGGCGGTGTTTATGACGAAGTACCACAATATGCATTATGATTGGGCTATAACACTAGTCCGTCATCGCTAAGAACAATGACGCACTGAGTACAATGTGTGCAACGAGGCGTTGTCCAGCAAGACAAAGCGGGATGACGTAAGAACTACACACACACAAGCAAGAAATTACACTTGCCTCGCTCTCATTTCAACGCCATTCTTCAGAGGAGCCACAGCGATGTATCGTTGTGTGTATAACTTTTTAACAATACTTTAATTCAACTAACAAAAATGTTACCAACAGTAGTGGAGCAATAAAGGCTCATCTTGTTTACAGTATAAATATATAAAGAATGTAAATTCAGTGCACACATCTATCTAATTAAACTCAGCGGAATTAAAGGCGAACACCGACCATCACCATGGGAGTCTCACACCAACAACGGATGGACACCACCACCTAACAAGCAGAGAAGTTCCTTTTGTCATTTTTATAGTTAATGAGCTCATTAATATCAAATCGATAATAAAAAAGAATGTACGGGTCTGAAGTTGAATGTGTGAGAATGAATGCGTGAATGTATGGCCATAACACATAAGCCGAAGGCATTGGTTTGTGCAGTAACTAATTAACTATTAATAAATGACTTTAAGCTGCAGCTATAAAGTGTACATTGATATTAATTCAACAGATAAAGAAATAGAGAGAATCAAAAGAGATAGGAAAAGTAGCCACCATTTTGTTTTGTGTCATATCATATGACGTCACTATTTTGACCGCATGGTTGTATGTGTACTACCTTAGATTGAATTAAATTTGATGGTTAATTTCAAGAATATCTGGTTATCATTTGTGTCGTCAACTGTGTTTCAAAATCTTCCTGTACCCGAACCCTGGTACCCCTTAGGTAGAAAACAAGTTATAAAGGAAGAAAACGAGCCCGGCAAATAATGAAATTGGTGAGTATCATTAATACCGAACTATGGTATTTGTTATCTATACCTTACTAAATATATGTGCTAATATTATTGATAAGAGTGAGTGTATTCACAATTGCCGCCCTCACAGTGGTTATAGGTTTGTTTATTCACAATTGTCGCCCTCACTGGGACTTGATAAATTATTATTATGGGTAAGATAACCTTATTTATGTATTTAAAGTTTATTGACAAAGGTAGTATTGTTAAAAACAAATATAAATACATTTATATTGTAATATTATTATTGATTATAAGTTTGTTTATTCACATATAAGCGTGGCTTATCTTATTGTCCATAGTAGGAGTGTCGTCTTCTTCATCTTCGCTGTTTTTATTTTGAGTAATCAAATTTACAATGGCCTCTTCGGATAGTTCACAGTGTTCATCGTCATTCACCTAACTGTTAACGTCTTGATTCGTCACTGCCTCAGTAATTGGTAGCTGATTTAAAAGTACCACTAGTTCTACATCATCTTCATTCTCTTCATCGTTGTTCGTGTTATCCCTTTTTGGCTAAATGTTTTTCCAGTTTTTCAGGACAGTAGATTCTTTCACATTGTCCCATGATTCCGCCAGCCAATAAATCACATCTTTTAGATTAATTTGTTTCAGACTTTCAACAACTGTTTTACCATCTTCTAAATCATCAAGCAAATGCCTCAGTAGTCTCTTTCGGTTGTTTCTTTTCAAGTTTTCAAACCCCTTGATCTAGGGGCTGAATAAGGGATGTTACATTGGGAGGTAAAAAGAGGACTCAGATGTCATCTCCACTGACCAATTCACACTCATCGGGATGAGTGGGAGCGTTGTCCAAAATTAAGAGTGCCTTACGGGGCAGATTATTTTCATCACAAAATCTTTTTATGCACAAACACATATCTTTTTCAGCACAAACTGTTCATGAAACCATGACTTGAAAATTGAGGAATCCATCCATGCACTTTTTTGGTTAGTGTACTTAACAGGAAGATTGTCAACAATCACATTTTGGCACGCTCTTGGTTTTTTATTTGCCTATTAGCAAGACTTTAAGCTTGTAGTCACCAGGTTCATTTGCACATGTCAAAACCGTAACTTTTTCTATGCTTCTTTTGTAGCCAGGAGCTGAAGATGCTTCTTGCTGCACTGCAAGAGTCTTGATGGGCAACATTTTAAAATTCAGGCCCGTTTCATAGCGGTTATAAATTTGCTGTGGGCCAAGATTTTTTTTTTAATGATGTCTAGCTTGTCAACAAAGGAATCTACTGCACTGCCGTCAGCTGATAATATTTAACTGCCTCACGCCATACCACTTTTTCCATCGATCAAGCCAACTGATGCTTGCTGTAAATTCCTCTTCTCCATCTTTGAAGCGATTGAAGAATTGCAATGTCTTGGATTGTAACAGTGGACAAGACAAGGGACTTCACTTCTCTCTCGTCTGTTGAAACCACAAAACCAATGCCTTTGATCTCTGTTTAATCGCTATTTATCATTGTTTTTCTCTTCTTTGAGACAGTGTGTATTTCTCACGATATTAATTGATGACTCGCTGGGCACTTGGTGAAACATATTAATACACAGGTTTTGTAAAATATATAAAAACACTTGGTACGTTTCACAGATTTTATTTAACTCTGACAGCTATTTCAACTACCTAAACCATTGTCAAAGAGACGAATTGTCAAAGAACGTACCAAGTGTTTTTATATATTTTACAAAATCTTTGTTTGAATTTCTTTGTTCCCAGTCATTTGTGCACGTTGAGAACCCACTCTTCAATCTGCACCCTTTTACTTCTCCAGTCTCCGACAGTCACTTCACCAATGTCACATGTCATTTTTTTAATGGTTTCACCGCGATCTAATCATTTGATAGCATTGAGCTTATCTTGTAGTGATAAAACCACATGTTTTCTTTTTCAACTCATTGCCAAACGAAACTGTAAAACCAAATCACGAGAAACATCAATACAAAGCACAGCTACGCACACTTCACAGTTGATTATATTTTAACAGTGCGACAATTGACAGCAAACTAACTCAGGTCAGGGAGCTTGAGCATGGGACGGTAGAGTGTGAGTCACGTAATCAAGGTCACAGTGTACAGTCTGGTGTAAATTAAAATATGTCGGGTAGCGTCTGGTGCCGATGTAAGAACAACAGTTACAGTAATAGAGATTTCATTATTTCTTGGTTTAGGCTTGGATAACACGGAAGCTCGGTTAATCGCGATTCCACTTTACATATTCAGACATTGTAATATTAGCTGGGGAGGGGGATGTTTACTGCTTTAAAATAGCATGATCTTGTTTTGGCTAAACTTTACCTCAAAAATAATATCTTATGTTATATATGTTAGGTTCTGCAAACCAATCTAGTAAAAATTCATACTCCTGCTGCCAGACTATTTCTGAAACGTGATAATCTAAACCAGACACAATCTATTATACACAAGAGGAAATCATTTATCAGCAAAGGAAGTCTGTGATACAATTGTAATTTAAGTAAAATATAACTTCATATTTGAATATCATCTTTGTAGACTGAAAATATTTCAACCCAAACTCGCAATGAACGTAGATGGCATTAACCATTTTTGCATTGCATTTTCAATGTTGACTAAAATTTGTTTACAAAAGAGCTAGTTTTTTCTCAAAGTCAAAAATAACACAAGAAAATATGGCTAGTTATTTGGAAACATTAAATGTTTTAACTTCTTTCAGTTTGGACAGTATCTTAAAGCATTAAAAATTGTTCTAACTATTCCTGTGATTCCTGTTAAAACAAGTGGTGCTTTTCAAAATCTGAAGTAATAAAATTCCGGTTACAAAACGGCACATGTGAAGACAGGTAATCTTTGGCTGGGCTGGTAATATGTCAATGGAGAACAGACTTAACACCATAGCAATAGAAAAACTTATTTTAATCAATTGTAAATGTCTAACAGAAGATTAGATAGAATATTTTCTTTCAAAAAATAAATTTATTGTTGTACTAATTCTACACAGTCTATGTATATAGTACTCGATATAGTGTTACAAAATTAAGTGTACAGTTTTCAGTGTGTGTGTGTGTGTGTGTGTGTGTGTGTGTGTGTGTGTGTGTGTGTGTGTGTGTGTGTGTGTGTGTGTAATTTCAAATGGGTAGCCTCAGGCTTCAAAATAAATGAGTTTTTATGCCTTTATAACATACATATATATAATGTTTTGAAGTAATTCAATTTGTTTCTTCTGCAAGTAGTGTAATTTCGTATTATATATAAATAAATATAATATACTATATTTATATATATATATATTATTATATCATTTTCTATATAAGTAACTCGATGTTTCTTGCAGTAATTATATAATTTGTGATGTTTTCAATTTGTTTCTTCTGCAAGTAGATAATATTGTATATTCTTTTTATAATAAAAAGAATATACAATATTATCTACTTGCAGAAGAAACAAATTGAAAACATCACAAATTATATTATTATATATATAAATTTAATTCTTTTTATTTTTAAATTTTAGTCTGTATGTAAAATACAGGGTTGTTTATGTAAGCTGTAATATAATGTAAATTTTTAGAGAATGCTCTCCCTTAATCAGAAGCACTGCTGGAAAGGGCACAGAGATTACAAAAAAAATCATATCAAGAGAATGACATTTTAAAAATATGGCCACCCACCAATGTCCAGATCGAGCTTGCAAGAAGGAATAAATTATTTTCACAATTAGTGGTCGAAACATGGTAAAATTCTACTAGTAATGTTTCTAGTATCTGTCATACTATTTTATTCATCAATGCACATATGTTTTTGACTTAAAAACACAAATCACACACACAAATTGTACATCAATGTGGCAAGTAACGTAGAAACTGAAACCTTTGCATAACAAAGCCAAAGGCATGAATTTTTTTTTTTTTTTTTACATCTGCTTTTATATGACGTATTTAATCCAAACAGATCTGGGATTCCACATTAACATACTTCAGCATACCTAATGCATTGAATATCATCAATCATCAGAGAAATATAATTACATAGTCTTGATTAATTCCATCACCAAACACATTCAAACAACACACATGGCTTACATGATTTACAATTGATTAAAGATTGTTCATGTTAAAGATTGCTATGCATTTTATTAGCTTTACTGTGTCTGTATGATCCTTAATAATTTACTCTTGATTTTTCCAAATTATTTACAATTATACAGCAATACATTTAATTCAGGCAGTATAACTAAGGATATGAAACCAAATTTTTTCATTTTGTTTTCAGAATTGGCACCAGATGGTCACAATTTTTTTCACCATTTATTATTATCTTCGTTCTATGGCTTAGAAATTTGTAAATTCCTAAATTTCTACGCTCTTCATGTAAATGTCTTACCACCTTTTCTTTGGTTGTCCTACGTTCCTTCTTCCTTTTGCTTTGTCTCTGAGAACTTGTTTAAGCAGTTTTTGTTACTCACCTTTTCTGAGTACTATTTTTGTATATGATATTTTATTTTTTCTATTGACTCTATAAAGAATGTTGGGTTTCTTGGTTTTCTTTCTGCGCATTCTTTTATGCTTTATAGGAATTTCATTTCAAAAACTGTATTCTGCTTTAAGTTTCATGGTCATAAATCTGTCTTATTACCATACAATATAAGAGAAGCAGCTATCATAGAATTTAACTGTAGTGTATCTGATACATACTGCACTGCTATAAACTGTTACAGTATGTAAACCTCATTGAACTCGTTAACATTTGTAAAAAGGTTAGGTTAGAGAGAAGCAAGAAGGCTTTCAGCCATATTGAATTGGATGAAATGGCAGCTTGTATAATTAGAAAATGTAAATGATTTAAAATAAAATGAAAGAGCACACAAACAGTCTACAAGGCACCCTTGTACACGGCCTTAACAGAGACACTGCGCCTGCTCAGCTAGCCAAGAAACATGTGGAACTTCTATGTAACTGCACCTGCTGACGTTTTGAGAGTAACTATATTTAATATTACCTTGTGTATCCAAGTACACTGGTGCTCCTCCTTGCAACTTCAATGTTTCTTTAAAAAACTACGCGTTTCGGGACTCATGGTCCCATCATCAGGTTGATAAAAAACAAGAATCACATGGAGTACGTCAACTTAATAAGAAATAAATAAAAAGTTTCACTCGCACATACCGCGTGTATACAATTACACAACTACACGATGCGCATCGTATCGGAACTTGCAAGCGACTAACCGTTACGCGTCGCACTATCTCTACCTTTATCTATGTGTTGTTCCAACACGCGTATGGCCGTGTCATACAGTCCGTTGGACTTAAAAGAAAGCTTGTCGTTCAAGAGCTGATTACCTTGGGTTTTTGAGGCCTTATAAATTTCAAATTCTTCCAGCGCATCCATAAGCCTGACCTTTTTACAGAAATGCAACGGCTTGAAGCTACTTTGAAAACTCGAGTAATTATGGTTCTGGTTGACTATATGCAAGGCAAAGTTTGATTTTATCTTCTGGATATCACCTCTAGGGAGATGTTCTCTGTACCTATCCAGAAATTTCCTGCCCGTTTGTCCAACATAAAAATTATTGCAGTCCTCGCATTCTATTTTATAAACACCAGAACAGTTTTCTACTAGTCTGTTGGTCACTGGTCTCAAAGCGTTCAAAATACAATTACTCGTTTTGAAAGAAACTGCAAAACCGTGTTTTTTAAAAACGTTCTTAATAGTATTAGGCAAAAGATTTGTAAATTCTGTTGGTATATATTTAATGTCACTGTTGTGTGTTTTGTTTATGCTCCTATTTTTATATATGTTCCTCCTCTGCCTCGCTACTATTTTGTCTACAACTGTACTATTGTAACCGTTGGCCACCGCGATATACTTTATCGTATTAAGCTCATCAATGTAGTCTTTCGCCTCTAACGGAATTTTTAGTAATCTGTTAACCAACGAGTTGAATGATGCCATTTTTTGTGCAAATGGATGAAATGAAGAAGCGTGAATAGTAATATCTGTGGCAGTTGGCTTCCTATAGATGTTGAACCTAAACAAATTATTTATTTTTTGCACAGTTATGTCCAGAAAATTTAGGCTACTGTTATTTTCCATCTCCAACGTGAACTTTATTTTTGAGTGTATACTATTCATGTATTTACTCAAGGTTTCTATTTGTCTATGTGTGCCATTAATAACAAGGAATGTGTCATCCACATACCGAGTGTATGAGATGATATTTTTGTAAAGCTTGTTTTTATGCGATAAAATATGTTCATTTTCAAAATAGTTAAGATAAAGATCGGCCAAGAAACTACTAAGTGGCGATCCCATTGCAAGGCCGTCGTCCTGCGCAAAAAATCGGTTGTCAAAAGTGAAATAATTCTGGCATAATATTATTCTTAGTAACGCGATAAGTTCATGGATTTTTTGCTGATCCAAAGTGCCTGAATCCTCCAGGTTTTTCTGTAAGATATCAATCGTTTGGGGCACAGGAACATTAGTGTAAAGGTTCGTAACGTCAAAGGACACCAACTTATATTGTGGTAATACTACTAACGATTTCACTCTGTCCACAAACTCAATACTATTTCTGACGCTGTGGTTAATGTCTATTTTAATATTACTTTTTAAGATCTGTAAAAGTTTCTTAGCTACCTTATACCCAGGTGCTGTGGTAAAATTAACCACAGGACGTATGGGCATATTCTCCTTGTGTAATTTTGGGAGGCCGTTAAGTGCGGGAGCTTGGGCGTGTATTGGTTTTAGCAGACGCATAGTGCGTGTATCAAATAGGCATGTGGATCTATTAATACAGTTGTTGATATCCCTACACAAGGTAATATTAAATATAGTTAGTTATATGCAACTTGGAGACCACAACACAATATGTTTTGAGAGTGTTATGTAATTTCATAGTACTGCCCTCTCCTTAAGCCTGCTCATCCCGAACTGGACGAATCTCCCTCCCAAACACCAATTTTGCTAGAGTCATGCCCATTGTGTCCATGTACTGATGACCTATACACCATTGGAATAACAGTATACCCTGGTCCCAGTCTGTTTGCTTCTCGTCAATAACCTCTTGCGTAACTTTATTTTCAGCAACTTTTCCCCCCGGCGCTTCCATTAACTCAGGAACAAGCAAAAGCCTTTCCTCGATAACAAAAGTTGGCTTTCCAATCACTTCTTTTTTCGTTACACAAATTGGTACTTCCTCTGCTAATGTTCTTCCACTTAAGCATGCAATAGGAAGGGTTCCTCTTGACCACACCTGTTGATTTTTTCTTTGGCTAACGTCACTTGCTTGATCGAATAGTTCGCAAACCCTGTCATTTTAACCACAGAAAGCTTTATCTTCTCTTGGCCAACCCTCAGGACAGTCTCTCTTAAGTCCGCAACGAATCTGTAGGCATTCGTAATGTCCATGCCAAGAATTACTTCATTGATAATGTCTGCAACGAGTATTTGGTGGCTAAATTTGAGAAAATCCAGGCATACACTTACGTCTACCTGTGCTAATACAGTAACAACACTTTCAGTCACAGTCTGTATTATACAAGAGCTAAATTGAGGCTGGCGGTAGTTGACCAACTCAGGGTGTGCAATGGACACTCCTGTGCCCGTGTCAACTGTAAATGATGTTGGTTTATCTTCTTCAAATCCATTAACAATGAAATTTCTACTTGTCTTATGTAGCATGGAAACTGTTTGTTGTTCTGGAGCTTTCTTCTCCAATTGGCATGATGAGACCCTTCTCACGGTATTTTATTCTCCCAACAGTCTACCTTGTAGATGGCCACATTTACTACAGTTGTAACACTTTGGTCTTCTGTCTTTTTCCCATTGTTCAAATAGTTGTAATGCTCTTGAACCTTTGTTTTGTTTGTCCTGCAATACTGTTTTTCTCCCCCTATCATAACGATAATGGGATACTAGAAATTTCTTACTACACTGTGGTGACGTAAACCCATTAATACAGCAGGACACTGCCTTGGCAGCTTCAAACTCGAGAGCGTGAAGAAGAGTTTCTGAGATATTTTGGTGTCTTGCCATTCGTAACACTTGCTGAAGTTCACAATCTCTGACACCATCAATAAATGTCAACATTGCAAACCTTATTCGGAAATCTTCTGGTGTTTCAGGATAAGTCAGTCTAATCATTCTATCAACGCTTGCTTCAAACTCTTGTATAATCTCCCAGAATGTTGTGGCCTTATTCTCAACTGATCGCAGTACACATCGCACAAATGTTTACCACTTGTGCAAAATGCAAGTATAATTCTTTAGTGTTTATCAATTTGGCATAGGTGTTCTGGCTATCAGGTGGCATTTTCTGTAGGAGCTCTGCTGCAGGTTCTTTTACAGTAACAATGAGCGAAACTGCCTTGTTTTTCTCTGTCAAATTACCTGCGCATCCAGTGGCTTCAAACTGCCAAAGATACATCGTCCAGTGAGTGCTTCCATCTTGGGGCCCTGACATGAACTGTCCCAAATGCCGACAAAGCAACTCTCTCTCTACTGTCTAATTTTCTATGTTTTTTCCGCCTTTACAATTGGCACTGTCTCTTCAGCCGTTTGTTTCGAAATGTATGGCTGTATTTTCATTAACTGGTCGACTTCATTTTTAATTTGCTCTTTTATGTTTGCAATTGTGTTTTCTACTGCAGACAACCTTACCTCTTGGTCACTCAGATCATGTGCAATTCACCAAAGTCACCACATAGGAGACTCAACTCTGCAGCAGTATGCTCTTGCATCTCTTTTTTCTCCTGTATCAGCACTTCGATGTCACCTGTTTCATACTTATGCTCCTCTGCTTCCTGCTTACATTCTTCTTTTTGTTGTCCTTCGCGTTCCAAAATTAGCATTTTCTGTCTTTCTTCTGTTTCCAGCATTTTGTCTTTCTGCTTCTTCTGCCTGCATTCTACTTTTTGTTGTTCCTGTGTTTCCAGTAAAAGCTTCCATCGTCTGACTGGTATCCATGTTTATAGATTAATTACAATGTACACTACTATTCTACTGTCCTCTGTTTCCATCGATAAACAGACACTTCTGACACCGCTGTAACGGCGGACTCATGGATCGTCGTATTGTACAGTAACAAAATACAGACACCAATGAATTCACTAATTACCATCTTTAATTAGTCACTAATACAATTTGAAATCAACGAGATACTCTCATACAATAATTCAAGTTAAATTTGTCCACACCCAATAATAATGTCAACTAATAGAGTTCCACCCTATTCTAACACAATAATTACTTTTTGCCACAATCACTTGATCCGCACTAAAGGAATCGCCCACTGTAACTCACTAAGCCAGCCACTGTTCTTACATATAGCCTACAGATGTTCCAGAATAATTTTCAATTCTTTTGGTGGCATGCCAGCATAATTTCCCTACTAAAGTACTAGAACAGTCTAGAGGGTACTTGTCTGTGCAGCCTTGACACAGACACTGCACATGCTGGGCTAGCTGAGCAACGTGTAGAACTTTCAAGTTCAGCAGTGCACCTTACTGATTTTTGAGAGTGTTACAAAATTTTGTAGCAACACAAATTCAGTTACAACAGCATTCTAAGAAGTTTCATTAGCCATTCGGCTGACAACATGCAAAAGGTGGGAAATTCTACTTGCCTTCTCAAATGGTTGGTCTTAAGTGGTCCATATTGTAACTCGACCTGTAAACTGTAGTTACAAATACAAGAAAAGAAAACAAATTTTATTAAAAAAAAATTTTGTAAAAAAAAAATTTAATGTTTGTTTGTTGTGTATATAATTTAGAATTAATCCTGGTTTTATGTTTTATTCAAATTTTTAAAATTCTGTAAGGTACTTTTGGTTTAATTTGCACTTCTGGTAGAGCTTAACAAAATCTGGAGTTAATCAGATTATCTGGTTTCAGCAATCGATTAATGATTTTCAGTGCTGCTCCAGTATCTCACCTTTCGTTAATATTTCTCGTCTTCCAGGAAGTCTCGTGGTTAATTAAACACTTAAAGTAAAATGTAAAATAATTTTATAATTCACACAATTGAAATAAATTGATTTATTGACAGTTATTAATAATAATCGATTTTAAATCGATTTAGAGCAATTGTTCGACTCCGTCACAGGGATTTATCGATATGTGAATACAGGTTAAAGTTTTATATAATTATTAAAAAAGGTTCTTTCAACGATTATTTTATATATAGTCAGAGAAGGGCAGGCTTAGGAAGTATAACATTTACAAGAAATAACCTTAATAATTAATATTTAACAATTTGTGAATAATATATAAAATGTTTAATATATTTGAATTTTCAAACCAATGCTGCTTCTATGAAATCAGTCGGAAGGTTGCAGTGCATGTTGGGACCATCATGGCGGCTAGCTGAATTGATGAGGTTATACGTAATCTTGTCACAGGAAAATCTCACAATAAATTCACCGTTATAATTGTTTTATGGATCTCCGAAATTGTGTATACTGTCTATTATGTTGTTTGAGGTATTCTGGATGAGTGTTCAGTGTCCACTGGTGTTAATTGTTTTCTATTAGAGGTGTTCACTTTATGTCTGTTCGTGACGAAGAATTGTTAATCTGTTGTAAAGTGAATTGTTAATATTATGTAGTTTCAATGTTTTAAATCACTTGTATTATGTGGTGTATTGTTCGTTTTCACTGTTGTCGTGGAGTATTTCATTAGTTTTAACTCGAAAGGTGTTAATTTATGTAACTCCCGTTTTCCACTGATTTTAGGCTTAACCTTTGTACTCCATTATACGGTTTTAAGAACGCGATTCCGCATCGACTGTTCCGTTTGAATGTTAACAAAGAACTAACTTACTTCCTCCACTTTAGTAAATATCTTGCCAAGTTAATATTGGAAAAGTATTGTTAAAATAATTTTCACTTCCCATGTACATAATTCCAAAGTACATTATATATGGAATAATTTTAGTTTATTGTTTGCTTTCATGAACTATTAACCATATAATTGGTTTATTTATCTCATTCTGTTTAATTTGATATGTCATAGTCCATATTTGTTGAGATTTTTGTTAAAATTACCAAATTTCTGTCTTTTTGGAAATCTAGGCCCAAAAAAACTGTTTCCGTCCTTCCATACTTTTACTGCCATTTTAAGTGTTATTAATTTAATTATAATAAATTTCAAATGGTCATAAATCCTTTCTTTCCTTAATTACATATAAATTTAACATTTGAACTGCCTTTTAGTGATAATTTCTGAATTTATCATTCCTCTTTACAAATAGTTATTTTATACATTTCAAAAATTTTCAATAATTTAAGATATTTTTCTATATTACTCTTTTAAATCATAGGTCCATTTACAGTAGTTGTTAATTGATCTACCTTACCTAAATCTTGTCAGTTTACATGGTTCATTGGTTAATTAACTGGTTTATATTAATTTTTTGTGAATTCATTATTTGGCCTAGAGTTTAGTATTTTACATGTATGGTTTTTTCAAATAAATTTAATTCTACTCCTCCTCTGACTCTTAATAGTTAACATGACATAAAAGAAAATTGTTTACATAACTATTGTTATTTGTAGCATCTAATTCATGCTACTGTTACAAAAATAATAATTAACATTCATCAGCATTCTATAAAGTTGGACATGTTTGCTGAAACTGTTTTGAACATACATTTAACTCCTTTGTAAATTAATACAGCATCCATACTGAAACATTTTAATTTGGATGTATGCTGTGTTATAACTAATACAACTTACTCTAAACATAAGACCTTATTCTATTAGAACTCTTTTAAAAATATGGAGTTCATGGCTTTGAACAATATCAGCCATTTAAACTTCTTAATTCTATTAAAACTTAAACTATTACCAGTCCTTTCTGATTTTACTACTATTATCTAACATCCCCTTATACAGTAAACATTTCCACCCATACTTTAGTTGTTATTGTCATTCCTATGAATGTCTTGAGATAACACAGTGACCTTATTTAATGAAATATTGGAAATATTATCCATTTTAATATTTCATTATTTGTTAATTATAAAATATAAAAGTTATTTTATAGCATATTGTTTAAGCTATAGATACACTACAACTTGAAGTTTATTACATTTCAAAACACTTACACTAGTACACTTTCACTGTTGGTTCTGACTTATATTTGAGTTTTATTATTCTCAGACCAGACCTTTAGTCATAATGGACTGTGAAGATTTGTTTATTTTTCATCATATAATAACTTTAGTTGGTGCACTTCTTATCATACTACACAACACTTTTGTTTATAAATAATTACATTTTCATAAGGTTTTGGGATGTTATACTTTCTTTATCAATTGGTTTGGGGTTAATGGTAGTTAATAATAGGTTTTTATGGTGGTTCTTCCATCCTATTTCTTCCTTTCTTCTCGTCTTCCTTCTTGTGTTCATTCTTGGGTAAACCAAGGTACTCAGTGTTATCTTGTCTGATGGTTGGTTCGGAGTATCTTCTTTATTATCTGATACTGACCTTACTCTTCTTTCTTGGTTTCAGGGTATCTTGTTTATTACCTGATATTAAACTTTACTCTTCTTTTTTCTTGTGTTTGGGGTATTTTGTTTATCACCTACTCCTAATACTATTCTTTTTTCTTGATTTTGGGATATCTTGTTTATCTCCTGCTCCTATTCTCCTGGGTAATCTCCTGATTTTTCAATATGAGTTTTCTTTAATTTATTTACTTTGACTTTTAATTGTATTTTTATTATTTAATTATTGTTTTTCTTTTATAGTGGTGTTTTCCTTTGAAGTTTAATTGAATTTTATTTGACATTCTTTGAGTATATGTAATTTAATTATCTTTTATGATCTTAAATGAATTAATTATTGGTGGAATATCTGTCATGCTACAACATTAACCACGAGTCTTCTTTGTACAAAATAATACGCTTCACAATCACAAAGACACACATACAAACAATAGCCAAACACATTATGCACAGACCCAATCAGTAACGTAAACATGGACTAATATCATTTGAATCTGTGATCTCACCTGTTCCACACTGTTTAATGGCAAGGGAAGTCCCGTGGTAATATCTTTCTGTTTAAGAAGGCCCATAAGATAAGGTGTAGGTGCTTCACAAACAGCAAGCATACTTGTAGGCACTGTTGGTACTAGTGTATGCTGCCAATGGAAAGGATAAAGAGCGGCCTGTAATCCTTCAATGCATCCAGACAACTTGCTGGAAATTAACAAATCAAATATGTTAGAGAATTCCTGAAGCAAAATGAAAACATTATTTGATCTCTTCATTTTTTTTACTTTTTATATATTAATAAACCATGCCAACATATATAGTAACTCATAATATTACACACACTCAATAGTCAATACTACAACACTAAGAAATGTGTACTATGACTGTAGTACTGTATGACTTACTGAATTATGCATAATGTTATCAATAAAATATATCCTTGTGTCAAAAAACGTTAATTTGCTTATTGAATGCACGCACGTGCACATGCACACACATACACACACACACACACACATGCATAAAATCTCTTTTTTCCTACAATTCAACCTATTTAACAATCTTATTAGGCTTGTCTGACAGTTTTTCAGAAACACAGGCCACACACTTGCACTGTACCATGTAAACTTATTATGTTATATATTAAAACATCAATTGGTAAATATTTTATTATATGTACATACTACAATGTTCTATGCTTTTGACAAAGCAATTTTTATTGACAAACTGACCTGATTACTACTCTTTGATTACATTTATAGTGCTACAACGCTGAAATTATCATCAGGACTGTCCAATATTTCATTGTAGAAAGAACTGTTACCACCAGTAAATGAAATTTTATTATCCCACAAGAATTCAGATATTCTATACCTTTAAGTTGTTAAATGCTAAATGTGTTTGTCATTATACAGTAAAACCCTGCTATAACGCATTTCACAGTAGCATGGTTCCAGATATAACATGGGTACTTCATTACCCCCACAGTGTAGCAAAAAATAATAAAAACATTCTCTTTCACACAGAAATCAAGATTAATTTTCCTTAACATGTACTGTTACATTACCTACAAATTAGCAAATAATTTTCATCCCTACTGTACAGTATGTACAATTTCTATGTATACTGTACTTTTACTCAGAAGCCATTACTTATATACAACTATAAGTTGTATTGTACTATGACTTATACCGTCAATAACAAATAAATTCTAGTTGTACAGGACATGAGCACATTCAGTTATGCATTGTGTAATGGTACTGTAACGGTACAGAATTGTGGGCTACCCCAGTTTCAATTTTATTTCATATCAATTCAGATTTAATTTTAAATTGTTAACTTTCACCTGTGAGGTGCCTCAGTACAACACAATGTTAGCATAAACAATGATGTCTAGACAACCAGACTAGACGTATTGCGTAACTGCCCCAGCAGCAGGCTTTGTGAATCACAGTATGCAGATTGTCACCACAGAAGCAACAGCCAACAGTAGTAAGCAGCAGCACACAGTACAGGTCGTTAATTGAAAATAGTGGCCTCGGGCGTGCAAGATAGGCCTGAAGCAAAAGGGCCTATCTAATAAAAAACATAAAAAGTGTTCCATGCAATCTATGGCAGTACAGTCACATAGAAAAACGTAAGTGCCCGGGAGAAATTTTTAAAGTCGGCTATATATATAAAAAATATATCAACTTATACATTTTTAAAGTTTTAAAGTAATGAGGTGAAGTAAGTAAATACCGACATAATAAGTTAAACTAAAACAGTTACGTGAGTGCAGTAGAACGATACGAGTGTACGACTAACTACAGGAACCCGCAACGGATGGGTAACATGTACTGAACATTTTTATTAACAAAAAACCAGAACCATTCTAAAATACAATTCAATAAATCCAAATTAAAACATTTTATTAATGAGATCTCAATAAGGGAATTAAAATAGTATGAGAGAGAGAGAGTGACGTAAAGTGCTGGTTACTAAATTAAAATTATTATTAAGTTATTGTCATATTAGTCTATACTGAATGATTAAATGCCCATGTATTCTTGTTTTATTATGAAAATTGTAGTGTAAAGTCCAAGTAAAAGGAGATAGTTCAGTTCAATAAAAGAAAGCAAATTTAGTAGAATCCTAAAAATGGGTGTTAGCGTGATTATTGAGTAACTGAAACCCAGATAACCTATTCTGCAGCTGATTTTTTCGTCTGTACGACCCTGGAGAAGTAACCCGAAGGTAAGATAAGAGTTAATTATTAATTTGAATTATAATATATTGTTTCATTGGCGCCCGAACAGGGACTCGAAGAGTATTATATTATTTGTATTAAGTTATAGAGTTTCAATGGTGCCCGTGACAGCGGACGATTTGCGTTATCTAATATAAATCATACAGATCAGACCTAATTAAGCTGCAGAACAGGTTATTTGGAAGTAGGGGCAATGGTATGGTTAGTTCATATGATATAAACAAATATACAAAATACTAGACATAGAAGTAAGATAAGGTGTGTACAATAGTATAGGTAAAAAAGAAAAAACACTATATAAAATGAAAAATAACGATGATGAAGTCAGCATGACTGACTTAACCGAAGTCAATGCAGAAAATACAACTATCAATAAACAAAATAGTTTGACCAAATCAACGGTCATGAGTGGGTTGGAGGTCCATTCGACTATTCGGATAATAGAATTACGTAAGTCAGCTGACATAGATGACTCGGGGATTCAAATAACCCCAAAATCAGTTAACAAAAACAATCAATCTGACAGTGGCGAGATGATGAGTATGATGCAGTTGTTGTTAAAGATAGATAGTTAAGTGTGAAAATTTGGACGCTAAACTTAACGATATTAATCGACGTTTAGATAGTAATGAGGAAACGTTTGAGACAAAATTTGATACATTAAATAAACGTTTTGATGTAAATGACCATAAATTTGATGAAATAAAGAGCGATATTAATAAGATTAAACTACAAAACTGTAATATCGGGAAACGTATAAATGATATAAATGATAATTTAAAAAGTTTTGCAAGTAACAGTGGTAATATGATAACAGATAGTGAAGAAATTAATAATAAGGTGAGTAATACCGATGATAATGATGTGTTAACAAGTGATAATAACGATGTTGAAAATGTTAATCAGTTAGAGAGAGAGTATGAAGAGAGTGTACAGAGGGTAAAATTTTCCCGTGGTGTGGTTGTGGGTGAAGAAAATGCTTCACGAGTGTATTTGGGAGACGTCTGGTCTACAAATAATGGTCCCTTGATTTTTTGTACATCTGGTAAGTCCAGATGTTGTAGTAACAAAGTGGTACCCTCTGCATGGAGTGAGAGAGAGAATGGGAAATGTTGTGAGAAGCATTGTGATAAAAGTGATTATGAGAGAGAGAAAGAGTTAGAGTGTTTCAAGTTAAACAGAAGTTATAAAGAGTTGATAGAGAATATGAATATTAAGAGAATTATAATAAACCATGTAAACTTACCTTGTGTAATAGTAAACAATGAGTATATGGATGATAAACATTCACCTGTGGGGAGAGTTGATGTACTTGTAGTAGCAGAATATTGTGATAATGATGTAATTGTAATAACAAACACTGACGGAGACTTTATAAAAAATACTAATGTCGACTTGATTTCTGATGAGGTAATAATAGGGGGTAACCCTAGGTATTATTTTGGTACAATGGAAAAAATAAAATTTTATGGCTATAACACACAAGATAGCCATATGTTCCATATCAATAAAATTGAAAAATGTTACGTGCAGAAAAGACTAATTTTTGACGATGGAGGTTGAGTATAAACTCGATGAATGAACATTTAATTATGTGAGTAATGGTTCTGACCTTGGCTAATCTAGGAAATGAGGTGTGGTATACTGAGAAAATAATGATAAAAGATTGTAAATAAAATTATAGTGAATCTAATTGTGTGTGTATTATAAAATGCTTTATGTAACCATGTGTGTATGGAGTAGAAATTGATTTCAATTATAATAATATTTTATTTTGTTAATTAACAATAATAATTAATAAGAGGTAATAATGAAGTTATTTTGAATTGTGTTTGTATTAAAAGTGTTTTAACTAAAGTAACTAAAACCAAATTGTTTTTAGTAGAAGTTATTAAAGTAATTTAAAAAGGTGAATTAAAAGTATATTTGGTCTGAATTGTAATAAATGGTAATTGACAAATATGTTAACATTAAAAGTTTTATAGAAATTAAAAGTTGAAGGAAGTACAGGTATTAGAGGTGGGGTAATCAGAATGTTGAGACTGAGAGTGTTTATAACACCAGTCTGGCAGACAACTGTTAATGTAAACAGGTGTGTTGTATGTTGTGACTAATGTCTACAGTCATGCTGGGTTGACAATAACAAAAATGTTGTATTCAGCTGAATCATTGCCAGTAGTAAAATCTTACTGTGATATAAAAGAATTGAAGATAATTTTTTTACAGATACAATAATAATGGAGTAATTACTGTAGAGTAGTCTTGGCTAGTGAGTGAGTGTCTCGAGACAGTGTATCGACTCATTCGCTGTGCCGAGTGTCTCGAGTCACCACGACCTCAGTGAGTCGACACACGAGACATCTGACAAAGCGGCACACTGAACTGTGGCTGACTGAGCTGTGGCCGGCGGAACAGAATCATTGCGAGCCGAGAGTGAACTAGGACTCAGGAAACACTTCCCGCGCGGTAGTATTACTAACTACATTCTTAGTCTAAGGTGGGAGGACGCTCAGGCGGCTTGATACATATTTTTTAAAACTTTCAACCCAGACACAGACGCAGAGGAATCAGAAACTTCTTGTTTTTAGTAATAAGGTTTGTTTTAGTAATAGGATTTTAAGAACATTTCCGAAGGAAATATGTTTAGGTTTATTGTAATTGCGGTTTACTACACTGTTGTAAATCGGCAATTAAACAAATAAAAAAAAATTCACTTTGTAATGATATCATTAACATATTTCCCCTGCATTTAAGAAGACAAATGGATTTCCTCAGTTAACAAGCTACGATAGTTAAGTGTCATTATTATTATTATTATTATTACATGTAAATACTTCAGAGTCCTCCCCATTTCAGATTTCTGGCTAGGTCCCTGTCTAGAAGTGGTGCTGGTTTTAATTATACGAGGAAAAATAAAAAAATAAAGCAAGCTAGAAACTACATATCAACACCTTGTTTCGTACAATAATTTCCCAGAACAAAGTAAGGCGTAAAATTATGATAACGTTCTCCGCTCACTTCCAGCATGTATTTAATTGTTATCCCAGCCGTAATTGCTGTCGTGTCGACCCAATATCAAAGCTGTATCTAGTTAACAATAACTTTGCGCCAATATTGCAAGATATTAGCTTTTTGTATTTAGTTACGATTACAAAAGTCACAAAATATGCTGTAACTTCCATACCCTTTAACACTGGATCCTGTGCGTCTCGAAGTGGTGTTCTAAGAAATTCAACCTGGGCAAAAAGAAAGCCAGCGGTGAGGGGCTGATGACCTTGACAGTTTTTCCCCCTTAAAGCATCAGTTAAAGGCAGTGGCGGCACAGTTGTACGATTTCTAATATTAGAAATTTTTTGTATTATATTCCACAGTGTGCTTAATACAGCAGATTAGCATTATATTTCTTAGCTCTTCTGCTACTCATTTACTGGTACTTTATACCAGTAAATTAAAATTACTAGTTAAAATAGTTAAAATTAACTATAGCTAAAATAGCTAAAATTAAAATTACTACAATAAACAACAACAACAACAATAGTTAATTAGTTATAGTTAAAATTTCTTCTGAGACGTCGAGATTATTGTATCCTTTTCCCCCTAATTCTTTCAATATTTGGAATAATTATATTGTACAATGCCAAAGACGACATTTCAAATTGCTATCAGATGATGGGCTTCTGTGACCAGGATTACAGTGTTTCATTAATGAAGAAACTGCTCACACATGTAAGTAGATCCAAACTACACTCAGTGGTGGATTAAATTGTGTCCCTAGGCACAGTGTTTAATATTCACCCCTCTTCAAAAAGATGTCTTAATAATATCTATATAGTTTTCATATTATCAATACGGTATGCTACTTGTTAATAAATTACAAAAAATAATGACTGAACATGAAAAATTGGCGTAATTATTTAAAAAGAATATTAACAAAACTGAAAACAATTTCCTCTTCATCACACCTTACAAATAATAAACTTGGGTACCTATGTGTCGGGCATGAAGTACAGAGGATTAAAATAAAGGTTCAGCAGGTAGTAGCCACGCTTTGGTGGACGGAAGTGCATTGCAAGAGAAATGGCAAGCGGCTTACCATTCGTCGGCATTGTTTGATGTGACGGACGAGTCACTGTTGGGGAAGCCGGCTTCGTTTGTAATGTACAACTAATGTAGCTAAAGCTAACTGTTACCTATCAGATCGAGGCAGATTTATGGCAATTTGAAGACCGAAGGGTACTTCTTCTGGGTTCAACTACGATCAGTAACGTGTAAGTTCTCGTAGTGCGTACTACGTGTTGAGTGTATGACCTAAATGTTATCAGTGTCGCGTGTAAAACGCTAAGATCTTGCATAATTGTGATGGAGTTAAAAAGTACTGTGTGGGATTATTTTATCCGGACATCTTCAGATAAAGTAAAATGTAACGTGTGTTCAGCTGTTCTTTCTGCACGGGATTCAACAACATCAAATATGAACAGACATTTTCAACTTAAGCATCCAACTTTAAATTTAAAAGAAAGTTGCTCCATGCCATCAGCTGTAATTGAAGAAGAGGTTACCAATGCCGCTCGTATGGACATAAACAGGTCACTTCCTACTGCTGATGAAGTCGCTCCCCAAGCTTCATCTTCAGCTTCAGCTTCAACAGCCACAATGCATTGAAATACGAAACAATCTACTATTAGTGCATTCGCAGTCAAACTAATGTCGGCTGTAAAGCGTGAGAAGATAGATGAGCAACTTCTAACATTCATAATTAAGGGTTACCATGCATTCGACATGGTAGAATGCCCTGAATTTAAAAGGTTTTACTACCTCCTCAATCATAATTACGATACGCCAAGTAGGAAAACGCTCTCTAATAGTTTGCTATCGAAAGTGTATGACCAGACCTTGAGTGAGGTCCAAAATGATATTGCAACCAATGCTTCTTTCATCTCCTTAACGACTGACGGCTGGACATCAATAAAACATGAAAGCTTCTTCACTGTAACAGCACATTTCATAGATAGGAATTACTGCCTGAAATCATACTTACTATCGTGTTTCAAATTCAGTGGCCAGCATACAGCAGAAAACATTGCCCAAGAACTAAGGAACATAGCTAAGGTCTGGGACATACAGCACAAAATTGTAGCTTGCACCACTGACAATGCTGCAAATATGGTGAAGGCCGTGCAGCTCTGCAACTGGTGGCATGTGCCTTGCTTTGCACATAGCCTAAATCTAGTCGTGGAAAACAGCCTGGAATTAATTGCAGAAACACGATCAAAGGCACGATCAGTTGTTGAACACTTCAAACGTAGTCCACAGGCTTAAGAAAAACTGCACAACATACAGAGGCAGATGGGTTGGCATCTTTACGCCCAAACAAGAATGTCCAACTCGCTGGAATTCTACATTTGAAATGTTTCAGAGACTCCTATCCATGAAAGAGCCTCTTCAAAGTGCCATGGCCATCCTGAATTCCGAGACGGTTAAGAAGTTATCTAATGAAGACTGGCATCTTATTGAAAAGTGCACAGAAGCCCTTGCGAGTTTTGAAGAAGTAACTAAAGAAGACAGCAGTGAAAGGAATGTGAGTATATCTAAACTAATGTTGCTCAGTAAAGGATTGTATAGCCACTGTCTGCGCTTGAAGGACACTAATAAAACTGTTGAGGCATTAACAGCTAGGTTGGCTGATGAAGTTTTGTGCCGACTTATAAGGATATACGGGGACTTGGCAATCGTTTGGGAAGAGACACTATTAGATGCCAGATTTAAGTATCATGATTTTTCTAAAGATGACCAGCGCTTTAAGCAAACGAAGGAAGCCATCTTAAACAAGTGTTGTGTGGCAAGGGGACAAGAGAAAATCAACACTGTCCAAACTGCTCAGGAGACAGCTGTTCAACCTTGTACGAGTTCCATTTGGCAAGATTTTGACGTTGCCATGGGCGATCTTCTTCAACCAGAAATTAGCAACCCTCGAAGAGCAAGCATTGTTGAGGTGGATAAATTCTTGAACATGCCACTTCTTCCGAGAGCCGGGAATCCGGTGCTATGGTGGAAGGAACACAGCGAGATTTTCCCAGTACTTTCGAAGTTAATGAAACGACGCCTTTGCATCATGGCCACTTCAGTGCCATGTGAACGCATTTTTTCAAAACAAGGACAAACTATAACAGAAAGACGTGCTCAACTTTAAAGCAAAAAAGTGTCAAAACTAATGTTTCTGAACTTCAATTTGAAAAAGTGATTACCAATTATGCTAGTGTATATTAAGTGAAATGTGTTACCTGTTCGTTTTTCGGCAAGGTATCATCAACTTTTTGCTGAAATTAATGCAAAACTAAAATATCGTGGGTTACATTAATTATTTCACCGATTTTAGTTTAAAAATAAGTGTATTCTATGTGATGAATATTTGGCATGCAAATTAATTTCCGTGACCATTAATTAATGTGTGAGACCATAAACTTTTAATACAGTGTGTTAAATTAATGTGAAACTAAAACACTGTATCATGGGTGAACTTAATTGTTTCACTGTTTTTAAATTATGTATATATTTGTGTGATTATCTGAAATGTGAATTTAACTTTCGCAACCGTTAATTAATGTGTGAGATCATAAACTTTTAATACAGTGTGTTAAAGTAATGTAAAACTAACACTGTATCATGGGTGACATTAATTGTTTCACCTTTTCAAGTTTTAAAATCTGTACATTTTTGTGTGATGAATATTAAACATGCAGAATTAAATTTCTCGACCATTAATGCAGGAGTAATTTGCTATAATTAATGTAAAACTAAAATACTGTATCATGGTTTGCATTAAATATTTCACTGCTTTTTGCTTTAAAATATGTATATTTTTGTGTGATGAATATTATACACGTGAGTTTAACTTAAGCGACCATTAATGCATGAGAAATTTGCTAAAATTATTGTAAAACTAAAAATACTGCGTGTCAAATTACTTATATCACTCTTTAATATAATGCGAGTACTTTTATATGATGAATATTATATATGAATTAATTTCTTCAATTATTATTAACAATCTACCTTTGTTGATGATACACATAATTATCGCCACTCTATTGCTATTGGTTTGCTATGTATATAGGCTATATTAGCTTCCGATATTTATAGGTTCTCTAATATGTCAATTTTAGTTACATTTCAAATATTTTTCGGTTTATATTATGATGCCTTTTATATTAGAAGTCTGATTATAGACAACTAGCTTTTAAGCGCGAATTATCGGAACACTCTACTGTGAGTTGAGTCAATGCGAGCGAGTGTCGTGTATCGTGTGCCATCCGCTGAGCCGTGGAACAGCTGTTGGCAACCTTACTCCCGAGTCCCGATGTGCCGTGAGTCGACACACTGTCTCGAGACAGTTCAATGAACTGATCCGCGTGTTCCGAGACAGCTCACTGACTCGCTTTTCCCAAGACTACTGTAGAGTTTGTGGAATTAAATCAAATAAAATTGGTAATTACATTAATTGAAAAGATGATTCTTAATAATAAAATAATTACTGTAACATTAATTAAGGGACTATTAGGGGGGGTAGTACAGAAAAAAAAAAATTTATTTTTTGGTTGGTATTTTGCATAATCAATGTTACGTTGGAGTAGTAATAATATTGTGAACATTATTCCATTTGTATGAAATTTATATGATTAAACTGTAAGTAGATAGTAAGTTTATATTATCAATTTGAGACCAAGCCAGTACTTTGCAAATAAAAGAACCAGTACTTTGAGAATGAATCAGTATTACTAAGAGGATACAAATCAGTTGTGGATATGGAATAATGAAAGGCCTTTTATTGATATTTTACTCAAATGTTTCAGAGTCGGGTGATACTGTTGCGGGTATCTGTCCGAGCTTATGGTGTTGGGATCTCGGACAGAGAAGTCCAGTAAGATCGGATGGGTGCTGCCGCAGCCGCCAGACTAGGGGGGTAAGTGCCCATGATTTTAGTAGGAAGTTCAGGGGGGTTGCGGCGCCATATCCTCACTGATCCTCTTAGGTTTTAGGCAATAAGAGTGTGTATGCTTCGGCATCCAATCTCTTATTGGGGGGTATTGTAACGGTACAGAATTGTGGGCTACCCCAGTTTCAATTTTATTTCATATCAATTCAGATTTAATTTTAAATTGTTAACTTTCACCTGTGAGGTGCCTCAGTACAACACAATGTTAGCATAAACAATGATGTCTAGACAACCAGACTAGACGTATTGCGTAACTGCCCCAGCAGCAGGCTTTGTGAATCACAGTATGCAGATTGTCACCACAGAAGCAACAGCCAACAGTAGTAAGCAGCAGCACACAGTACAGATCGTTAATTGAAAATAGTGGCCTCGGGCGTGCAAGATAGGCCTGAAGCAAAAGGGCCTATCTAATAAAAAACATAAAAAGTGTTCCATGCAATCTATGGCAGTACGGTCACACAGAAAAACGTAAGTGCCGTGGAGAAATTTTTAAAGTCGGCTATATTTATAAAAAATATATCAACTTATACATTTTTAAAGTTTTAAAGTAATGAGGTGAAGTAAGTAAATACCGACATAATAAGTTAAACTAAAACAGTTACGTGAGTGCGGTAGAACGATACGAGTGTACGACTAACTACAGGAACCCGCAACGGATGGGTAACATGTACTGAACATTTTTATTAACAAAAAACCAGTACCATCTAAAATACAATTCAATAAATCCAAATTAAAACATTTTATTAATGAGATCTCTATAAGGGAATTAAAATAGTATGAGAGAGAGAGAGAGTGATGTAAAGTGCTGGTTACTAAAGTTATTATTAAGTTATTGTCATATTAGTCTATACTGAATGATTAAATGCCCATGTATTCTTGTTTTATTATGAAAATTGTAGTGTAAAGTCCAAGTAAAAGGAGATAGTTCAGTTCAATAAAAGAAAGCAAATTTAGTAGAATCCTAAAAATGGGTGTTAGCGTGATTATTGAGTAACTGAAACCCAGATAACCTATTCTGCAGCTGATTTTTTCGTCTGTACGACCCTGGAGGAGTAACCCGAAGGTAAGATAAGAGTTAATTATTAATTTGAATTATAATATATTGTTTCAGTACATATAACACATCCAACACCAACGTATCACAAATGAATTGAAAGCCACTACAAATAAAAATATCTATCTCTTATATAATATTACATTATATGTGAATTTAATACGTACAGTGTATAAAAATGATGATTGTGAAGAACATGCTAATGACAGATTCCCCACATTTCGGGCGATTACTGTTTCACCAGCACTAATCGTGGCTTTGGACGACAATCAGCTGTGGGCAGAAATTGTAAAACTGACCATGGTTGGTTGCCCTTGAAATTGGTTAGAACTTGAAATTAACGGGGGGGGGGTGACTCAAAGGGAAATCCCCGGAACCATGGAACAGCGGCTATCACCCGTTCGCGTAGGAACAAGTAAAAGGGTGATAGACCCGTCTTAAGGTTGTAATTATGTAATCAATTATTATTATATATGAATTTTAAATGTAATGCAGAAGCAAGGACAGGAGACGACAAAATTCCTCCCTAATTTCAGTCCTTGTGGAAGCAACTGAACGCTACAGTCCAGGGGGGGCATAGTGTGTGTGGAAGGAGGTTGCTAGAATGGTAGTAACGTTTTAATGAATATTAAATACATTATGTTGATGATGTTGATCATAAAAGATAATTAGATAATTTCATATTGAAGTAAGAATTATTATGATACTGAAAGATAATTAACAATTTTAAGCAGATAATATGTTTTAATGTAGTTGATTTAAATGTGTTTTGTTATCTATAAGAGTTATTAATGAATGTGATTGTTTTGAAATATTATGGCATTCATATAAGGATTTATACTTCTTCTTGTAAAATGGGAAAGGCTTAATTATTATCGATTGGAATCGAAAATTTTATAAATATTTTGGGAGTGAAGTAAGAGAATGAAATGTCTATATAAGAAATCTTGTATTCATATTGTTACATGACATTTTTACCATGGCCTAGTAACATAATATACTATGATTATATTAGTAAAAAGTACCAAGAGACATAAGATTTTTAAGAAAGACTTGATGGAACATGATTTATTTTAATTGTTTATTGTATGTTGTGTTTATAACACTAATGTTATTCTTAACAAGAAAGTACCAAAATCATAGTCAGAGATTTCTGTAAAACTAGGCATATTGAGCTTAGTCATTTAAGTTATATGAATAAGAATTTCTATTAAAATAATAAGGAAACAATGTCAGTTTATGTTAAAAGATTACTAAATGTATAAAATAAATTTAAGAAAGTGAAAGGTACAAAAAGAAATAATAATAAATAAGTTTGGAACAAAAATAATAAAAAAGTGTAAATCATTAACTCAAGAAATATAGAACAGAAAATAGTCAAGAGTGGTGTCTAAATGATCAGTGTTTCATCAGAAGATCAAAGAAACAAATAAAGTGAAGATTAAAGCTCTTATAAAAAAAGGTATATCCTTTTAAAGAAAATGACATATAAAATAGTAAAAGTTTGTTTATATTATTCTTATGATGTCACCAGGGTGACATAAAAATGTTACTTGGAAACCAAGGAGATAGCTGATATAGGCCTTAGCAACTAATATGTTAATAAAATAGAAAAGAGTATTATTGGCATCTGAATGAAGAAAGGTTGATTTTAAAACAACTCATAGTGACTAAAGTAAATTATAATATATGTTATATCAGTGCATCTCAATAAAAACAATTAAATAATTATCTTTATCAAGATTAAAATAGAAGAAGGAAGTGCTACAGGACTCTACAGAATTAAACCAGGACATCTCTGAAGAAATTGGATCAATTGACAGGGAGAGAAGTATTTTTGATCTAAAATTAATCTGAACCATTCCCTGTTAAGCCTAGACTAAAGGTTTCAAAGATATTGAGTACACTTTTCATAAAACCCATTTCTGAACTTCCATTGAGAACAATATTAATTAATATTATGGACATAAGCATCAAAAAACCAATGATGTATAGTGTTAATATAATCTAAAGCTAATTAAGTCTAAAAAACATTTTAATAACCTAACCTATACACTGAACTTTTTTACACTCTTTATATAATCCTTTTAAGACACATTGTGACTATTTCTAATCATATGTATTTTGGTACTTTCCCTATCAAAACTGTTGTTATATCGTAGCCAAAAGGACCTACTTAACACATTATAATTGTATTTTATTCATTAAATATAAAATATGAAATGTTTATGCCTGAGGTATAAGAGTTACTGCTGCCACTCTGAGCATATTAAAATACAGCTGGCCAAACTTTGTTAAGAATTATATTTGACATTTAAAACAAGTTAAAGAATAAATAAAGGATTTGAGTTTACAAAATACAGAAAAAGGTGTATTCGTTTCTTATTTCATGAATACAAAATGGGTATGATATACTGAACAAGATATCTGATACTGTGAGTTGACTTCAGTAATTAGATTAAGTTGGCAACACTCATCATTTGAAAGTCTTAGCAGATTTTTTTTATATGTTTTGATGAGCACAAGTTATCATATTCATTGCTGAAAGAAAAGATTAAAAGAGAGTTAATTACAGAATAAAGAAACCATATATTATTTAAATAAATTTTAATAAACATTTATTATTGATATTTCACCAATAAATTTTATTTGCAAACGGTGATTGCAAATTGGCGCTCAACAAACATCCCCCTGAACAGATACTCATCCTTAATTTAATATTAACAAAGTATATACAAATAATAACCGAGTTAAACAAGATACAAATTCTGACAAATAACCCATAGATTCGATTCTAGATGTAACAAATTGGCTATCCCAATAGTGAGGTTAAATAACATACAATTTAGAAAGTACGATTATTAGATTTGTACAAAATGTACGAGAGTAACACACGAAGACACGTTACAATATATGTATTATATGTGTTAGGAGTTAAGGAAAAAACCAGTGCTTCTTAACGCAAACCAGTACATAGCTAAGGGGAAACAGATCAGTTAGGGATATGGTATTATACGAGGCCACTATTTGATTGGTAATTTGATGTTTCAGAGTTTGGTGATGCTGTGGCGGCGGTCCTGAGCTGGCCAGCGCGTCAGAGCAGGAGCGTTAAGTGCCTGACTGGCCTTGCGGTGTTGGGATCTCGAGAGAGAAGTCCAGTAAGGTCATTCAGGTACAGTCACAGTCACTGGACCAGGGGTAAGTAACTATTTTTTTTATATAAACCATACAGGGGGTTGTGGCAACATATCCTGGCTGATCCCTTTAGGAAGTATGAATGTGTCAATGAGAGTTTTTATGCTTCGTCATAAAACCTCTCATTGAGGGGGTCTTGTAACGGCACAATCCGGTACATATGGTGTTTTGGGGAAATAACCAATATAAATTTTATTATGAAATCAAAGTCATAAATAAATAATGGTAAAGTTTTATAAAGTGTGGAAAGACGTAGTAAGCAGTGCAGGAACTGTATCAAGGTCAACATGTGTACGTGCAAAACAACAACTAGATTTCGCCAGACGAACTCTGACCTATTATGTCATCAGGCCGATCCTGTAATACGTCACATAAGGAATGCAGTACGTAGTTGCCTAGCCTTAAAAACTGAGACGTCATAGTTTCGAAGACAAAGAGACTTGGTGACGTGACACCCTTTCCACCTCAAAAAAGAACGAACTACATTCGCCCCAGTCTACAGCCATCTCTCGTGCAAGTGGCACGTTAAGTTCCGGAACGTAAATTGCGGGCACGCAAAACAGCTAAAAAATGTGAATTTTAATATATTTCTGCATTTAAAACAGTTTTCTTTATAACAACAAAGTAGAAACAGTGAGTGAAATTGGCACGAAGTTAACAGTTCGGTCGTAGAAATGAGAAATAGCAAACTGTAAGCCACGAGTTGATACCTATGGCGTCGAATTTCTCCGCAACATTAGGAAAGTAGACATTTTCACATCACTTAAAATACTGACCCTTTTTTAAATTTGAGCTCAATAATTCATAAATAAAAATGTACCGCGTGTATGACATAGCGTGAGTGCGTGCGTGAGGGTACCTAAATTAATCTAAGATCCTAAGCACTGGTTTACGTTACGGAGAAGTAATTTAATAATTTTCAACATATATTTCAACGTGTAGCATATTTAATTTAAATTTTAATTATATTGTTTAAATATACCCTGAAGACGGTTGATGTAAAGAAATGTATTGTATCCATGTTTGAATTTGTCGAAAATGGAGACTTTTTATATACTGCTCAGATAATGAATAAATACAAGTTCGAAAATACCAGTAATTTTGAGGTAATCATTTCAAGCAACCATTTTGTTATTTCAGCTCGTCTATAGAATCCTGGACCCTAGTAAGTATAATTTTATGTTGGTACCACACAACATCGCTGCTGAACTGGCCGTAAGTGTAGAAGTAAACAAAGTGTAATATGTTATTAAATAAAAGTCAAAGAGAGTAACATTACAATATCCAATTTTGGAGATCATTCAGGAAAATAACACTGAATTTAATACATAATAATGATGTACAAAATAAGTAATGCCTCAAAGAAGCATCCATTAATTAATTTCAAATAAGTAAGGTTACAATGAACCGTAATTAACCTCAATTGTAAACAATGAACAATCATTCATCTTTTGTGTTATGTTAAAGCAACAATTAATATTTTTATTCTCCGCCTACTCATTATCACAGTAGTGCATTTTATTGTTGAAGTGTATATTGCAGACTCAAAGAACCTACTAATTTTACAAAGCATAATAACCAAATTATTTATAAACAGAAATAATCGATTTGCAAAATGCAGTCATACCACCCTGAGAATTTAATAATTTTAAGAGTCCATATTCAACTTTATTTTTTTAAAAAGAAAATAATAAAATTTTAACAACAACCTTTCAACTTGAGTTAAATAAACAACTATTGTTTCACGAACAAATTAAAGTGTTGACATTTATTGAAAAGAATAGCATTACAGCTTAGGTGAGCAATAAGAGACGGTTGGTACCAGGAGCCAGAGCGAGAATTCAAATCTAATGATTCTCACCAGCAATATTATCTCATATCATTAACATACTACAACTGCTAGTAAGTATCATATAAATGTTGTGAATATGTTAATTTCAATACAGGAATGTATCGATCGACTCACCGCAGCTAATGCCAGAAAAGTCAACGCTACTTATTCAGATACGAACTCAAGACATTGAACTAAAATTATAAAAAATCTAAACATATTTAATAAACAACTTCAAGAGTAAGTGAACAGATTTATTTATATTGGATTCAATAATAGATTGAATTGGATTGAATAAATCACTAAAACAAAAACTAATAATAAAAAACCAAACCTTAACAATAATTATAATACTTGATAACAAAATTCTACGAGACGACCTCTCGTCATCTTACAAAATGTTGAACAACGTTTGAGATGATTAATTAGGTGCAATCTCAACATCATTAACGGATATAAATAAACGAGACCCTAATTTGTCTCGTTACAACAATGACGCCAACAACGTGTGGCTTATAAATATGCATAAGACCATAATTCATCTCGTTACAACATGGCGCCCAACCTGCAGGCATTAAATTAGGTAAAGAAACATCAACATAATCACGTTTGAGGCGTGAATTAGGTGAAAAAATATTTAACCTAATTAATAAAAAATAAATAATTGACCTAATTTTCGAGGCAGCTGCAAGTACACAACGAAAATGTCAGGACTAACAAAAACAGAGAGAGTGGACATGGATAGAATAATGAGAATATTGAACCCAAACAGTGAAGAAATAACATGACAAATGGAAAAGGAAAAGAAACAGATAAGAGAGGAGTCAAACCAATTAAGACGCAAAATCAAGGAACATTCCACAAAGTTACAAAGAATGGAAACCCGGCAGGAAAGGATGAAACGAAATACAGAATTATTCAATAATCGAACAGAACGGTGGGAGGAAGAAGAAATGAACTATCGTAAACAGAGAAGGGAAGACGAGCGTAAAAGAAGGGAAGCATTCGAAGAAGAATTAAAAAGTACCAAGAAATTAAAAAATGAGCAGAGACGAATAAATGAAAATTTAATGAAAAATAAAGAAAATACCAATGGAAATAATAAACAAATTAACAAAAAAATCAAGAAAGCTAAACAAGAAGCCATGACAGAAGAGTCAAGGAAACAAAAGGAAGAAACTACTGAAAAAGGAGATCAGCGTACTGAAATATTAAATAATGTTTTCAAGAAGTTGAAAGGAACACTAGACAGTGCTTCTGAAGATATTAAGGGAAAAATAGAGAAAGAAGAATTAAAGGGTAACGATAAGTTAATAGAAGATCAGAATAAGGTAGTAGACGATATACAGAAGACAATGGAAGTATGCATAGAAGATAACGAAAAAAACTTGGAACTGTTAAGTCATAAAATAGATGATAACTGTAAGAAAATGGGCGAGAAACTGTTGATAGAAGAAATAAAAGAGGATAGTAAACTATCAAGAGAGACAATAAAGGAAAATAATAATAAATCATGTGAACTGTTGAATGAAAGCAATAATGAAACATTAGAACAAATAAAGGGAATTAACGAAAGCTTCCAGGAACGGATGAGTTGTTTAAAAACGTTTCAGGAAGAATTGTTTAAAAAATACAAGAAGGAACTGGATTATATCGATAAGAATCTGACTGATAATCAACGACAACTGAAACAGTGGACAGATGAATTAAGAAATGATAGAAAACCATCAATAGAAGCTAAAAATGAAAATAACGAGGAAAACATGGAACAATCAAGTATTCAAATAGGAAAAGAAGAAACTAATAAAAAACTAGATCAACTCAATGAAACGTTAGATAGTGGTTTCAAACAATTGAATGCAACACCAGAGAGTGCTTCTGAAAGTATTAATGAAAAAATAGAAAATAAAGAAGAGACAAATACATCGTTAGCTGAGAATAAAAGTAACAGAGACAAAGAAAATATGATGCACATAGAAATTAACATCAAGGGAGTAAAGAAACAAATAATTAAGAAAACGGAAAAAAGAAGAATGATACATCCCAAGAAAGTGAGAATTACACGGGAAATATTAGAGATGACTAGGAGTGGTCTAGTTAACTTAATTAACCACCCAATTATTAATCGAAGAACAATGATCAATGGTAAGAAGTATAAAAAGAACTGCATGAAGATGTTTGAAGTAAATCACCATGCAACAGTGAGGAAAAATTTTACCAAGAGGGTAGTCAGATTAAATACACCCAGAAAAGAAATACTCCTCAACAGATCAATGACGTCATCAATAATTGAGATACCAGGAACGCATTTGGGAATCAAACCAGATGATGAAGCAATTGATTCAAAAATTAATACCATTCGAAAGGCTACAAAAGAAAAATTGCAATGCCAATCCACTGGAAAAGAATTAACAGAGACAGGATTAGTTCAAAACACTACTACAGACCTCAAATTCAATGAAACTTGGGTGACAGTGAAATGGAAGGACAAGATGATAGTAAGGTACGTTACAAGTACTGAGAGCCATCTGAACACGAAGATGATCCCAACAACAAACGCACCTAAGATGATTGACCATGGATAAGCAGAACACCAACGCATCGAGAAAAAGGGACGGAAATTTTGGAAATGGACCAAAGCAAACAATAAGAAGAAAAATACAATCCAGAATAAATGTTAACTATCAAACATTTGAAGGAGTAGAGGAGAAAAACACAAAAGAGAGTATTATATAAGAGAAGGCTATAATAAAAGGGAAGAATAAAGAAGAAAAATGATAATATAATAAATCAACAACGATGAGACAAACGACTAATGAGTAAACTTAATACAAGACACCGATACTTTAATAATAATTTCAAACCACAATAAGAAGAAAAATATCATCCAGAATAAATGTTAAAAATCCAACATTTGAAGGAGTAGAGAAGAAAACCACCAAAGAGAGTATTATGTAGAGGAGATTATTAGAAAGGGAATTGATCAGGAAGAAGAAAGAAAAAATCAATACGAAGAACATTTGTCACCACAAGAAGAAGAAAAATAAAAAGTATTTACACGTGCTACTTGTCAACAACGTTAACTAATAACAATCTACAGAAAATAAGAAGGAATCCAGAAGAAAATGTATAATCAAATATAGACGGCAAAAGAGTGAATAACCCCAAGAGTGTTTTTTATTAGTCACCAATCGACTACTTATAAGTTTTTATATAATGAATTGACTGTAGAAATGTTCCAGCAATCATTGTCCTGAGCAGACGGTACGTCCCTCTGTACTCAGAAGGTGTAATGGAGCCAAAAGTGCCCACCTGACTGAACCAACGCATATGATAGGAAAAAATGTTAGGGAAACTAAATATTTAAGGGATAACGTGCCCGCCAAGAAGATATTTAACCAGATTCCAGAATTATGAAGGAAGATGAAAGGTAGAAATTTAATGAAGTGAAGACAAGTATAAAAGTAGATAGAAATATGAAAACATTATATGCGACTAAAAAGTAAAATAAAAACTTGATAATTTCTTCAATACTAAAGAAGAATCTCAGAAATAATCAATTCTTGTAGGGAGGCAATATGTAATGGTACATATAACACATCCAACACCAACGTATCACAAATGAATTGAAAGCCACTACAAATAAAAATATCTACAAAGTTGAACCTACAATCATGGATAAAGGAAGTATCATAAGCCAAAATAGGTAAATAAAATGAATAATGAATTACCAGTAAATGTACAACTGAAGAAAATAAAACAAGACTAACGACGAGACAACACCACCAAGAAGAAATCTACTAAGAATGAGGAAGGAATCAGTGCAGAGAAGAAGAAAACATATCCAGGTCAAACACCAAAGGGAAATTATATGAATTAGAATGAATTAACATATGCAAATAAAAGTATTATTATAGAAAAAGAAAGTATAAGTGAAACAAACAACATGATTTAAATCCCTAAGCTGTAAAATTGACACTGACCTAAACTTATTAATCAAATACCTTCCTTAAGAATATAATACAAACAGAACTCAATAAAAGTTAATTATTGAAAACAGAAGTTAATAAAGAGAATGAGTAACAGTATGATAATTTCATAGCTAAATGATGTATAAACATGACAAAAAGGACTATGTCCAAAACACTAATAACAGATTGTAAAGTGGAATTGAAATTGTAAATAACCACTAATTACCAATGATAAAGACTGTGAAAATAGACAAATTGAAATATAGTGATAAACAATAAATATACCAGTGCTATACAAAGTTAAATAAATCAAATGTAATGTGTAAATTCAAAACTGACAATCAACCATTGTTGAATAATTAGATTATAACATAACCTAATCTGGCCAACTAGTTTTCAACAAAACCATAGAAAAATAAGACTAAAGCAATGTTGAACTAAAATGTGTTGTAGTATGACATAAGTAGATAATATAAGGAACATTTATTGTACAACAGATAATGTGTTAAGGAAATATAATGGCTGAATTGATGTGATTTAATATAACCAAATGCCTGACAGAATGGTTGCATGAGACAACAAAATTATCTAGTAAACTTGTAATAATGTAATAATATAAATCTCAACATTATTAACGGATATAAATACACCATACACATTTCGTCTCGTTACAATTGTCATTCACAGCTAGTGTAATGCACTTTCAACTCTCATGTAATTTTAGTGCATTGCAATCTACGAAGTGTGCTAAAAGCATTTTTTCTTTCAGTTTCTTGACATACACTTTGTCCTATATTTTTTTATTGGTAAATTTAAGTGACTTCAATTCATGTATGGATGGATGCATGAGGAAGAAACAATGTGTTCTTCTATAGATCAAATACACAACAGTCTCGGGAAGATAATAAATAAGTCAGGTTGCCTGAGGTAGACAGATGTTTCTTCCTGTGGTTCTTACAAAAGTGGTGCAAAATAATTCTGGGCCAATTCTGCAAGCACATGTACTCAAGTTTCATAAAGAAACAAACAATGAATGCGAATTCACAGCATCAAGTGGGTGGTTGTCACAGTAGAAAATTTGTCATAGTGTAGATCAGATAAGTATAGCAGGAGAATCCAGTTCCTCTGACAGAGCTGTAGTTGAAAATTTTAAAGCGCTACTACAACAAACAGTTGAAAAACACAACTATAATGATGAACAGTTATACAATTGTGAAGAGACAGCACTTTTTTACAAACCGCTTTCATCCCAATCATTTGATGTAAAGTGTGCTCTGAATAAACAAGGCTGAAAAAGCAATATGAGAGAGTGACAGTCCTATTTTGTATGAACAAAAGCGGAAATCACAAATTAATAGCATTATGTATCAGTAAATACTGAAGCCCATGATTTTTCAACCACATAAATATGAAACTGCCAATTATTTACAGACATAGTAAGAATGGTTGGATGACAAGTGAAATTTTCCTAGTAGGTTTAACGATGAATTTGTGCCAGAAGTGAAACATTCTTTATGCAGCAAACATCTAGACAAAAACCTCTTATTTTAACTGATAATTATCCTGCTCACTCCCCAGCAGATCTGTTAAAATCATTACATGGAAGAATCAAAGTTATGTTTTTACCAAAAAATACCATTGCACTGATACAACCACAACCACTGGATCAAGGTACGACCATCCAAAGCCACTTAAGAGGAGGGGGGTTCAAGCATTCAGAACGTACTAACCAGCAAGTTGTTTATCTTTACTGTGAATTCACAAATGATGATGCAAGAAAATATGTCTTATACTATAGGACTGGTATCGAATTCAGTTAGTTCTAAAATAATAAGAAACTGTTGGTCAAACTGTACTGCTAGTAATACATACAGTAGTCCTGAAAGTGAAGTTTTACTTTTCACCAATGAAGACTCTCGTGAAACTTCAGATATTATTGACAAAAAGTTATTGGTTGAAGAACTCAAAAGTTATTGGTTGAAGGATTCAAGAGGTGGGTCAAGTTGCTGTTATTAATCACTGACAAAGAAATCATGACATAAAAATAATATAAATGAGGCATCTGATAACAGAGTGAAAATGAAGAAATTATGGAAAAGGAACCACCCAGAATTAATAAAGTGTCAGATAATATAAACAATGTCATCAAGTGGATGAAAAAACGAAATGATTGTGATCCTATCAATTTATCGCACTTGAAAAGTATCAAAACTTATGCAATTAAAAAAATCCCAAAATTCTAAACAGGAAACAAATCAGACTATTTTAAGGAACACAATGAGTAAGATTTGTTCAAATCGTTTTGGTATTTCCTTTATGGTGTTAGTGTATAAGTTTAGTATGTGTGATGTAATGTAGTCCACTAGTGTAGTAGGTGGGAGGTCAAGAAGAAGATGGGTGGACAATACAGATGAAGATACGAGAAGACTAGGGGTGAGAAGGTGGCAAAGAGTCGCACAGGATAGAGGGGAGTGGAGGCACATCATTCTGGAGGTCACGGCTCTTCATGAGCTGTAGCACTGTGGACTAGTAGTAGTAGTAGTAGTAGTAGTAGTAGTAGTATTAGTACTAGTAGTAGTGGTGTAGTAGGTACAGTTTGTAGTGTAATAGTGTGTATGCACACATAGTGTTTATTTTTAAATAAAAAATTCAGTACTGTACAGTAGTACAATATATTTTAGTACAGTATGTATGTATATTGAAATGCAAGCCAAATTAATGATTTATAACTTTTTCTGTAAAAGTCAACCATAACGTAGTAAAATAAGTATGTATACTCTTACATAGCAACAGAATATTAATTCTGTACATACTATACTTGTACATCCAGTACTTGTACAAATTTTCCCAAGCACTTCCATAATAACACAGTTTCTCTATAATGCAGGTTTACCCCTGTCCCCTACGACCTGCATTATAGTTTGATTGAACTGTAAGTGGATAATAAGAACACCAAAAATACTATAACTGTTCTTATTGTGCATAATTAACTGTATTATGCATAATTAATATCAGAGCAATGTCATTCAAAACTCTTTTACCAAACATTTACTATATAAAGAAAAATAGAATGTACACAAGCTCTAAAAAAATACTAACAAAAATTCTTAGTAACAGAAATTTTATATTTTTTTGTCACTGTTAGCCCTGACTATTAGTAGGTTCAGATTGCTTGAATCATCGCCACATTCAAGATCCACAAAACAGCGTGAATGTGATATCAGATACTCGATAGAGATGTCATAGCAGTACAGTCATAACAAGTTAACAAATAGGATAAATGATAGCCTACTTATGCCTATTATAATGGATGTAGAAAGGGACTATTAACTTTAATTACATGATACCAATGCTAACACATCCAAGGCAGTGTAGACTGACCCCAATGTGGATTCCATTTGGATGTAAATAGTAACTAACATAAAATTCCATGACTCTCTTTTTGGTTAAACACTATACTATGTTGTAGTTGTAATGGCCGGAAGTTTACAGTTAATAAAACGGCAGTGTGTGTTTGTTCAAACACAGCACTAAAGGTTTAGGGAGAAAATATGTATAAAATACTCAGAAAGACATATACAGACACTGAATTATAATTTTTAACAAAATTGTTTAATGAGAACTAATCTATCACATGAAAGGATACGCAAACTGCTTATCATTTTGTTTTAAATGTATACACGGTAAGATTCTTAAATTGCTTTACTTCTTATTATGCAATCTCCACTTAATTATACATAGTACTAAATAACAATGGAAATACATAAATTAATCTCATGATTTAATGTTACACAATAAGGCCAAGACATGTAATTTTACTGAATACTAACAAGAATCTATGCATATCACAAACATAGACAAGAATAAATAGAATGCAATTTTTGTACTCACCTAATAGAATGGCTAAGGAGAATAACTTTTCTTTCTAAAAGCAAAGTACCAAATAACTGAAAGAAGACAGAAAGTCTCACATATCTAAGTAACCGAATTATGTCCACTTCCTCTTGCCGTGGATCACATGACCGTATTAATATTTCAGTTCTAGAATATATAAAACAAAAATATTAAATATTTAGTCTATCTTTATTAATATATTACTATATCTATACAACTACAGTAGGACCTCCGTATATCGAATTTGATGGTTCCTAAGAAAAAATTCGATATATAGAAATTTCGATATACAGAAACCTGTCGAATTTGATGGTTCCTAAGAAAAAATTCGATATATAGAAATTTCGATATACAGAAACCTGTTTCTTATTATTATTCGTAGGTTAGGAAAAGCACTGGAATTTGTTAAAAAAATCATGTATAGGCCTCCATACTATTAAAACGACATTTTGGTAATAAATAAATGAAAACCATACGCATTTATTTAATAAAAATTACTGTATTTATTTAATAAAAAGTATTTAGTGTACAGTATTTATTTATTTACTTTAAAAAATTGTTTGTATTTTAAAAAGTAGGAACTTACGTGTTAAATGAGTAATACTGTATTTTATTAATTGGTCGTAAAATAATTTCGAATGTCTTTCTGAACTAAATTTGATGCAGATTCCTCATAAAAGTGTTCACATTTCTTGAGCGACTGGAAAATATCATCAGGCACATATTCTTCCGATTGAAGACCTCGACGGATTGTTTCAAATGCTGCCATCATTTCTTTCTTAGAAGGTTTAGGAACTTCAATTTCTTCTGCCTCACTGTCTTCACCTAAATCTTCAGTATCTTTTAATGAACTTAAAATGTTATCGTCCGTTGGATATTCTGCAACAATAACGTCTTCGTCGACGCTTAAAAATTCATCGAGTGATATGTCTTGATCTATTGCGCCAGTTGACTGTAACTGGTTCCAACAATCCTCAAGTTGTGGCAGTGCAGTAACTTCTTCCACAACAGTATTTTGAGAGAAGCCAGCTTTTATAAAACAATTCTGTATTGTTGATTCTGCTACATAATTTTGCCACACCTTTGCTACCTCTGATATACACAGTCTGAGATTAATCGCATCATCAATAGGTTTGTTGTTTTCCAATGCAAAAATGAGCCTCTTGAGGATCTGTTTTCGGTAAAGCATTTTGAGATTTTTTATTACTCCCTGGTCCATAGGTTGTAGTTTAGATGTGGTGTTTGGAGGGGAAAAAACCAGCTTCACGTTTGTTAACTTTTTTGCCACAAAAGGAGGGTGTGCCGGACAATTGTCAACAAAAAGAACCACTTTTCTTTTTTGTCTTATCAGTTTTTTGTCAAAGTTTACTATCCATTTCTCAAAAATCTCACTCGTCATCTATGACTTTTTATTGTATTCGTAGTCGGTTTCTAAAGACTTCACTCCTTTAAAACATCTTGGTTGCTTGCTTTTTCCGATCACCAACAGTTTATTTTTTTCTTTTCCGGACATATTGGCACACACGACAACAGTTATTCGTTCTTTACTATGTTTACCTCCGAAGCATTTATCGTCTTTAAAGGTTAGAGTCTTATTTGGTAAACATCTGAAAAAAAGTCCGGTTTCATCCATGTTAAAAACATTATCTGGTTCATACTCTTCTAAAATTAACCTTAAAGTTGTAGTTTTCCACTGGTTACAGTCTGCTTCAGATACACTTCCACTTTCTCCCGAAATAACTTTTTCTTTAATGGTGTGACGTTTCTTAAATTTGTCCAACCATCCAGAACTTGCTTGAAACTCTTCGTGCCCCAACACTTTAGCATACTCTACCGCCTTTTCCTTTATAAGCGGTCCTGAGACAGGCATGTTTTTGTCTCGCACCATTGTCACCCATTTAAGAACTGCTTCGTCCACGTCATCATATTTGCAAGTTTTAGACCGTTTTCTACCTGCTCCTACATTTTCATGAGTTTTTAAAACAGATTCTCGATTCTTTATTATGGCTGACACTGTACTCGGCGGAATCAAAAACTTTATCGCAATGTCTTTTTTCGCATTCCACTATCCACATCTTTTAATAATGCCACCTTTTCTGCAACACTCAAAGATTTTCTTTTTGACATTACAGCATTTACGTTCTTGTGAACTCAAGAAAAAATAAAAAATAAACTCAAAACAAAAATAAAGACCGACTGAAACTGAGTTAACCTTACTCCTTAATAACGTACAGTACTACCGAATGATGAGATACTGTAATGCGCGGGAACGATTGTTGTAGATTGAGGGAGTGAGGAACACGCACAGTGTCACGTGATCAACTGACTAATCCAGACCGGTCTAACAGGTTTCATTTTTAGTCAATGTGGAATCAGATAATTTTCCCCTCATTTCTGAAGTTACAAAGTTCGATATATAGAAATTTTTTTCGATATATGGAAATTATTTTATATTGAAATTTCACGGGACTTAAAAAAAATTCGATAAATGGAGATTTTCGATATAAAGAAGTTCGATATACAGAGGTCCTACTGTATTTCATCCTGTATTTTTCAACATACTTTTAGAATATACATGTAGTAGATATCTGTAAAGACATTCTTATTTTTTATTATTACTACTATTTTTAACTATACGACTATTATAATTCATAAATTTTAGGTTTACAAACATTACAATCAAACCTTCACATATACATATATACTTTACATGATTTTATATATCAGTCAAGAAAGTCTCATTTTTTAAAGTAATGTCTTAGTTAATTCAAGTTGTAAACAATGAACGTAAACTCAACATACTTTTCATCCAAAGCAGACTGCTTTACAAGTAGCCCCTGACCTGGGGAAGGAAATGGACATGCATACAACTCCTGGATAAATGCAGAAAGCTTATTTTCTGGTTGGCCATGGCGAGACTCCAACTCAGCAAGTACCTTAAAATAATGATTTTATATATTGCAATAAAACATGCAGTAAGAGTAATTTTAAATATGAGAAGACGCTGTAACACTTTATGACATTACAGACATGTTTTAAATTGATTTTGTTCGAATTTTTGTAAAGAAGCTGTATGTTTTGAAATAAGATATGGGTAGTTATGTGTTACATGTCAAAATGCTCATAAATTTATTCTCTGTTATGTCAAGAGCAAATTTTGTGCGCGAGTGTGCGTGTTTTCCTGAATAACTCCTACAATAATTAACATATCGGAATGAAACTTAGACAGCATATGCATCATAAATAGCCCTACATTTTTCGTATGTCATAAACTCAAAACATATAATTTTTATTATGTATTTTTTAACTGAATTCACTTTTCTATAGAAGTCTTGTCTGCAGAAAAGTCAAAAAACTTTTAGATAAAATCTATACAAGATTTTGCAGACTCTGGCATAGTCTTACAAAATGTTTAGCTATTAAGGTAAAAATCTATTACGTGTTCTAGATTTTAACCAATCAGGAACTCAATTTCCATTTGCGATAAGCTATAGTAAAGTAATTATCATCCAGTTCTCTTCTGTAACTCATCCTTGTAACACATACTCTCTGTGCAAGTTTTTCGTGACAGTACACATTTTTCTATAAGGGTGACAAGAGTCCAAGATCTTAGCTACGAGAACCCGTATGCTAGATCAATGGGTTAATAGAATGCAGAACTAAGTTATTTGAATATCTAATAGTGCTAACTCACATTAGTCAAGATTTCCACTTAGGGACAGTTGTATTCATTGGGATACACCTGTATGAATGCGTGGACACATTAACATTACCAGAAGGTGTATGCTAAACACGTTAAATAATAATAAATTAAATATTAAATAAATTAGTTAAATAATAACTAATTAACCCACTTTATCGAGCCTGAGATTTATAAATAAAAACCATATCGGGCAGACAAATGGCATGCGTGAGTGAATCGTGAGTGTCAGCGCATCAGCAAAGCCAGCGGTCAACTCTAACGTAGCAGCTTACAACCGTACAACAAGAATAAATTCTTCAACCAAGTAAAATAGACAGTTGTTCAAATAAACATTCATAAATAATTAAAGACAATATAATATATTTTAATAAATAATTTGTGTAGAGAGTTTACATACAAGATTTAAATTTTGTTTCAGTTTAATAAATCCCAACCTCCAGATAAGAGACTCTGTTATATTAATTAGTTATTATTAGTTATAATACAAGTCTGCCTATGCATCAATTTGTTTCGTTGCAATATATATATACAATTTCATAATAGATTCACACACTGCCACTATGCAGTATACAAAGTAAGGAAAAAATATACCGTAATTAATATGTATCATAATGTAGTGTATAGTGTAATGTAACGTGTGTACCAGTGACTCAACAACATATGCATGAATATGATCAAATAAATCTCGAAACATTGCATAAAACCTGCATTTTTATTAGACCAAAATGCGAAATCAACTTGAAACTGTGTGCGCGCGCGCGTGTGTGTGTGTGTGTGTGTGACGCTTTGTTACTTCTTATTTAATGGCATGAAAAACTCTTTCTAAGGGCTGGTAGTAAACAGTATTTTATAAATAAAATTCCTCTAATTAACACACATAAGAAACTAAAATAAACAAAAAATATTAATTAATAAACACACAAAGAAAAATCTTGGGATAAATAAAAGATGTAGAACAGTACAGAAGACGCCACAATAATGAGCTGTACACACATGTTGAGAAAATCAGACATAATTAGACAAAGAAGAATTACTTTCTACGGACAAAGAATTAATCCTGAAAGACTAACAGACAAGGTTTTTAACTATTTCAAAAAGCTCAAAATGTTCAATACGTGACTCAAAGAAACAGAAAAAGACATAAAAGAAATCCAGATTACTCAAGGAAGACACTGAAGAATGCTTGCCACTCAAAAAGAAATTTTAAAATGCCCAAGGTTTTCAAGAAAACCCAAGAAGAGGACAGGTGCCATCTGGACTGACGAGAGGAGGGAGAGACACCGATCAAGAATGAAGGAGATATGGGAGAGGAGGAAGAGAGAGGAGAAGAAAGGGAGGAACCAGTTGAACCAAACGTAGTCCACAGTGGCTCATACGAAAACAAAACAAAGAATTCAAAAATCAAATAAGAACTGAATCCACTTGACGACATTAATTACTAGTACAAGTGGACTTCTGTGTTACATTACACCATTTCTGTGTTACTAATATACACAACCAACACCCAAAATTAGTCTGACAGTGTGTAATTATATAAATTATATTTTTCACAGTAAATATTAATAAATATTTTTTTCACCGCGTTGACTGCACCAAGTTCTTAAATAACACTTTCAGAATGTTGTAGGGAAACTTTTGTATATAATACAATAATTTGTTTCTGTTAGTTTTGATTGCAAAATATTTCAAATATCCCATTATCTAATGATTTTTGTTGGTTACGTTTTACATATTTACAATGAAGTGTGTTTTCCATGTTACCTTTTTAAGTGTTCTTACTGTATTTGTTTTAATAGTTTTAAATAATTATCTTTACCAAAAATTTTAAGCAAAATATCAAAAATCAAAAACATGAACTTGTAAGCCAGTAAGTGATTAGGACTGCATTTTTGGTTATGTTTTGTGTATTTACTGTAGAGTGCTTATGTATGTTTGTTACCGTGCTTTTTCAAGTTCTTTTACTGTGTTTGTTTTAATATTTTTACGTAAATATGTCCAATAAATATTTGAATGAAGCATGAGAAAAAGAAAAACCATGTAATGAGTTTCAAGGACTATGTTTTTGGATATGTACAGTTCTAATAGGTATTGGAAAATTGTCGAAAATGTCAATAATTGTTGCAGTTTTTTTTTTAAAAAGCATTTGTGGAGTTAACTTTTTTTTTGTAATAGGTGTCAACTACAATGTGTGCACATTTAATATATTCTCCTGATGTTATCTTCAATCTCATCTATTTGACTTACTCCAACTATAAATAAAACTATAACTCTCAAGAACTTTTTAAGCGTACATAACAGTGAAATGTCTCTTGCTACTATAAACTATAGCTGCCACTTGTAGGGTTAACATCAAGAGTAACTCTGAGTTCTTGTGAAACATCAACTTCCACTAACTATTACCTCCTGTTAATGCTTCTCTTCTTCTTCAGCACTACAGCCCAATGTGACCCCTGGCTTTGAACACCAATCTTCTCCAAAGTCTCCTATCCGTTTCCATGCCATTGTCACCCCTCACATCCATTCTTCTTAGGTCTTCTAGCACATCATCCAACCAACTTATCCTACATCAGCCCCTCTTTCTGCTTTTATAGACTTGCGTCCTTTTTCTTTGGCATATGCTGATCATCCATACAAGCCAGCATTGAACAAGTTGTATTCCTACATTATCAAGTATTTCATAAGAGGTGGCCTAGCCATTGTATTCGTTGAGTCTTTATGAACCTTTCAATAGCTCACCTATTTCTTATTCTCCACTTGTCATCTTCTTCAACCATGCCAAAAAAGGTCTTACGATCTTTCTTTCAAACCTTCTGACTGTTATTTGTTCCTTTTTTGTCAATGTCCATGTCTCACCTCCATACGTAACAACTGGTCTGATAGGTGCCTTATATAATTTTACTTCTGTTCTGCAACTAATGAGTTTCCTTCTCAATAGACTGCTATTGGCATAATATGCCCCATTTCCTATTTGTATCCTGTCATGTATTGTTGTTATTATGGACCCTTCATTATCTATCACGTTTCCCAGGTATCTGAACTTATTAACTGCATCAAATGAATTACCCTCTATGCATAATTTATATAGATTCCTTCTCCTTTCTGATGCAGAAATCAGCATGTATTTGGTTTTGCTGATATTTATATTGAGTCTCATTCCAGCAGACTTCTGATTCATCTCCTTGTATAACTCAACTAGTTGTCTTGATCTGGCAACTATCACATCATCAGCATAAACCACATATTGGTTTGTCTTTAGTATTTTAGTATTTTTAGTATATTCCATCATTGATCTATGTCTTTAAGATTTATTTATACATATTTATTCATACATAATAAATGTTACCAAGTTGTTTTTTCTTTTTTTTATCCCTAAACTTAGTTATCAAAAGTTTTAGGATAACAAATTTTCCATAATTTACAACACATAGTATTATTATTATTATTTTTTTTGTTTTAAATAATGTGTAGTAATATAAATTAACGACATATTATTAGTGGTATATAGTACTTTCGTTTTTAAGGGAGGAATATGGTTTTCAAGAAGCTCAACTTTTAAGATTTATTAGTAAATTATTATAAATAAATCACCTTATATCCGTCGTGTGACTTCGTTACGTCGATTAAAATGACGCGTTTCGGAACATCTGTTCCATCATCAGATAAAATCGCTCTATTGAGGTCGTTAAACGTTAAAAACACATGTTACACATAATTGTCCACTACGTAATTCACTTGCTTCTTAAATGGTGCGCACCACGACGAAGCCGATCGGACACTGAACTATTATCTGAGTGATTACGCCTAAGCAGGTTCAAAGCTGTATCGTATAGCGGGTTGGATTTAAAATTTAAGTGGTCATTCAATATGAAGTCTCGGCTGTTTATGTTATTATATGCTTTGTATATTTCGAACTCCTCTATTGCGTCCATGTAACGGCCTTTGTTGCACACATGTAGGGGTATTAAATTAGATTTAAAATCAGTATAATTATGATTGTGTAAGATTAAGTGGCGGGCAAAGTTGGACTTGATATTATTTAACAAAGTGAGATTATTTAGGTGACGTTTTGGTGTGTGTTCCTTAAATCGTTTGAGGAAACCTCTCCCCGTTTGACCAATGTAAAAACTGTTGCAGTCGTTACATGATAATTTATATATGCCGGATTTCTTTTCTAAAGGTATGGGTTTTCTATGACGTAGTATTTTTAATAGACTATTGTTTGTTTTGAAGGTAGCAGTAATATTCAATTTATTAAATGTGGAGGTTAGAATCTTTGGCATTATATTTGTGTATGCGGTAGAAATAAAAGTTATTTTTGTATCCTTATCTATTGGGGGCTTGGATTTTCGAATTTTATGTTTCTTGATGAGATTATCAATCAACGTGTTTTGGTAACCATTAGCTAAAGCTATATGTTTAATGGTATTCACCTCCTCACGGTAATCATCATCACTGAGAGGTACTGCCAACAATCTGCGGATAAAGTAATTATAAGCTGCCAACTTTTGCGAAAATGGATGATAAGAGTCAGCATGTATTGTCACATCAGTGATAGTCGATTTTCTATAAATATTAAATTTCAATTTATTTACGTGTTTAGTGACAGACAAATCTAAAAAATTCAATTTATTATCCACTTCAGTTTCCAACGTGAATTGAATGTTTTTATTAATATTATTCATATAATGTTTTAGGTTTTCGATCTGTCGTACAGTACCATTGAAAATTAGAAAGGTATCGTCTACATAACGTGCATAAAATATTATATCATTTTTGTATTTGTTATGTGAGAGCAAATGAGAGTTTTCATACAAATTCAAGTAAACGTCACCCAATAGACCAGAGAGAGGTGAACCCATGGCCAATCCATCGTCCTGAATGAAAAATTGGTTATTGAAAGCAAACTAATTTTGTTCTAAGATAGTTTCAAGTAAACCAATTAACTCGTTTATCGTCTGTATATTTAATTTATTATTCTCTAATAAATTTTCTTTTAAGATATTTAGTGTTTCTTTTACTGGTATGTTGGTATACAAATTTACTATATCAAACGATGCTAACTTATAATTTGGTAGTATATCAACATTTTTACATTTATCAATAAAATCCGTGTTGTTTGTGACACTATGATTGTTCTTTAAATTTATGTTTTCTTTGATTACTTTGACGAGTTTTTTAGCTGTTTTGTATGCGGGCGCTGTGGTAAAATTAACGAGTGGTCTGACCGGTATGTCGTGTTAATGAATTTTGGGTAGGCCAGTGAGTTCGGGAGCTTTAGCATTAATAGGCTTCAGGAAGCGACGTGTGCATTCGCTAAACAAATTTACGCAATTATTGATTTTGTTATTCAATGTCTTGACATACATATCAGTAGGATCAGATTTCAAGGTTCTAATATTATTGTTTGAAATAAAGTCGTTTACTTTCGTTTTATACACGTCAAAGTCCATGACAACAAGAGTATTCCCCTTATCTGCCTTAGTAATTAGAGCATTATTATCAACTAATTTAGCTTTTATTTGTTTCAATAACTTAAACTCGTTGGAAAATCTTATATGTTTCTGTAAACCATGAGGTGAATGGTTGTCAAAATTATGGTGTTTTATGGTATTATTAAATTTATTATTTATTAAAATACGTGCTTCAGTTTGTAGTTTTGGATCGGCAATTCTTTTTACTGCAGTTTCTGCATTGATAATTTCTTGTACGATTTGATGTTTATTATTAAGAGGCAAGTTATACTTGATGCCTTTATTAAGGATGTTCATTTCGTCATCATTAAAAGCTATCGTAGTTAAATTAGACACACGAGGATAAAATGTGTGTTTACAAGTGATGTCGGTCTCATGGCGATGTTTACTCTTTAAATTATGAATTTTACGCGTCTGTTTAAAGTATGTATTGTGAGTAACGTCAGAGACGTATTTATGTACTGATTCCATAACATTATTTACGATGGCCGGATGAATATCGTTCAAAATATGTAAATGCAATTTATAAAGTCGTGTATTGAGTGTAGATTTCTTAATATACAAAGATTTGATTTCTTCCTTGATCCGAAAAATCTCAGCATGTTTTTTCGTTGCTTTAGCAGCCTTAGAGAGGGCTTTCACATTTATAACTGCATATTTTGGTATTAAATGATTTTTTAAACAGATATTATTAAATTTAATGTGTAAGTTAGTTTTTAGTAACTGGATTTTAACGTTTTGATACTTATATACCACGCTTGCTTGACTAGCCTCCAATTTAAAATGCATATTAGTTCTGGTATCCAAGTCACGTATGAACAGTAAATTATTATAAATAAATCACCTTATATCCATCGTGTGACTTCGTTACGTCGATTAAAATGACGCGTTTCGGAACATCTGTTCCATCATCAGATAAAATCGCTCTATTGAGGTCGTTAAACGTTAAAAACACATGTTAGTCTAAACACATATTTTGTTTTTCCACTGTACAATATGACGATCCGTGAGACCGCCATAACAGTGGTGTCAGAAGTGGGATAGAACCTTTAACAGTGGAAACAGAGGACACTTTGTAGAAGAGTTGTAATTAATCTGCAAACATGGATACCAGATAGACGATAAAAATTTCCAGGAGCTGCTGTTGCAGACAGAGGAACGATGATGACAGGAGGCAGAAGAAGCAGAGAAACGACAGGATCAGAAACGCAGACAGGAAGTGGAAGAACGTAAGCATGAAACAGATGACATCAAAGCCTTGATACAGGAACAAAAGCAGATGCAAGAACATACTACCGCAGAGTTGGGTCTCCTACGTGATGACTTGGGTGAATAACAAGGTGAGCTTAATAACCAAATTACTAGAATATCTGACGTAGAAGAATCCTTGTCAAATAAAATATCTGAAATAGAGGAGAAGGTAGCAACTATAAAAGAGTCAATTGCAAACATAAAAGAGCAAATTAAAAGTGAAGACGAGCAGTTAATGAAAATACAGCCATGCGTTTCAACACAAATTGCTGAACAGACTCTACCAATATTATAATATTTAATACCTTTACCTACTACTGTTTCTATCTGTCCGTACCTTTTATTTTAAAAGCCACACATTGTTGGCGTCACTTTATAATATTTAATGCTTTACCGGTGATAATCGATTCTCTCTCGCGTTCTACTGTTTCTATAAGCCACACATCGTTGGCGTCAATCCTATAATACAAAAGATTTATGCGGTTTCTTTCATTTTGTTTGTTTATAATTTTCACTTTGACTTGTTGTTGAATTTATCACTCGGTTTCGTCAAATAACTTCTTTAACGATTTTTATTTTATTTAATTAATTGTTTAATTAGATTTTGATGTTCTTGTTTATTTATATTTGAGTAATTATTTGGTAAACAGTTTCGTAGACCTCTTGACGTTCGTTCACACTCCTGTTGAATTGTGTCGTCTGTGTATAGTTTAGACAAAGTTATTTTTGTGACGATTTCATTAATAAAAAAATATGTTAATTAATTAAGTTGATAATATATAAGCGGAGAAATTTTAAATTCTTAATAAAATCTCACATTGTAAACTAAATCTTATGGCAATCATTTAATAATAATAATATTTAATACAAGTCTAATAATAAAATTAAAAGGGAATGGAATTGTACAGAAAGGGTAAAGCTTATTAATTTATCCTGCATAAACAGGCGCTGACCAGAATTAACTTGTTTTCTGACCCCTAAATAAACTAAGTATTATTGTAAATTTGTTATTATTTAAATAATTAAATAAGACCATTGTTACGTACTTTGATAACTTCTGTAACTAAGAATATCTCTATTTAATTATTTAATCAACCGTAGTCCTTAAATTTAAATTAGAAACACGGAACTACTTTATGTTGCCTAGTAATTGTCTTGAGATTACTACGCTCCCCTTAACTATTTTCTGCCACTTGTAATGGAGCGCTCACGCCGTAAGCAGCGTAAAGCGTTGTTTCGCTACGTGTATATAAAAATGTGAAAGGCTTGATACAAGGACTATTTAAATAAGTAAATTTGTGTGGTGATGACATCTCTCTATATTATAAAATAACGGACTATGTAAATAATACAGTATTACAACCAAGAAGGTGATAGTAAACTAATCTATCATCATGTGAAGTGTGTAACAGTGAAACAAACTTTCTATCTATGTATTCTAACTACAAGAATTATTAAGAATAACTACAGTCGCCGGAGATGAATGTACCACACCAGGAATGATTTCACATACTTCTAGAACTTCACCATCACAGTATGATAAGGTAACGACTGAACTTCAAGAAACATCAGGAGGACCGAAGAACTAATTCTGCAGCAACTTCAGGAAACACACAGGTGACATGGAGGCTTGTCTTCCATGGTTAAGAGTTACAAAATTATAAACCCCAAAAGACAATTTAAATTATCATATTAAAGACTTTAAAACTTATGTTTAAATGTAATAACATTAAAGACTTTAGAAACCTGACATTTTAGGTAACATGTAGTATAAAATCTAATAACGCTAGTTATAGCAAAAAGGTAAAGTTTAAACTAAAAGTTTCGTTGTTTTAGAAGATTAATAAAAAACCATTCTTCAAATGGTTAGAGTTTCAATATTGTACATGGCAAGGTGACCATTATTCATTTAATATATTTAATCCCGGATCCGTGGAATTAATCAATAAGATGTACATCATATTTTGAGGCCCCTTTGTAAAGTAGTAATTTATATATTTAATCATATAGTAAACTATATTGTTTGAGAACTTTCAATAGAGAACTTAATCACCAAATGTAATAAAGAGATGTCATCTAAGTACCGAGTAAAATGAGTGCATAAATCAACAGTCTCCCCTTCCTAATATCCTGCTATATAAATTGTTTTTTTGTTGTGATTATTTTCAGTGCTTCACAACGAAGGCAGCCGGTATAATTGGCACATCCAATTATTACTGGTTCCCTAAGTTATAACTCAAGAGATGAGGTTATAAGTTGCGCCACTCTGCTATTTTGCTATTCTGCTGCTATTCTGCTGTAATTTGCTTATTTTGCATATTTGCTTATTTTGCGTAAGAAAAAAGAAAGAAGTAATTGCGTCCCGATATCCCACGCACAAAAGCTGTTGATCTATTCACTCATGTATTTCAATATGTGTCAGAGTTTGAAATAAGATAAAAATAATAATTAATATTATGGTAATATAGTATAGGTAACTTTATTAGTAAATATAATATGTGTAAAGTAATATTAACATATAATCCCATGTAAACAAACCATGTCGGTACTTGTTAAAAGTCCCATTCATAAACGTGCCACATTCTTGACAATCTCGGACGTGTAAGTTTCCTGTTGCCGTTTGTTTAAAATTGTCATTGTTTAGTTGAGTTTGACAATAAGTCACCCTCCTTGTGTGGTCTATTGTTATAAGAAGCGTGTCTGTTCATGTGTTAGTAACCGAAGGGGGAATCTTTTGTCGTACGCCTATTCATGCCTGTGTGAAATTTCTCTCTCTCGCTCTATGTAAAACGATAAAGGTTGTCATCACATTTTAAGTGTCTATTTGTAAAAAAGAAAAAGGAGTAAGAATACGATTGATTTATATTTTTATATTTTTTGTGTAAAAGAAAAAGGAAGCGTTGTATAGCATTTAATGCAAATAGTAGAATAATTAGTTATATCCGTCCACGTTACGAAAATGGCTGAATTTAATCCTGATCTATTATTAAAAGATGAGCTATGCTACGAAGCACTTTTACGAGGTCTAAAACACGTGAATGTAACCGTGTCGGAATTACGAAAATCATTACGCCAAACCGGATCAGATACACCCTCGCAGTTAGATAGATTGCGTGAACTCGATTATGACGGCGAACGAGAAACCTGTTATGCGAAATATAGGGAATTGATAGTATTATCTCAAAACCTTGAGGACAAGAAATCACCTACGGAATTTTTGCGCGTTACGCAACGTATAGAACATTTAACCCGCCGGTTAAATAATTTATTAAGCTGGCCCGACGTCACCATAATCCCCCCCGATGTGCAGAAATTTGCGGAGGAGACATTAAGCCAATTACCCATAATTATCAACGACTTACGACGAAAATCAGACTCATCGAGAATGGAGGAAATTGAGCACTACTTACAAAAATTATATATCTCCCCAGTTCAATCCCCTACTTTAGAACACCCTCTCCCCACCTCGAACCCCGAATCACCCACCGTATCGAAGATACCACAGAGTCATGAACAATTACCTAGTAGAGAATTAAAAACCCAAACTATGTTAGAACCCCCACCGCCAAATGTTCAGCATACTAGCACTAGTAAATATACGATTACAAATCCTAATGCAAACACCAATCCTTCGAAAAGTATACCTAACGTATGTTTTAATGTAGACCTCTACGGAAAGATTTCCCACCCAGTAGAGAAAATAATTAATGAAATTCCTTACACCGATGGCTTAAGCATCACGACTCTATTGACTTTTATCAGATCTCTACTGCAAATAAAAGATCTACAACTATTGAGCGATTGGCAAATACTGCAGGTCATCTTACCCAAATGTAAACCACCTTTACGAGATCGCGTGCTAGAAGCATTAAACTCGACTCTTCCGGTAGAAGAACTTCATACAAATATAATCAAATATTTTATCCCCACTGGAATATATGAGGAGATCAAAAGAAATACCGTACTCCGAGTACAAAGAGCTCAAGAAAGACTGGCCCACTATATCGCAGATATCAGAGAATCTTCACGTCTACGGCAAGTCGACTGGACTGAAAAACAATTGGTCGATACTATATTGGTAGGCTTATCTCCTGAAGAACGCTCCCGTTTAGCTCTAATAAGTAGACCTCTTACTTTCGCGGACCTTGAACAATGTAGTGTGCACTCTTCAAATGTGTGGTATGCAGATCAGCATCGACATGCACCGGTATCCACAACACCACATAGAAAGGAAACGCAAGCCCTATCCTCAGATACAAGAAGTCTACGAGAACGACGACCATTTCGGCGACCAACCTATGTTCATGGCCACGGTAAGTCCAAAGAGGCACCACCTAGACACGAAACCAGTGAGACCCCGCGTAAAGAATATATATGCTATAACTGTGGAAAACCTGGACACCTCAGTAGAAACTGTAAACGGAAACAGTATCATCAGAAAACCGATTATCCAAAAAACGTGTAAGGCAGGGAAATCCGAAACCCTGTGTCTCCCGCAGCATCGTGAAAACAGGTAAACCCCTGAGAGACCACAAATTAAAACAAAATACTAATAATAATAACAAAAGAAAATTAGACCCCTATGTTAGGAAATTTATCGATAAATGTAACTCTATTAGTAAATGTGATTACAATAGGTGTGAATTACCGTATATACAAGTTGACATTGGTGTTGCATCCACCCTCGGATTAATTGATTCCGGATCCACGCGAAGTTTAATTAGTCAAGAGCTAGCAAATCAATTATTTAAACACAATTTAGTTAAACGCAGTCAATCAGTAAATATTAGATGCGCTACAGCTAATAGACAAAACTTAATGATAAAGCTTATCATCACTTTTAAAGTCAAAATTAAAAATCTAACGTGGTATTTTCCAATGTTGGTATGCGACGAATTAGGACCCGAATTAATATTGGGAGCTGATTTTATCAGTAAAACAGGAATAATTTTAGACATTCACGAGAATATATTTTACTTTGGATTTGATCGTTCACGGAAATATAACTTGCATGATAATGCAAATAACAGAGAAAGTACTAGCACCACTTCTACACATATAAAGCATCACGAATCTGAATTAAGTCACCTGAAAAGTAAAGATAGACGGAACATACAGACTTTAATAAAACAATTCTCCAACGTCCTCACCCCAAAGTTAGGACTGACGGATCTGATAGAGTACAAAATAAATTTGAGTGACAACAAAGTAATACGTTTAGCCCCATACAAATTATCACCACCGAAAATGGAAGTGATGAGGAACCAAATTAATAAATTGTTAGAACAAGGAGTCATCGAACCCTCTACGTCATCTTATTCATCACCTGCGTTTTTAGTACCCAAAAGTAACGACAAACATAGATTAGTGGTGGACTACAGACAACTAAATAAACGGATAGAATTTGAATCTATACCACTTCCCGACATCCACAGTGCATTTCATTATTTTACTAAAGCAAAAATCTTTACTATTATGGATTTAAATCAGGCATTTCATCAGATACCCCTTTCGGAAGAATCAAAACGTCTTACCGCCTTTGCCGTCCCTTTCAACCTGTACCAATTTACAAGGGTACCTTTTGGTATATCCCAAGGTAGTTCTGTATGTAGCAGATTATTAGAAAAGTTATTTCATGACATAAAATTGAAATATGTGTATCACTACTTAGATGACATTGTTATCTACAGCGAGTCAATTGAGCAACATCTTAATCATCTACGTGAAGTACTAACCCGATTGGAGAAACCTGGATTAACCGTAAATCCCAGTAAAGTAAATTTTGCTGTGACACAATTCTCATTTTTAGGTCACATCGTAAAAGCCAATGGAAAGGTAAGCATAGACCCAGAGCGAACCCGTGCCATCAGAGAATTTTTACCGCCGCGGGATGCGAAAGGAATAGCCCGATTTTTGGGAATGATAAATTATTTCCATAAGTACATCCCACATCTAGCCGAAATTGCAGCACCGCTAAATACCTTAAGAAAGAAGGGAATTAAATTTGAATGGAATGAGCAACACCAAACAGCATTCGAGAAATTAAAAGAAAGCATAATATCACCCCCCGTACTACAATTAGCCGACTTTACAAAACCATCTGTAGTGCAGACAGACAGTTCTAGTGTCGCCCTAGGTGCAGTAATATATCAGGAAGTAGATAACTCAAGGTTACCTATTAGTTACGCTTCTCGCACCCTGACTGAGCAAGAAAAGAAATACTCCGCATACGAATTAGAATGTTTAGCTATAGTTTTTGCTTTTGAGAAGTTCAAACCATTTTTAGAACATAAGGAGTTTTTATTAGAAACTGATAATCAAGCGTTATCCTGGCTACTAAATCACCCAAAACAGTTAGGTCGTATCGGAAGATGGGTATTAAGATTAAATTGTTTTAAATTCAAAGTACAACATATTAGAGGCACCCAAAACGTAGTTGCCGACACACTGTCACGTATGTTTCAGCCTAGTAGTAATAATTACGAAAACAAGAGTAGAGAAACGCCGATTATTAATACCTTAATTACCGAATTTCCTCTTGCATTTACGGATTTAGCCCAGTATCAACAACAAGACCCACGTTTGAGCCCAATTATTGAACAACTTGAAAAAGGAAATAAGTCAGAGAAATACATATTAAGTAGGAGAGTATTATGTTGTAGAATAGCGAACGGAAAATATCTACGAATAATTGCCCCTGATATTATTAAACCTATGCTGATGGAATATTATCACTCTTCCACCATTGGAGCACATATGGGAATAAATAAAACCATACACAGAATTCGTAAAGAATATCACTGGGAAAATATGAACAGTGAGATCGCCAATTTTGTGAAAAGGTGTAAGTTGTGTGCACTCAGCAAACCAGCGAGAAACAGCCAAATAAGTCAGTTAATCTCAGAGATTCCTGCTACCCCGTTCTCCAAAATTTATTTAGACTTTTCAGGACCCTACCCGCGTTCTAAATCAGGAAATACAATGTTACTAATTTGTGTAGACTCTTTTAGCAAATTCGTCTGGATGTACCCCATGCGGCGAGCCTTAGCTACAACCACAGTAAGTATTTTACAGCATAGATTATTTAAAGAATTCGGTATTCCTGTCCATCTAGTGTCGGATAACGGACCACAGTTTAAGTCCAAGGAATTCAGGAACATGTGTTTCAAACTAGGTATAGAACATATTACCACTACAGAGTATCGTCCGCAAGGTAATATAGCTGAGAGGTATTTGCGAAACCTAAAATCTGCTTTAATTGCCTACCATGCTAACGACCATACTTCTTGGGACCAGAACTTATCCTGGATACAGTTCGCCTTTAATTCAGCATATCATGAAGGACATAAGTCTACCCCATTCGAATTATTGTTCAAGTATAAACCCAACCACCCATTATCCACTAAGTGGAAAATACATGAATTGTTACCCCTTGAAATTAGGGATAAAAATATCAGGAAAATATGGATGAAGCGCGCGCTAATTTACAAACAAACTTAGCGAAATCAAGGAAATATCACGAGCGAAATAAAAATAACGAAGTAAAGTACCAAATCGGTAACTTAGTTATGTGTAAAACACATCCTACGAGTAGTGCAATCGATAAGACCACTTCCAAGCTATCATACCGATGGTGCGGTCCTTATCAAATTCACAAATATTTAACTCCAGTAACTGTAGCACTGTATGAACCCTCTACTCAAAAATATGTACGAAGGACACATATTTCTCAGATAAAACATTATCACGAAGAAGGTAATGGTAGAGTGCAAGTTAAATAAATGTAAAGAAAAAAGAAAGGTATATGTTTTGTACTCAACTGCAAAGGAGTACTAGAGTAACATTTAGCTAGCTAATGGTATAGATAGGTACGAGGCCTGATCACCCTTGAATCCTATTCTTCGAAAGTAGAGCAAAGTAAGAAGTCAGCTGACAGCAAATATGATGAATAATTAAGTAACAAATTACTTAATGAGTAATTCTGTAACTAGAATAACTCCCAACTAAAGAAAAACCCGGTAGTAGTCAAAAGTAGTAGTGTTAAGAAAATTTAGAATGTTAACAATATGTTTTTTTTATAATGTGTGAATTTTATGTAGTATTAGAATTAGTCTGTAAAGTGTGATATGTAGATAGTAAGAAGAAGCAATTCGAGACTGACTTGTTGTGAAGCTACTTTCCTTCACATAAAATTAACTAACATACATTGTATATTTGTCGGGCGCCATCTTGCCAACTGCAAGAAAATAATTTATGAGGGTTCTTTTCAGCGGACTAGGAGAGCAGAATGTGGTTGCTGAAATAATTAATTTAATTCATATTGGCAATGAACCTAAGGTTTATTTATTCTTTAATACACACAACAACAAAAAATAAAACTTCTTTTCCTACACTTACATACTATTGCCAACTTAACTATGAACTCGTGAAATGAATGTCATTAAAATTATTTTTCTTACATCTTTTTCATTATTAATTTAGTCTTACTTATTAATTATATTTCTTTGATTATATTTCACCAATAATTACATTTAATGATTATATATCTTCACAAACCAGCACTTCTTTTAAATTTCTATATTCGCTCTCTCTCTCTCTCTCTCTCTACATTTCTATTCCCCTCCCATGTTTAATTGATTCATTAATTTAATTTTATTTTTAGGCTGCCAGTTCTTTGTTAAACATTCTCAAAATTTGCTTTCAAAAGGTTTTAGATTTAACCAATGTTGGTTACTTATCTGCCAAAGATCTTGATGAGTCCGTCTCTACCACGTATTTCGTTTCGATTCCGCACATTTTCTTATTTTATTCACTCTCCGGAACTGTAACTCTATAAAACTGTTTATTTTTTATGGAAAGTTCACATTTTGAAACCAATTGTTATATACGAGCGCCCGATTTGCGTTCCGGAACTTATATCTGTGACCGGCCGGTTCACTGACTAATTTTATACTGGCACTTAGCCACTGGCGCTATTTTATGAAGTCGCCGTTGTTCTTTCAACTCTGATTGTCTTAAAGTTTATATCACTCCGCCAGCTGCATGTCACCGTTATGTAACGGAATTACTCATCAAGGATAGGCTCTGACGTAACGCTCGCCTGATGTTTCATTGCATAATTTGTTTACCGTTACATAATGTGTTTACTGGTTTTGTGTTCGTCATTGTCTGACCTTGACACAGCTTGTCGGCTATCAAAACTGTTTATATGAATATTATTAAACAAGTCTGTATTCATAAGGTTAACAGCAGTGCAGCCACGTTGCGATCGTTTCAAAATAACAAATTTACCCAAGTCTATAATTTCTGTCCCTATCACTCAACAAGGGATAAAGTTATTATTTATTTATATAAAAAAAAAATACAAATTATGTTATTTATTATCAATAAAATATAAACTTCTTTACATTGTCTCAGGTAGGCCCCAAAAATGCCCCGCTACAATACCCCCTCAATGAGATATTTTATGCCGAAGCATAAAAAATCTCATTGACACATTCATACTTGCTAAAGGGATCAGCCAGGATATGTCGCCACAACCCCCTGTACGGTTTACAAACAAGAATAATCAACTCACCCTTGGTCCGGTGACTGTGACTGCATCTGCATGACAATACTGGACTTCTCTCTCGAGATCCCAACACCGTAGAGTCAGACAGATACTCAACGCCCCTGCCCTGACGCGCAGGCCAGCTCAGGTCCGCCGCCACAGCATCACCAAACACTGAAACAACAAATCAAAATATTAAATAGTGGCCTTATACAACACCATATCCCCAACTGATCTGTTCCCCCCTAGCGGTGCTGGTTTGCGCTAAGAAGCACTGGTTTTGTTTTTACTCACTTATTACTAACATGTATATATCAGAATACCTAACATAACTTAACATAAGAAAACACAGTACATTAATAATTCATTTTAAAATAAACAACTTACAATTAAAATGTTACCCACTTTACATCATTAAATTAGCATATAAAATCAAAAAATTACTTTCAAACTTGATTTACTCTTATTAATGCGTTTCTCAAAATTACAAAATTTTTATTTTATTTATTTTTTTTATTTATTTTTTTTTTCAATCATGGCCATCATTATTCCATTTCATTACTTTGGGTGATTCTACGTTATTCATTATTTCATTATAATTTACTTCATCCATTTGGCATTTACTCATAATCTTACCCCTTTTATTACTCTAATGCTCCCTCACAAAATCTTTAACTAGTATGACACCCCACTATCAAAATTTTACTAACCCTTCTCTACCTCTAACTACTTACTACTTTAACTCCAATCGCCACCTTCTACTCTTATATAAAAAAAAAAATACTCTCTAACCCTTTGTACATAGGATACGTGTTTCCTTCCCAAAACTCATTCCCTTATGTTGGTCCCTGGACTCACCCTAGGTAACCCTTTCCGGCGCCAATCGGTCCCTATCCCGTCCCAACCCTTGTTGCGGACTCCCCAAATACACTACCACTACTACAAAATTACCATCCCCCAAAAAATCTCAATCTCATAACCTCACTACAATTACAACAAATTAACATCAACAAATAAACAATATATCGCTCAAAACTCTACATAAAATCTCCATAACTACTGTGTCTCCACTTATTTCTCAAAATTCTATAACATACATTAACTCAAAACAACATTGCATTATTTTCATTTCCACTATTACTTTAACTTTTACTTCGATTTGGACAAATCTATGTCCCACAAAATTCAACTTGAATTGACTCAAACATTTTATTCAAACAATTACTATCACCCACTTCTATCTTTTACAACCTATTGAAAATTTTACTTATTACAACTATTTTTCATTTTATTTTAAAATCTGTAAACACATTGAAAACATATTATTATATTTTTATAATACTTATTCCTAACATACTAAATGCAAACAACACAATAAGACACAATAACACAATATAAGAAGTATTTAGTGCATCCAATTTTTAAATTCAAACAAAATTATTGAGTAGCAAATCATCATTATTAATTAAAATATATCAAATTTTTAATACTTTATCCCCTTGGATAACCTCCCAGCCACACACACTATTTTAATACATCACATAACACAATACACAAATAGCAATAAACCTGGATTATTAGCATACATCAAACAAACAATTCTCTTTTAAATAATTTATATAAAATTTATAAACATTATTATTTAAAATTTTTCATTAACCGTTTTTATTTATCATCATTATTTATTTATCCTGTGTTGCAATCAGATTTTCAAAAATTCTTAAAATTTATTATTAACATATATTTTTAATCATTATGTTCCACAAAATTCCACAAAATAAACCATTCATTTATTTATTTATTAATGATTATTAAATCAGAATCTCATCACACAATTTAAATTCCTTATAAAATTCAAACACATAATATTCAATCACAATATCTAAACATCTCAACTTATTTAATTCAATTGATTATTAAAATAACATATTTCAATTATTATCAACATTCTACAAATCATTAACTATTGTCTTCATAATTATTTTGTTATTTAATTAGAGTGCTAAAATATTAATAATATTATTATTATTAATACAACATTTTCCAAAACATATACACATTACTTATTTAACATTTCACAATACACACAAATGAATTCAATATTATTTACAAAATATGCGTCAAAACTGTTCAAGTGTATCTCACTTCATGTCCACATCTGCCATGTCAAACAACCATAAAACAAAATGTTTAATTGTCTTTTATTGTCTTACAGTCTACCCTCCATCGTCCCAAATAAACCTTGGTTTTATATAACACTGTTGCTTTTTATTTACAAACAAATGGTTACTTTGTGTGTCATAACCAGAACAACCAAATTCACTCATTTTACCAGAATACTCATTAAACCAGTCTACGTTAGGTATTTTGGTTACGTCTCCGTCATTACATTCAGTCACTATCGGTCTAATTATTTTTATCAAATCATTGTAATCATTATTATTCAAATATATTTCTAAGCCTTCTTTCCATTCATCATACTTTCTATTCAAATTATACAATTCTGTTACATACCATTCTCTATTTACCTCTCTCTCTTCATAACACCACATCACACTCTCACAATTATTCCGGACAGAGGGTACACAATTACTCCACAAAAATAAACACCTCAATTCATCTACCAATACGGGACTCTTGCCCTTCAACCACAACACTTGTGGACTCAATAAATCATCATAAACATCATAAATAATAAAGGGAAATTTTCCCTCTGTCCCCCATTTAATTACTACATTATTCTTCCACTCTCTCTCTAACTCACTGACACACATTAACATTTCATAATCACTACCTTCCACCAACTCATCAGTACTCTCTATATTTACTCCATTATTTTTTAACATCATATTTTCACTTATATTGTGATAATTATCATTCCTACTTACCTCGGAATTGTAATTAATACCATTATCATCACTAGTCAACACTATTTCTCCCACTATTTGATCACTGTTAGCTATTAACTCATTATTCGAATTGTCACTCACCTGGTTACTTATTTCTTCACTATTATCAAAGACACCACTTACCTGTGTTAACTCAACTTCTGTATTCTTTTTTACCTGACATCTATCTCCCTCCCACTTCTCGTCTGGTTTATCAAAAGCATTTTTTATTGTATCACAACCCTTACTCATTATTTCCTTTGTTTCATTTAATTCTATATGTAACTCATCAAAACCCTTGTTCATATTATCAAAATGTTTACTCATCATTTCCCCCCTCTCATCAAGCCATTTATTCATCATATCAAAATTCTTATCCATTTTTGCATTTAACTCATTTAGTAGGTTAAATAGGTCATATACTGTATATTCTTTTTCTTCCACCCCTAAACTACCGTTATCATTAGGCCTATTTTCCGTCTTAATCTCTACCACTGTCGCTTCAACGATCTTACCTTTATTGCTTGGCACCTCACTATCAATATCATCACTGTGCTTCTTAATTTCTGCAAATATTCCCTCTTCCATTTCTTCCATTCGTGTTAATCTATCTTCTAAGCTCCCCCATTCCTCGTCCGTCATTTCACCTACAACCCCTCTAAATTCGCTTTCCCACTCCTTCCATACGAAGCCACTATCATTTTCTTGTATCTTAGCCATATTAAAAAATTTTATTATAATACCTTTTATATAATATAATTCATCTCATACACACTAATTACCCTCACAATACTCATAAACACATAAACAAATAATGCACTACATACATAACCCTATCAAAACATAACCCCATACTTGCGTCTATTTTACGTACGAAAAAAAAAATTTATTTTACCTTAAACAACCATTCTGCTTTCCCAGTGGGCCTATATTTATATAATATTATTATATAAATCGTCCCTGTTCGGGCGCCAAATGTGAAGCTACTTTCCTTCACATAAAATTAACTAACATACATTGTATATTTGTCGGGCGCCATCTTGCCAACTGCAAGAAAATAATTTATGAGGGTTCTTTTCAGCGGACTAGGAGAGCAGAATGTGGTTGCTGAAATAATTAATTTAATTCATATTGGCAATGAACCTAAGGTTTATTTATTCTTTAATACACACAACAACAAAAAATAAAACTTCTTTTCCTACACTTACATACTATTGCCAACTTAACTATGAACTCGTGAAATGAATGTCATTAAAATTATTTTTCTTACATCTTTTTCATTATTAATTTGGTCTTACTTATTAATTATATTTCTTTGATTATATTTCACCAATAATTACATTTAATGATTATATATCTTCACAAACCAGCACTTCTTTTAAATTTCTATATTCGCTCTCTCTCTCTCTCTCTCTACATTTCTATTCCCCTCCCATGTTTAATTGATTCATTAATTTAATTTTATTTTTAGGCTGCCAGTTCTTTGTTAAACATTCTCAAAATTTGCTTTCAAAAGGTTTTAGATTTAACCAATGTTGGTTACTTATCTGCCAAAGATCTTGATGAGTCCGTCTCTACCACGTATTTCGTTTCGATTCCGCACATTTTCTTATTTTATTCACTCTCCGGAACTGTAACTCTATAAAACTGTTTATTTTTTATGGAAAGTTCACATTTTGAAACCAATTGTTATATACGAGCGCCCGATTTGCGTTCCGGAACTTATATCTGTGACCGGCCGGTTCACTGACTAATTTTATACTGGCACTTAGCCACTGGCGCTATTTTATGAAGTCGCCGTTGTTCTTTCAACTCTGATTGTCTTAAAGTTTATATCACTCCGCCAGCTGCATGTCACCGTTATGTAACGGAATTACTCATCAAGGATAGGCTCTGACGTAACGCTCGCCTGATGTTTCATTGCATAATTTGTTTACCGTTACATAATGTGTTTACTGGTTTTGTGTTCGTCATTGTCTGACCTTGACACAGCTTGTCGGCTATCAAAACTGTTTATATGAATATTATTAAACAAGTCTGTATTCATAAGGTTAACAGCAGTGCAGCCACGTTGCGATCGTTTCAAAATAACAAATTTACCCAAGTCTATAATTTCTGTCCCTATCACTCAACAAGGGATAAAGTTATTATTTATTTATATAAAAAAAAAATACAAATTATGTTATTTATTATCAATAAAATATAAACTTCTTTACATTGTCTCAGGTAGGCCCCAAAAATGCCCCGCTACATTGTGCAACTCATATTTACATACAGAGAAAAACGGGTGAGAGAAATTACACACGAAAATCCCCAAACATACTCCCGGTACATTCCAAAAAAAAAATAAAATAAACCGGAGTCTGTGGCTAAAGCGGCGGAGTATGTGACGATTTCATTAATAAAAAAATATGTTAATTAATTAAGTTGATAATATATAAGCGGAGAAATTTTAAATTCTTAATAAAATCTCACATTGTAAACTAAATCTTATGGCAATCATTTAATAATAATAATATTTAATACAAGTCTAATAATAAAATTAAAAGGGAATGGAATTGTACAGAAAGGGTAAAGCTTATTAATTTATCCTGCATAAACAGGCGCTGACCAGAATTAACTTGTTTTCTGACCCCTAAATAAACTAAGTATTATTGTAAATTTGTTATTATTTAAATAATTAAATAAGACCATTGTTACGTACTTTGATAACTTCTGTAACTAAGAATATCTCTATTTAATTATTTAATCAACCGTAGTCCTTAAATTTAAATTAGAAACACGGAACTACTTTATGTTGCCTAGTAATTGTCTTGAGATTACTACGCTCCCCTTAACTATTTTCTGCCACTTGTAATGGAGCGCTCACGCCGTAAGCAGCGTAAAGCGTTGTTTCGCTACGTGTATATAAAAATGTGAAAGGCTTGATACAAGGACTATTTAAATAAGTAAATTTGTGTGGTGATGACATCTCTCTATATTATAAAATAACGGACTATGTAAATAATAAAATAATACAGTATTACAACCAAGAAGGTGATAGTAAACTAATCTATCATCATGTGAAGTGTGTAACAGTGAAACAAACTTTCTATCTATGTATTCTAACTACAAGAATTATTAAGAATAACTACAGTCGCCGGAGATGAATGTACCACACCAGGAATGATTTCACATACTTCTAGAACTTCACCATCACAGTATGATAAGGTAACGACTGAACTTCAAGAAACATCAGGAGGACCGAAGAACTAATTCTGCAGCAACTTCAGGAAACACACAGGTGACATGGAGGCTTGTCTTCCATGGTTAAGAGTTACAAAATTATAAACCCCAAAAGACAATTTAAATTATCATATTAAAGACTTTAAAACTTATGTTTAAATGTAATAACATTAAAGACTTTAGAAACCTGACATTTTAGGTAACATGTAGTATAAAATCTAATAACGCTAGTTATAGCAAAAAGGTAAAGTTTAAACTAAAAGTTTTGTTGTTTTAGAAGATTAATAAAAAACCATTCTTCAAATGGTTAGAGTTTCAATATTGTACATGGCAAGGTGACCATTATTCATTTAATATATTTAATCCCGGATCCGTGGAATTAATCAATAAGATGTACATCATATTTTGAGGCCCCTTTGTAAAGTAGTAATTTATATATTTAATCATATAGTAAACTATATTGTTTGAGAACTTTCAATAGAGAACTTAATCACCAAATGTAATAAAGAGATGTCATCTGAGTACCGAGTAAAATGAGTGCATAAATCAACAGTCTCCCCTTCCTAATATCCTGCTATATAAATTGTTTTTTTGTTGTGATTATTTTCAGTGCTTCACAACGAAGGCAGCCGGTATAATTGGCACATCCAATTATTACTGGTTCCCTAAGTTATAACTCAAGAGATGAGGTTATTTGTTAACATATAATCCAATGTAAACAAACCCTGTAGGTACTTGTTAAAAGTCCCATTCATAAACGTGCCACATTCTCGACAATCTCGGACACGTAAGTTTCCTGTTGTCGTTTGTTTAAAATTGTCATAGTTGGTCTCCCCTAAGTTGAGTTTGACAATAACCCACCCTCCTTGTGTGGTCTATTGTTATAAGAAGCGTGTCTGTTCATGTGTTAGTAACCGAAGGGGGAATCTTTTGTCGTACGCATATTCATGCATGTGTGAAATTTCTCTCTCTCGGTCTATGTAAAACGATAAAGGTTGTCATAACATTTTAAGTGTCTATTTGTAAAAAAAAAGAGAAAAAGGAGTAAGAATACGATTGATTTATATTTTTATATTTTTGTGTAAAAGAAAAAGGAAGCGTTGTATAGCATTTAATGCAAATAGTAGAATAATTAGTTATAGTCGCTCACGTTACGAAAATGGCTGAATTTAATCCTGATCTATTATTAAAAGATGAGCTATGCTACGAAGCACTTTTACGAGGTCTAAAACACGTGAATGTAACCGTGTCGGAATTACGAAAATCATTACGCCAAACCGGATCAGATACACCCTCGCAGTTAGATAGATTGCGTGAACTCGATTATGACGGCGAACGAGAAACCTGTTATGCGAAATATAGGGAACTGATAGTATTATCTCAGAACCTTGAGGACAAGAAATCACCTACGGAATTTTTGCGCGTTACGCAACGTATAGAACATTTAACCCGCCGGTTAAATAATTTATTAAGCTGGCCCGACGTCACCATAATCCCCGGCGATGTGCAGAAATTTGCGGAGGAGGCATTAAGCCAATTACCCATAATTATCAACGACTTACGACGAAAATCAGGCTCATCGAGAATGGAGGAAATTAAGCACTACTTACAAAAATTATATATCTCCCCAGTTCAATCCCCTACTTTAGAACACCCTCTCTCCACCTCGAACCCCGAATCCCCCAACCGTATCGAAGATACCACAGAGTCATGAACAATTACCTAGTAGAGAATTAAAAACCAAAACTATGTTAGAACCCCCACCGCCAAATGTTCAGCATACTCGCACTAGTAAATATGCGATTACAAATCCTAATGCAAACACCAATCCTTCGAAAAGTATACCTAACGTATGTTTTAATGTAGACCTCTACGGAAAGATTTCCCACCCAGTAGAGAAAATAATTAATGAAATTCCTTACACCGATGGCTTAAGCATCACGACTCTATTGACTTTTATCAGATATCTACTGCAAATAAAAGATCTACAACTATTGAGCGATTGGCAAATACTGCAGGTCATCTTACCCAAATGTAAACCACCTTTACGAGATCATGTGCTCGAATCATTAAACTCGAATCTTCCGGTAGAAGAACTTCATACAAATATAATCAAATATTTTATCCCCACTGGAATATATGAGGAGATCAAAAGAAATACCGTACTCCGAGTACAAAGAGCTCAAGAAAGACTGGCCCACTATATCGCAGATATCAGAGAATCTTCACGTCTACGGCAAGTCGACTGGACTGAAAAACAATTGGTCGATACTATATTGGTAGGCTTATCTCCTGAAGAACGCTCCCGTTTAGCTCTAATAAGTAGACCTCTTACTTTCGCGGACCTTGAACAATGTAGTGTGCACTCTTCAAATGTGTGGTATGCAGATCAGCATCGACATGCACCGGTATCCACAACACCACATAGAAAGGAAACGCAAGCCCTATCCTCAGATACAAGAAGTCTACGAGAACGACGACCATTTCGGCGACCAACCTATGTTCATGGCCACGGTAAGTCCAAAGAGGCACCACCTAGACACGAAACCAGTGAGACCCCGCGTAAAGAATATATATGCTATAACTGCGGAAAACCTGGACACCTCAGTAGAAACTGTAAACGGAAACAGTATCATCAGAAAACCGATTATCCAAAAAACGTGTAAGGCAGGGAAATCCGAAACCCTGTGTCTCCCGCAGCATCGTGAAAACAGGTAAACCCCTGAGAGACCACAAATTAAAACAAAATACTAATAATAATAACAAAAGAAAATTAGACCCCTATGTTAGGAAATTTATCGATAAATGTAACTCTATTAGTAAATGTGATTACAATAGGTGTGAATTACCGTATATACAAGTTGACATTGGTGTTACATCCACCCTCGGATTAATTGATTCCGGATCCACGCGAAGTTTAATTAGTCAAGAGCTAGCAGATCAATTATTTAAACACAATTTAGTTAAACGCAGTCAATCAGTAAATATTAGATGCGCTACAGCTAATAAGCAAAACTTAATGATAAAACTTATCATCACTTTTAAAGTAAAAATTAAAAATCTAACGTGGTATTTTCCAATGTTGGTATGCGACGAATTAGGACCCGAATTAATATTGGGAGCTGATTTTATCAGTAAAACAGGAATAATTTTAGACATTCACGAGAAGATATTTTACTTTGGATTCGATCGTTCACGGAAATATAACTTGCATGATAATGCAAATAACAGAGAAAGTACTAGCACCACTTCTACACATATAAAGCATCACGAATCTGAATTAAGTCATCTAGGAAGTAAAGATAGACGGAAAATACAGACTTTAATAAAACAATTCTCCAACGTCCTCACCCCAAAGTTAGGACTGACGGATCTGATAGAGTACAAAATAAATTTGAGCGACAACAAAGTAATTCGTTTAGCCCCATACAAATTATCACCACCGAAAATGGAAGTGATGAGGAACCAAATTAATAAATTGTTAGAACAAGGAGTCATCGAACCCTCTACGTCATCTTATTCATCACCCGCGTTTTTAGTACCCAAAAGTAACGACAAACATAGATTAGTTGTGGACTACAGACAACTAAATAAACGGATAGAATTTGAATCTATACCACTTCCCGACATCCACAGTGCATTTCATTATTTTACTAAAGCAAAAATCTTTACCATTATGGATTTAAATCAGGCATTTCATCAGATACCCCTTTCGGAAGAATCAAAACGTCTTACCGCCTTTGCCGTCCCTTTCAACCTGTACCAATTTACAAGGGTACCTTTTGGTATATCCCAAGGTAGTTCTGTATGTAGCAGATTATTAGAAAAGTTATTTCATGACATAAAATTTAAATATGTGTATCACTACTTAGATGACATTGTTATCTACAGCGAGTCAATTGAGCAACATCTTAATCATCTACGTGAAGTACTAACCCGATTGGAGAAACCTGGATTAACCGTAAATCCCAGTAAAGTAAATTTTGCTGTGACACAATTCTCATTTTTAGGTCACATCGTAAAAGCAAACGGAAAGGTAAGCATAGACCCAGAGCGAACCCGTGCCATCAGAGAATTTTTACCGCCGCGGGATGCGAAAGGAATAGCCCGATTTTTAGGAATGATAAATTATTTCCATAAGTACATCCCACATCTAGCCGAAATTGCAGCACCGCTAAATACCTTAAGAAAAAAGGGAATTAAATTTGAATGGAATGAGCAACACCAAACAGCATTCGAGAAATTAAAAGAAAGCATAATATCACCCCCCGTACTACAATTAGCCGACTTTACAAAACCATTTGTAGTGCAGACAGACAGTTCTAGTGTCGCCCTAGGTGCAGTAATATATCAGGAAGTAGATAACTCAAGGTTACCTATTAGTTACGCTTCTCGCACCCTAACTGAGCAAGAAAAGAAATACTCCGCATACGAATTAGAATGTTTAGCTATAGTTTTCGCTTTTGAGAAGTTCAAACCATTTTTAGAACATAAGGAGTTTTTATTAGAAACTGATAATCAAGCGTTATCTTGGCTACTAAATCACCCAAAACAGTTAGGCCGTATCGGAAGATGGGTATTAAGATTAAATTGTTTTAAATTTAAAGTACAACATATTAGAGGCACCCAAAACGTAGTTGCCGATACACTGTCACGTATGTTCCAGCCTAGTAGTAATACTTACGAACACAAGAGTAGGGAAACGCCGATTATTAATACTTTAATTACCGAATTTCCTCTTGCATTTACGGATTTAGCCCAGTATCAAATACAAGACCCACGTTTGAGTCCAATTATTGAACAACTTAAAAAAGGAAATAAGTCAGAGAAATACATATTAAGTAGGAGAGTATTATGTTGTAGAATAGCGAACGGTAAATATCTATGAATAATCGCCCCTGATATTATTAAACCTATGCTGATGGAATATTATCACTCTTCCACCATTGGAGCACATATGGGAATAAATAAAACCATACACCGAATTCGTAAAGAATATCACTGGGAAAATATGAACAGTGAGATCGCCAATTTTGTAAAAAAGTGTAAGTTGTGTGCACTCAGCAAACCAGCGAGAAACAGCCAAATAAGTCAGTTAATCTCAGAGATTCCTGCTACCCCGTTCTCCAAAATTTATTTAGACTTTTCAGGACCCTACCCGCGTTCCAAATCAGGAAATACAATGTTACTAATTTGTGTAGACTCTTTTAGCAAATTCGTCTGGATGTACCCCATGCGGCGAGCCTTAGCTACAACCACAGTAAATATTTTACAGCATAGATTATTTAAAGAATTCGGAATTCCTGTCCATCTAGTGTCGGATAACGGACCACAGTTTAAGTCCAAGGAATTCAGGAACATGTGTTTCAAACTAGGTATAAACCATATTACCACTACAGAGTATCGTCCGCAAGGTAATATAGCTGAGAGGTATTTGCGAAACCTAAAATCTGCTTTAATTGCCTACCATGCTAACGACCATACTTCTTGGGACCAGAACCTATCCTGGATACAGTTCGCCTTTAATTCTGCATATCATGAAGGACATAAGTCGACCCCATTTGAATTATTGTTCAAATATAAACCTAACCACCCATTATCCACTAAGTGGAAAATACATGAATTGTTACCCCTTGAAATTAGGGATAAAAATATTAAGAAAATGTGGAATGACGCGCGCGCTAATTTACGAACAAACTTAGCAAAATCAAGGAAATATCACGTGCGAAATAATAATAATGAAGTAAAGTACCAAATCGGTAACTTAGTTATGTGTAAAACACATCCTACGAGTAGTGCAATCGATAAGACCACTTCCAAGCTATCATACCGTTGGTGCGGTCCTTATCAAATTCGCAAATATTTAACTCCAGTAACCGTTCCACTGTATGAACCCTCTACTCAAAAATATGTACGAAGGACACATATTTCGCAGATAAAACATTATCACGAAGAAGGAAATGGTAGAGTGCATGTTAAATAAATGTAAGAAAAAAAGAGAAAGGAATATGTTTTGTACTCAACTGCAAAGAAGTACTTGAGTAACATTTAGCTAGCTAATGGTATAAATAGGTACGAGGCCTGATCACCCTTGAATCCTATTCTTAGAAAGTATAGCAAAGTAAGAAGTCAGCTAACAGCAAATATGAGGAATAATTAAGTAACAAATTACTTAATGAGTAATTCTATAACTAGAATAACTCCCAACTAAAGAAAAACCCGGTAGTAGTCATAAGTAGTAGTGTTAAGAAAATTTAGAATGTTAACAATATGTTTTTTAAAATGTGTGAATTTTATGTAGTATTAGAATTAGTCTGTAAAGTATGATATGTAGATAGTAAGAATAAGCAAGTCGAGACTGACTTGTGCAACTCGTAATTACATACAGAAAAAAAAACGGGTGAGAGAAATTACACACGGAAATCCCCAAACATACTCCCGGTACATTCCTGAACAAATAAACCGGAGTCTGTGGCTAAAGCGGCGGAGTATGTGACGATTTCATTAATAAAAATATGTTAATTAATTAAGTTGATAATATATAATCGGAGAAATTTTAAATTCTTAATAAAATCTCACATTGTAAACTAAATCTTATGGCAATCATTTAATAATAATAATATTGAATATAAGTCTAATAATAAAATTAAATGGGAATGGAATTGTACAGGAAGGGTAAAGCTCATTAATTTATCCTGCATAAACAGGCGCTGACCAGAATTAACTTGTTTTCTGACCCCTAAATAAACTAAGTATTATTGTAAATTTGTTATTATTTAAATAATTAAATAAGACCATTGTTACGTACTTTGATAACTTCTGTAACTAAGAATATCTCTATTTAATTATTTAATCAAACCGTAGTCCTTTAATTAAAATTAGAAACACGGAACTACTTTTATGTTGCCTAGTAATTGTCTTGAGATTACTACTCTCCCCTTAACTATTTCTGCCACTTGGAAGGGAGCACTCACGCCGTAAGCAGCGTAAAGCGTTGTTTCGCTACGTGTATGTAAAAATGTGAAAATCTTGATACAATGACTAGTTAAATAAGTAAAGTTGTGTGGTGATGACATCTCTCTATATTATAAAATAACGGACCATGTAAGTAATACAGTATTACAACCAAGAAGGTGATAGTAAAATAATCTATCATCATGTGAAGTGTATAACAGTGAAACAAACTTTCTATCTATGTGTTCTAACTACAAGAATTACTAAGAATAACTACAGTCGCCTGAGATGAATGTACCACACCAGGGATGATTTCACATACTTCTAGAACTTCACCACCAAAGTATGATAATGTAACGACTGAACTTCAAGAAACATCAGGAGGACCGAAGAACTAATTCTGCAGCAACTTCAGGAAACACACAGGTGACATGGAGGCTTGTCTTCCATGGTTAAGAGTTACAAAATTATAAACCCCTAAAGACAATTTAAATTATCGTATTAAAGACTTTAAAAATTATGCTTTAAATGTAATAACATTAAAGACTTTAGAAAACTGACATTATAGGTAACATGTAATCTAATATTTGTTGTTTTAGAAGATTAATAAAAAACCATTCTTCAAATGGTTAGAGTTTCAATATTGTACATGGCAAGGTGACCATTATTCATTCAATATATTTGATCCCGGATCCGTGGAATTAATTAAAAAGGATGTACATCATATTTTGAGGCCCCTTTGTAAAGTAGTAATTTATATATTTAATCATATAGTAAACTATATTGTTTGGGAACTTTCAATAGAGAACTTAATCACCAAATGTAATAAAGAGATGTCATCTGAGTACCGAGTAAACTGAGTGCATAAATCAACAGTCTCCCCTTCCTAATATCCTGCTATATAAATGGTTTTATTTGTTGTGATTATTTTCAGTGCTTCACAACGAAGGCAGCCAGTATAATTGGCACATCCAATTATTACTGGTTCCCTAAGTTATAACTCAAGAGATGAGGTTATAAGTTGCGCCACTCTATATAATTTCAACCTTCACGTACCTGTGATGTTGTTCTCAGGTGATTGATAAACTGTCAAGTTTTTTATCAAACAGTATAATAGTACTGTTAATGTTTCAGTGAGCACTTATAAATTTTACTTGGACGCCATATGGGTTTTCATGAGAAATGTCCCATAAAAATAGTTTAGACAAAGTTATTTTATATAATTTCAACCTTCACGTACCTGTTCAGTTGGTCTCAGGTGATTGATAAACTGTCAAGTTTTTTATCAAACAGTATAATAGTACTGTTAATGTTTCAGTGAGCACTTATAAATTTTACTTGGGCGCCATATGGGTTTTCGTGAGAAATGTCCCATAAAAAAGAATTCTTTTGATTAATCAAATGATTAATTTTGCTTGATTTTAAGTTAATAATTGACTTAGTGATTATATCAGTATCAGGAGTTAAGTTCCCTTTTTTCTGTTTAATTGACTCTAATTGTTGGCGGTTCGCATGTTTGAATTATAGCCAACTTAACTGTTTGTTTACTTTGAAATTGCAACTCATGAACTAGTAATAAAGATTATTTATTTATTTAAATAATTGTTGACAATAGTTGTTACTTTACAATTCATTGGTTTATTGCTCACTCTATAATTGATTCAATTAAATACATTAAATTTAATACAACAAATGGATTACAGATCATCCGGCTTTTAACTTTTTTCTAACTCAGACTGTTTGCAATGAAGACTCTAGTCTTAATCATTTGATTATTTATAATTATTAGCTATCTCGAGGGTGACTTCTTTTAATTTACAGAATAGAACGCCACTGCCTTATTTTACAATGCTGTTACAAAATATTAGATTATTAGGTTAGACACCTTTAGTTATTGAAATTAATAAACGAAAAGTTCGTTCAATTTGTACCACTCTTAGGTTAGTTATGATGACGTTAATACATGAAATCTTATGTCGGAATATTATAATTCCTTTAAATAAATTTAAAACAGTGTTCAGTACTTATTGTATTATTGTTGAACAATATTAATTATTAGCATATATTTGTTGATTGTTTATCATAAACTTCCATATTTAACTATTTTTACTTCAACATGTCTTTCTTATCTCTTATTCTTATAACATCACTCAAGTAGTGGTGCTTTACATTCTTTTTGGCATTATCATTATTTTACTCCCCTATGCTTAGTAGGGTTTCTATCTGATTCTTATTTTCATGACTTAATTTGGTCATTCTGAGTTTGTTATCATTCCTTTACAATGTTTTGTTCCTCGACTATTATGACATTTCTCTACATATTTTATCTACTTATGATGTTACCTAAACACATTCAGTGGTTACATTGATTGTTATTCTTAATTTACGATAACACATATTATTGGTTTTCTTATTTTCTTTTACAGTTTATGATTAATCATAGTATCGTTCTTTATATTTGTCTTTTTCAACTCATTACTTTGACATGGATCAACTAATGTGCTGTTTCTATTTATAATACATGATACAAATATTATTCATGTCATTTCTTATCTTACTTATTTTATTTGATTTGATTCACCAAAGGTTTTATTGTGCTCACTTAACAGTTTATGTGGGAAACTTGTCTTGTCATTTCGTCTTTGTCATTCTGTTTATTTATGTTGTATTGTCATTTTATGCAGATAGTGGATTTACCACTGTTCATTTGGATTTCTTCTCTCCTTCCATTCTTTATTGGTTTATTATTTTTACTGTTACATTCTTCCTGGTTACTCATTTATAGTTATTTTAGTATCATTCACCCTTCTGGTGTTTATTATTATTATGGAACATTTTGTGATGTTACATATGCTCCCCTCTCAAAATTGATAATTTGAGAAAAACAAGTTCTTTGGTTTGATGAAATTATCATTTTAGCTTGGTTTGATTATAAAACTACTGTTTTCTTTTTTATCTACCTCAATGGTTTTTTTTTTTAGACTATGTTCATCGTTAGTCTCCTTTGTTTAGCTTACTAGTATTGGTCAATTTTTTATTTTATTGGTTATTTGCTTATTTATACATTTGTTCTTATTTTGATAATTTCCCTGTTCTCCTGTAGTAATACATTTCTCCTTCTCATTAAACGTCTCTAGATTCTTATGACAATTCTCCTTTTCTCTTTCATTTACCTCGAAGTTGTTGAGTTAATCCTTGAAATATTACAATTCCCTAACATTTTTCCCTAACATTTATAGTAGGTTCGGAGTCAGAGTGGCTCTCATTGGCATCCATTCTCCACCGTTCCTTAACTATACACTCACAGATCAGAGGAATCTTCATCTCTGTCTGAGACAATAAAAGGTTGTACATAACAACAGTTGCACTATCACAACATATAAGACATAATATATTATTCATACTTTATTATAAGACATTATATTCATTTATTAGAATACTCAAGGGATTAGAGGTTCCATTTCCATTACTGTATCACTTCTGATGCTTTATCAATTCATTTAACATATTTCTCTTCACAGGTCACTGTTTATTATAACTTGATGTATTTGCTGTATTATTATAAGCTTTGTTGTTTTTCATCAATACTATGTTATATGCTGGTTTTGTTATTATTCATATTTTTATTTTCACATTTATTTTTCATCACCATTTAATTATGAAGTTAATTCTTAAATTCATCACCACCTTATGTTGTAGTTTTCTATTCTTCTTCATTTTCACGATAATTCATTTATAATATTGTTTATATAATTGTGGGGTTCTTTTTTATTAGCAGTGGACTGTATATTGTAAAACTAAAATAGTTAAAAGGATTTATTCTCATGTAATCAACAAGGCATAAATATTAAGCATTCACTGACCTTGTACTTGTGCGTTGTACATGTCCCGTTGTAAGCAACACTTTGGTGATTTTCTAGGCAGTCCTACACTTAACAATAATATTCCAATAAACGTTAAACACATAAAATAAACACATGAAATAAGCGGAGTTTTATATTATAATAAGCGGAGTAAAATAACAATAGCGGTGAATAGTCTTTCTATTCTTGCGGTATGCGTGTATAAACCAAAAAGAACTGAACTGCACGATATGCCTTACACTACAGGAAAGAAAACGCTCTAATCATGCCTGCTGATTACTATGTGAATTGTACTTTGAAACAGTTAATGGGAGTGCACTCTATTAGAGAACTAATGAAGTAGAGATAGGGGGAGTTTTATTATTGTTATGAAAACAAAATATCTGACATACCGGCCCCTTTGAACCAACTGGTTCAACAAGAAACATTAAAAGAACATAAAAACAAATTTGATCCTTTGGAAGATTATAATAAAACTAAATTACAAGGGGCAGTAACCAATTGACTGGTCAAGGATTTTAGTAAATGGGAAGACGGGAAACCTTAACAGAAGGACGGGTCAAGGTTCCACCGGCAGTCTTCATGTTGACGACACGTACCACTCCATCATCCCTGGAGATACTGAGATGACTCTCCCGAGCTTCCACTTGAGGGGTGGTAGGTTCGTTTCATGAATAACGACTAAATCTCCTATTTTGAGATTTTCTTGAGGTCTGATCCATTTGGACCGTTCTTGAAGTGTGTGGAGGTACTCCATTTGCCATCTTTTCCAGAGATGTTGTGTGAAGGCTTGAACCAATTTCCAGCATTTTGTGTGATTAAGTGGTGCATTAGTTAGTTGAGGTTCGATCAGGGCATTAAGAGGTCCTCCAGTTAGAAAATGTCCTAGTGTAAGAGGTTGAAGATCTGAAGGGTCATTCGAGAGAGGAGCTATTGGCCTCGAATTAAGGATAGCTTCAACACGCACAACTAAGGTGGTAAATTCTTCGTACGTTAAAATGTGTTCACCTATGACTCTGGTGAGATGATATTTTGCACCTTTAATGGCACGTTCCCAAAGTCCACCTTGGTGAGGTGCACGCAGAGGAATGAAATGGAATGTGATACTGTTGTTCGTAGCAAAATTTTGCATCTCTGGTTGCTTCATGAGATCCTGAAAACATCTTTTGAGCAAAGAAGCAGCTTCTATGAAATTAGTCCCACAATCAGAGTACAGGTCTGATACAAGACCTCTCCTAGAGATGAATCTCGTAAGGGCAGCAATGAAGGCGTCTGTAGTTAAATCAGTAACCACTTCCAAGTGTACAGCTTTTCTTGCAAAACAAATGAACAGGCACAGGTACACCTTTACAGGCTGTATCCTGCGAAGTATAAAAAACATAACCATGTAAGGCCCAGCATAATCAACTCCAGAAGCGTTGAAACAACGAGTAGGGGTAACACGACCGGCTGGTAGATCACCCATGAGCGGAGACGTGTTTGTTGATTTTGTACGAAAACATCGTACGCATTTAAATATTCTTGAGCGTATAACACTGCGGGCGGAGAGGATCCAAAAGCGTTGAGATAGTGTTGCTTGGAGGAATTGGGGACCAGCGTGCAGGTACATGCCATGATAGCAATCGATGAGTAAATGAATAGTGACATGATTTTTTGGCAGAAGAATAGGATGTGTGGCATTGTAAGTAAGCGCAGAGTTCTTCAGTCGACCTCCGACACGGACTATTCCTGCATCATCAATAAAGGGTGCTAGACGTTAGATGCGGTTTGAGCATGTCCTTTTCTTGGAGAGTAGATCTATGTCTTCTGCAAAGTGAAGTCTCTGAATGAGCCAGGAAATGTGGTTACAGGCGTTATTTAATTCAGTTACTGTAAATGATCCACTTATGGTGGTTTTAAATTTCAAAACTATGTAAGAAATCCAAATGTTGGGACTTCTTTTGTGGTCATCATAAGATTAAGCACATTTGGTTTCATTTCGGGAATAGACTCCTCCGAGATTGGATGAAGGATAGATTGTGGCCAGGTCTGCGTTGATTTAGCAAGCCATGGTGGTCCTAGCCACCACTGGCTATGTTTCATCAGAACCGTGGGTGTCAAGCCTCGAGAAGCACAATCAGCAGGATTGTCAACAGTTGAAACATATTTCCAGACGTGCGGTGAAACTAAGTCTTGTATTTGTGCCACACGATTAGCAACATACACCTTGAGACGAAAAGATAGAGTGCGTATCCAAGATAGAACTACTGTACAGTCGCACCATGCTGAAATGTTGTCAATCTTGTGATGTTGTGAGAGCTGTTCTGTACAGTAATGTAGCAATTTGGCTAACATGTGCGCACCACAAAGTACCAAGCGGGGAATAGTCACACGCTTCAGTGGAGCTACTCTTGATTTTGTGATCAGCAGTCGTATGTTGACATCTCCTTCTGCGTCTTCTGTGCGCAGGAAGACACAAGCTGCATATCCGGATTCACTTCCATCTGAAAATCCATGAAGCTGGATATTGACTGCAGTTGCTAAGGATATGAAACGTGGTATCCTTAGCTTTTCTATTTCTGGAAGTTCTTTCACGAATCGTGACCACTTCTCGGAAATATGATCAGGTAATGGAGAATCCCAATCTAAGCCTAAGGTCCATACATGCTGCATTAAGACTTTAGACCAAAAAACTATTGGGGATATCCAACCACAAGGGTCATAGATCTGAGCAATTGATGAAAGTAAAGTTCTTTTTGTGTAATTACTTGAAGGTGTGTGCATCAAATATGAAAAGACATCAATATCTGGGATCCACTTTAGCCCTAAAAGACTTGAAAATGGCTGTTCCGACATGCGCAACATGAGGGGTGTCTCATGATTATCTTGCATGACATTTTCTAAGAGTTTAGGATGGTTTGAAGACCACTTGCTCAGTTCGAATCCACCCTTTTTCAAAAGTAAAACAACATCCTCTTGAAGGTGGAGAGCTTCTTCCAGAGAATTGCTCCCTAATAGAGCATCATCAACATATATTTGCTGTTGGAGTGCTTCAGCAGCAAGTGGATGATTTTTTCCTTCGTCCATAATGAGCTGTTGTACTACTCTATTAGCAAGGTAAGGCGAGGACGTCATACCATAAGTGACAGTAGTCAATTGGTAGACCTTTAGCGGGACTGAAGTATCTTCTCTCCAGTATATTAACTGAAAGATCTGATCATCTTCATGGATGGATATATGCCTAAACATTTATTTGATATCACAAGAGAAAACAAATTTATGTTGACGAAAGCGAAGAATTATATCAGTAATGTCATTGTGCAACTTTGGACCCTGATGTAGAATGTGGTTCAGTGAGACACCTGAAGAAGATGGTGCTGATGCACTGAAAACAACACGGATTTTCCTATCTTTAAAAACCCCATGATGTGGCAAAAAGTAATGCGGCTTGTTCAGAGACGGCACAGGTGTGCACAGTTTCATGTGCCCACATGCTAAGTAGTCATTCATAAAATTGACATACTTCTGTTTAAACTCAGGTTGAGATTCAAATTTGCGTTCAAGTGTATTAAACAGGCGTTTTGCCAAAGTTGCAGAGTCACCTAGTTGAGCAGGGTTTCCGCTGAAAGGCAAGTGACAAACATATCTGCCGGAGGCATCTCTCTTATAAGTAGAAACGAAGTGAGCTTCACATTTTTCATCTTGTGGAGCGAGTTTTGTAGTGTGAGGTGGTTCCTCTATGGACCAAAAACGTTGCAATGTTGCGTGCAGATCACGATCCTTCGTCGATAAAAGAGTCACTAAGCCTAAGTAAGGCTTAGACTTAAGTGAAACAGGTGTCGGACCAAGCACAACATAGCCAAAGATTGTATTGACAGCGTATGGCATATTCTTGCCGAGATTGATAAAGGTGCCATTAAGAGTCAATGCAAATAAATCTGCTCCAATCAGAAGGTCAACTGGACCCGGAACATCAAAAGTGGGATCCGCTAGCATATAACCTTTGAGTCGCTCTTTAAATTCTGGTGGGAGCTGAACACGAGGCAGATTGCATGATATTTTATTAAGAATCATGACTGGGTGAGATTTTGCTAAAATATTCCCACTGAGCGAAGACAATGTCACAAAGGTAAGTCCCTTTGTTTTCACTGGGGCGGTAGAGATGCCACTAAGTTCTGGAACATCTGTTTGACAGCGGTACAAACACAAAGTCTTTGCACAACTTTCTGAAATAATTGTTGTTTGGGATGCACTATCAACCACAGCTCGTACAACTGCTGCATTTCCATTGGCAGATGTGATATGCACCAAAGCGGTTGCAAGTAACACAGTGTTATTCTGATTGCAAGAAACACCTATCAAGGTAGTATCCTGGTGACACTCTGCAGAGTGGTTTTGCTTATGCATCGTCGTTTCAACAGAAGGGCACAAGGTAGGTCTATTTGACTGAGTCAATTTTTGTTGCGGTTGTGCGGAGCGGTTCTAAACAAAAAAATGTAGTAGGCTATAGTGACGCCTATGACATACACTGCATGTGTGGACGGACTTACAGGTGACTAACTTATGTGTTCCAAAACAATTTTGACACAAGTTCTTATTTTTAACAAAAGCTTGTCTGTCTTGTACAGTAAGTGCGGAAAAATCTGCACATTTATATATGTTGTGTGAATTTGATGAACAGAAGATACAATGCTGAGTGTGAGTAGTGACCATCGCTATTTTGTGTGGTTTAAACTGGTTTGTATTCATTTTAAAGCCACTGATTTTTTGAGAGGTTTGAAGAGAAGGTTCATTTTTTGAGATGATATTAGTTAAGATATTAGCTGCCTCTTTGCAAGAACATTCGTTTTCTAAGAATATAATTACTTCTGTAATGGTAGGAACATTTTGTAAATTATCTCGAGAACGTTCAAGTTTGGTCCTGAATTCCATGTCAAATCTACGCAAAATATATGAGGTCAACAACAAACTTTCGCTAGCAATATCATGTCCTAGTGCTTTGAGCGCTTGATAATTTTCATTGTAGGTCGACAGGAAATTCCTCATTTGTTTAACTGAAGGATTGTGCAATTGTGCTAACTCAAATATATTGTTTACGTGAAGTGTTATCAACAATCTAGAATTTTGATATCTTTTTAGCAAAGTTTGCCAGGCTATGGCATAGTTTGTATTAGTGACAGGCAATGATTTAATTAAATTTAGCGGCTCATCAGTCACACAAGAAAGCAAGTATGTAAATTTCTCCACATTAGAAATTGTTTCATTTTTGTGCACTGCATTTTCAAACAGACTGTGAAAGGCTACCCATTTCTCAGGTTGTCCACAAAATGTTCCCAAGTTTAAGCGAGGTACATTTACGGTGGGAGTAGGCGCAACTACTTGTGATGCACCAGTGTGAGACTGATCCAAGGTTTCCTGCGGTAGCGATGGTAGAAAAGGAGCACACGAACTTTGTATAGCTATATTTAAGTCTGATATAGAATCTTGTAATCTCGAAATCTGTTCATTATCCAGATCTTCTGGTAAAGGTGTTGTACTAAACAGTTTATTATTTATTTATAAGCCTTTCAAATTCAGCATATTTATTTTCTGCGGTGGAACTAAGCAAACTAACTTTTCGTGTTTGCTGTTCAGTTAAATTACCTATACCAATAACCTCAAGAGCAACAATTTGCTTGTTAATATTATGAAGCCTACTCTCAATCAGTTCACTTTGCTTCACAAAAGAAGAAAATCTCATTTTGGTAATTTATTAATACACTCGCTTTAAAAACAGATTCAGATGTAAATAACAAAAGAGTTCTAAGTAAAAGTTGTAATTCACAATGTTCTTCCAGTATTCAGTAATTTCCAATCCAAATAATTTTAATTTATTTTTTTATTTTTTTTTATCACTCTAAATACCAAGATTTTAGAGTCATCTACGCTTATTAGCGTAGATGACAGTAATAATGGTAATATGGTAATAAAGGAATATGGCTACTGTATTTTATAGAAACTAATACAGAGGTCGCTTTTGAAGAAACACACTACACTTTAGAACTATGCTTGCTAGATAAAACATGAAATAACACACGCTGCACAATGAATCAATAAACAATAAAACTATGCTTGCGTGAAAAAACATGAAAAAATCATAACAAAATGAAAAGAGCATTGAGTATTGGCAATACTTGCCAGTAGTAAATAATTTTTTTTTTTTTTTTTTTTTTAAGCATTACAATAATTCAATAAACGTAATAATAAAGAGCGTAATAATTAATAAAAATCTTGCTTTCCAACGTGCTGGATTCTGAATGAAAGATGCTATCCGGGCTGGACGGACCAAAAATGTGGGGTTCTTTTTTATTAGTAGTGGACTGTATATTGTAAAACTAAAATAGTTAAAAGGATTTATTCTCATGTAATCAACAATGCATAAATATTAAGTGTTCACTGACCTTGTACTTGTGCGTTGTACATGTCCCGTTGTAAGCAACACTTTGGTGATTTTCTAGGCAGTCCTAAACTTAACAATAATATTCCAATAAACGTTAAACACATAAAATAAACACATGAAATAAGCGGAGTTTTATGTTATAATAAGCGGAGTAAAATAACAATAGCGGTGAATAGTCTTTCTATTCTTGCGGTATGCGTGTATAAACCAAAAAGAACTGAACTGCACGATATGCCTTACACTACAGGAAAGAAAACGCTCTAATCATGCCTGCTGATTACTATGTGAATTGTACTTTGAAACAGTTAATGGGAGTGCACTCTATTAGAGAACTAATGAAGTATAGATAGGGGGAGTTTTATTATTGTTATGGAAAACAAAATATCTGACAATAATAGTTTGTAACATTTTTATGTTGGTTAGTTCCTTTTAATTATTCATTTAAGTAGTTGTTTCATTTATCATCATTATTTTTCTTGTTTGTCGTTTAATCATTATCTTCTTGTTTGTCGTTTAATCATTATCTCTTTTTATTTATTATACACTTTATATTAGATGGATTGTTCATGATATTTCCTTAATGGAACTTGGTTATATGTACCCTTAATTTTATTGTTGATTGGGTTTGTTAACTCATAGGTATTGTTGTCATTGTTCTTGGTGATCAGATATGGTCCAGTATATAATATTAACAGTTTTTTGGTTATATCATGTACAATACTTGGTAATTCTCTGTTTCTTACTACCACCTTCTCTCCTATATTGTACTTAATAGCTTTTGGTTGACTCTTTATTTTCTTGATAAAGTGCAGCGCCTAAACTCACATTGCTGGCGTCACAATTTAGATAAAAAGGTTTTGTAAAGTCTGGGTCATGTAGCATGACAGATTCCAAAAATTTTTCTTTTATTGACTGTAAAATTCCATCTTGTTCTGGTCTCTTGTGTCTCCTCCTCCTTGGTTACCCCGTTGGTTATAATTGTTACCTCTGTAGTTGCCATTACTTTGACGATTATTCGGGTATTGATTCTGATTATCTCCTCTGTAATTACCGTTGCCTTGGTTGGTGTTTTGGTTATTTCCCCTGTAATGATTATAGTTATTGTTTGGTGACAGATTATAATTGTTGTTGTTTCTATTCGGGCAGTCATAGTTCCCATTGTCCCTGCTATTCTGTCTGTTATAATTTGTGGAGTTGTCTGCTTTATAACTCGTCATTTGATAGTCACGGTACTGTCCTGTCTGCTTGCAGGTTTCCAGTAAGCTCGCCAGATTCTGGATTTTCTTGAATTGATTATATCTGCTGGAGTTTTCTATCTCTTTGTTGTAGTGTTGTGATAGTTGTTCTACCAGGCACTCCTCTGGAATTTGGGGTGTTAATTTCCGTGCTAGGCATATTTTACCCAAAAAGTCGGCGATTGTCCCTTGGATGCGTCGTACTTTCCATTGGATAAGTTCATACGGATACGGTTCTGTGTGGACTCTGACCAGTATTTCTCCTTGAATTGTCTTCTAAACTCGTTGAGGTTTGGGATGTCAGGTCGTACTGCTGTCCACCAATTATCGTACGTCTCCTTGAACATTTCGTCTATCATCCCCCTTATAGTTTTCCATCTGGTCTCTCTGGTTCTCTCGATGGTTTCTTCCAAACGTTCCAGGAACTCCATCAGGTTGCGTCTGTAGTTTCTGAAGTTGATTACCTCTCGACTGTCACCGTGGCATGTGTGAGTGCTCTGGATTGGTCGGTCCTGCCACGAATCTATTTTGGTTTGTAGCTCTCGCTCTCGCTCTCGCTGACGGATTTCTTCTGTTATTTTTATTTGTGCTGATTCGTTTATCTAGTTCGTTGGCTACCAGGAATGTTCTTTCTACTCTGTCGCTGACGTCTTGTAGGACCTCCTCGTGTGCTTCCTTGCTCTCCTCCCGAACTAGCTGTATTTCCTCTTGAGTTGTTTTTTTCATAGAGTCCATTTTAACTTCAGTATTCTCTTCGAGTTTGTTAATTCTTCCATCTATCTCTTCTTTGGTTTGCGTTAATTCCTGGTGGTACTGCTCACACTTCTCGTGGACTTCTGCTATTTCTCTTCTGACTCCAGTTATCTCCCCGTCTATTCTGGTGTTGATTTTCTTGTTATTTTCCTCTATTCGCTTACTGACGTCGTCTACTTTGTTATTTAGTGTTTCCATGTTTTTATTGTTATGTTCTGTATTTTTATTTAAATCCTCCTTTAAAGTTTCCATGGATTTATTAGTATTGTCTATCTTTTTTCCCAAATCTTCTTTTAAAGTTTTATTATCTTCTTTCAATGATTTGATATTCTTGTTGGTTTCCATCATCATCCTCAGCATGGTTTCCTGGAAGTGGGCGTCCCCCGTCGGTGTGGGTTTCTCAGGTTGATTTTCTTCTGGTTGGTGTTCTTGGGTAACCTCTGCTGTAACTTCCACCTCAGTTGTTCGGTGTTCTTCCTGTACCTCCATGTTTGCTTCGGCGTTTGTCTGTTCGCTTTCTCTTGGTCGGGACTTCGATCTGGTACCGTGTTGGTGTGTGTGAGGCATGGTCGTTCTACTGTAATTGCCGGGCTAAATTAGGATAATTTAATTAAAATATAATATTCTTCTGTCTATTTAAAGCCGCACTAGTTGGTCACCACTTTATAATATTTAATACCTTTACCTACTACTGTTTCTATCTGTACGTACCTTTTATTTTAAAAGCCACACATTGTTGGCGTCACTTTATAATATTTAATGCTTTACCAGCGATAATCGATACTCTCTCGCGTTCTACTGTTTCTATAAGCCACACATCGTTGGCATCAGTCCTATAATACAAAAGATTTATGCAGTTTGTTTCATTTTGTTTGTTTATAATTTTCACTTTGACTTGTTGTTGAATTTATCACTCGGTTTCGTCAAATAACTTCTTTAACGATTTTTATTTTATTTAATTAATTGTTTAATTAGATTCTGATGTTCTTGTTTATTTATATTTGAGTAATTATTTGGTTGTAGATCCGTTGTTTGAATGTAAACAGTTTCGTAGACCTCTTGACGTTCGTTCACACTCCTGTTGAATTGTGTCGTCTGTGTAAGTCAGTGTATAGTTTAGACAAAGTTATTTTATATAATTTCAACCTTCACGTACCTGTGATGTTGTTCTCAGGTGATTGATAAACTGTCAAGTTTTTTATCAAACAGTATAATAGTACTGTTAATGTTTCAGTGAGCACTTATAAATTTTACTTGGGCGCCATATGGGTTTTCGTGAGAAATGTCCCATAAAAATAGTTTAGACAAAGTTATTTTATATAATTTCAACCTTCACGTACCTGTTCAGTTGGTCTCAGGTGATTGATAAACTGTCAAGTTTTTTATCAAACAGTATAATAGTACTGTTAATGTTTCAGTGAGCACTTATAAATTTTACTTGGGCGCCATATGGGTTTTCGTGAGAAATGTCCCATAAAAAAGAATTCTTTTGATTAATCAAATGATTAATTTTGCTTGATTTTAAGTTAATAATTGACTTAGTGATTATATCAGTATCAGAAGTTAAGTTCCCTTTTTTCTGTTTAATTGACTCTAATTGTTGGCGGTTCGCATGTTTGAATTATAGCCAACTTAACTGTTTGTTTACTTTGAAATTGCGACTCATGAACTAGTAATAAAGATTATTTATTTATTTAAATAATTGTTGACAATAGTTGTTACTTTACAATTCATTGGTTTATTGCTCACTCTATAATTGATTCAATTAAATACATTCAATTTAATACAACAAACGGATTACAGATCATCCGGCTTTTAACTTTTTTCTAACTCAGACTGTTTGCAATGAAGACTCTAGTCTTAATCATTTGATTATTTATAATTATTAGCTATCTCAAGGGTGACTTCTTTTAATTTACAGAATAGAACGCCACTGCCTTATTTTACAATGCTGTTACAAAATATTAGATTATTAGGTTAGACACCTTTAGTTATTGAAATTAATAAACGAAAAGTTCGTTCAATTTGTACCAATCTTAGGTTAGTTATGATAACGTTAATACATGAAATCTTATGTCGGAATATTATAATTCCTTTAAATAAATTTAAAACAGTGTTCAGTACTTATTGTATTATTGTTTCTTGCGTCAGTATACAGGTGTATTATATTATACTGCTAATAGCTTACTCGTAAACAATGTAAATATATGCACCGTACTCCCTGGTTATTAATCTGAATGATTATTTATTACCACTCCTCACGATCTGATACATTGATCGTGGTTACACTTCACTTTATTTCGCACATGAACGATTTTATTTTCTTCTTGACTGATTATTTCATTGGTTATGTTTGATACTTAACCTCGTTCTTTAACACGCACTTCTAGTAAAAGTATCACTACTATTATCGATGCACTGATATTTAATTATACTTCTTCCGTCTCGTTGATTATTGAATTTTGGATGATAAATCGGCCTGGATTAGTTGTTGTTGATTGAGTGGAAAGAGACAAAATGCTTCTCTGTTTACAATTGCGATCGTTTATATAGTTTTTTTAGAAGTCCGCTAGGCAGTGTCGGCGGGTTTCTAAAGTAGTCCGTGATTGGTTGAAAATGATGTCATCCTGACGTAATTCTATTTATAGGCATTACATATTTGTATTCAGAGCGTCATTGTCGTTATTGTTATTATTTCATTGTATTTATTTGAAATTCACCAAATTTATGATGCTAACGTTTATATCTCAGTTATTACAATTACAATTCAGGTTCTATTACTATCATTATAAAGCTTGTTTATTTCTCTTTATTTTGACATGGCTTGATGCCAGTTTGGTCACAGTTTTCATTAACATTTCTTTATTCTAAACTAACTAATGCATTGTTTACATTCGTCGTCCGCTAAATGTTGCAGATCCGACTAATAACTTTTTCTTAATATTCGTTTAATTATTCTTAATTTCTAATTTGAACATGATTATTTGATTAAAAAGAACACCTTATTATATGTAAATGCTGTATCCAGCTGAACAATATTAATTATTAGCATATATTTTTTGTTTATTGTTTATCATAAACTTCCATATTTAACTATTTTTACTTCAACATGTCTTTCTTATCTCTTATTCTTATAACATCACTCAAGTAGTGGTGCTTTACATTCTTTTTGGCATTATCATTACTTTACTCCCCTATGCTTAGTAGGGTTTCTATCTGATTCTTATTTTCATGACTTAATTTGGTCATTCTGAGTTTGTTATCATTCCTTTACAATGTTTTGTTCCTTGACTATTATGACATTTCTCTACATATTTTATCTACTTATGATGTTACCTAAACACATTCAGTGGTTACATTGATTGTTATTCTTAATTTATGATAACACATATTATTGGTTTTCTTATTTTCTTTTACAGTTTATGATTAATCATAGTATCGTTCTTTATATTTGTTAATTACTTATTTTTTGCGTACCGTATCACTTATTATATGATATATAATTATGTATTTATGTATAATTATGTAATATAATTAATGTAATATAATTATGTATCTGAGGATGGGACTTAGTCCCGAAACGCGTCATCAGTGACGAAACTGTGTATCGCTAAAGTGGATATTAAGGTAATTATATATCACTTTATATTTGTGTTTTTCAACTCATTACTTTGACATGGATCAACTAATGTGCTGTTTCTATTTATAATACATGACACAAATATTATTCATGTCATTTCTTATCTTACTTATTTTATTTTATTTGATTCATCAAAGGTTTTATCGCGCTCACTTAACAATTTATGTGGGAAACTTGTCTTGTCATTTCGTCTTTGTCATTCTGTTTATTTATGTTGTATTGTCATTTTATGCAGATAGTAGATTTACCACTGTTCACCTGGATTTCTTCTCTCCTTCCATTCTTTATTGGTTTATTATTTTTACTGTTACATTCTTCCTGGTTACTCATTTATCATTATTTTAGTATCATTCACCCTTCTGGTGTTTATTATTATTATTATGGAACATTTTGTGATGTTACAATATCCATGATCAGCGAGACCATCGTAACAATACTAATACCACATGATTTATACTAAGAATGGAAGTAACAAGTCAAAGATACAAGAAGGCAAGTAACAATACATTGGGATATACTGTCAAAGGTAATTTGATTTAGCCTCACAAATATATATGGCCTATACATTAAGTTTTTTTTTTTTTTTTATCTACTTCAGATGTATCACAATTTTTTAACTACTCCAATATTTTAAATGCCATGTTATTTGATTATGTAAATTGTTTTCTACTGTTTTCCTATCATTCAAACTATTTTCTTTTAGAGTACAACTATTTGATGACATACTTCTTACACACTGTATGAGGGTGGGGTGAAAAGTTCCAGGCCTGAATAAGAAAACAATTTTTTTTTTTATTAATTTGCTTTTATTTCTCAACATAATCTCCATTTAGCTCGATACACTTTTCCCAACCATGTTCTAGAGCAGTTATGCCAGACTGATTTGTCAAGATCCTCAAAATACCCATTTACAGCATCGCTGACTTGATTGTTGTCCCCAAATCTTTTTCCTCCGAGCCATTTTTTGAGGTTAGGAAAGAGATAAAAGTTGCTCTGGGCTAAATCTGGCAAGTATGGTGGGTGAGGAAGCAACTTAAACTTTAATTCCTTTATTTTAGCCATTGCAACAATTGATGTGTGAGCTGGTGCATTGTCTTAGTGAAACAGCACTTTCTTTTTCGCTAAATGTAGCCGTTTTTTTTCTTTATTTCATCATTTAAATGCTACAGTAAGTTCGCTTAATACTTGCCAATAATTTTTTCCCTTTTCAATAGTCAATGAAGAGTATTCTATGCGCATCCCAAAAAACAGTCGCCATAACCTTACCAGTGGATGGAACTGTCTTTGCCTTCGTTGGAGTTAGTTCACCTTTAGCAGTCAATTGTTTTGACTGTTGTTCGGTCTCAGGAGTGTTGTGGTGGACATAAGTCTCATCAACAGTTATGAAAAGATGCAAAAATTTGGTTTGATTGGGCTTATAGAGTGCCAAACAATTGGTTGAAACATTCTTTCGACATTGTTTTTGGTCAGGTGTGAGCAAACGCGGCACCAATCTAGCACACAGCTTTGTCATACTCAAATGTTCATGTAAGATATTATCCATACAATCCACTGATATGCCAACAGTCTCTGCTATCTCACTCACTTTCACTCTATGGTCTCCCAAAACTATTTTGAGGATTTTTTTTTTTTGTTTCTGGCGTAGTCACTTCAATGGGACGTCCACTGCGTGGTTCATCAGTTGTGCTCGTCCGACCCATTTTAAATTCAGCTATCCAGTGCTTAACCATTGTATTCGATGGAGAAGAGTCCCCCCAATGTTGAATCCAGCTCCTTTTTTATATCAGTTGCAGTTAAGCCTTTCAAAAAAAAATATTTAATCACAGCACGAATTTCCAATTTGTCCATTGTTAAAACAATGCTTCAGGTGCTTACTTTGGTGGACTTTCAAACTAATACTAAACAGCTGATTTACTTGAAGATTTGAAGTTCAGCCTACAGGGTATGCAACCATACAACACGATCGAAATAATGAGCATAGTGGCGCCATCTCTGTGTGAGGCCCAGAACTTTACACCCCACCCTCGTAGTTACTGTACCTCCAACAACATTAACCTTTTCGCGGCGGGGAGTGGTGAGCGACCTTGGTGATGGAACGGCTGACAGCTGTCACAGCAGCGGGGCGCTTGTAGGCTAAGCAATTACAGCACTCTTCCTGCTGCTTACACTAACTCAAACTTTACGTATCACAACGATTATTTTGCTTTATTTAAAAGTTTTCCATTCTCATTTTTCATGCATGCTTTGGACTGCCGCTGGCTGAGTTAAAAACATTTTAAAAATTGTATTTTATTTTATTTTTTATTTATCATGAAGGTTACAATTATTACATTGTTACAACATAAATGTTTTTAATTATTACATCTAATTTTTTAACGTATGGTATTTTTCAAAACACGGCACCATGCAAAGTGCAACATCACACTTTTTGGATCTAATTCGTGTCATTTTTTGTTGCGAATGAGATGCACAGACCACGCACCGTCTTTGGGGTATTTCTTTCTTTTTCTGTTTCTGGAAGAAACACTGGGTAATGACCATCTTTGTGTTCCAGTCGAAATGGAGACTCCTCTTCTCTTGTTCTTCGTCCACCTGTATTTTTTTCTAATTCCCCATGAAATTTATCTAGCAACTGGCGGATAAGTTCTAAATGAAATTTAGCAAGGGGCAATTTTTGTTTTTTGTGTATTTCAAACATTGTTTTTGCGTTGAGCACACACAAATCCGTCACATGAAAAAAAAAAATTTTTGTTTACCACTTTATTGTTTTACGTATGCACTATACCGAACTTAGCATCATGTCTGTTTTCTCCACGGCACCCACTGATTTAATATAGTCTACCACACACATGGGTTTAATTTTTTTTTGGTCCGTTGTATGTTCTTTTTTGTCAGTTTCTACCATCTGTGGTCCATGCACAGTAGAAAGCATCCAAACTTCTTTGTTGTCCATCCATTTCATTGCAAGAAGTGTTCCGGATGACCTGAACTGTATTTCACCTTTTTTCAGTTTCTCGGACATCGGCGGGACGTTTTTTCTATTTTTTCGCACTGTACCAACGGCATTTGTCAATTTTTCATTGAGCCGTAAAAACAGATCAGGACTTGAGTACCAATTATCGAGATAAATGGTGTGACCATGGTTCAAATACGGCAACAACAAACTTACAACATCACCTGATTTTCCCCAGTCAGTGTTTTCCGACATAATTTCTGTTCCGGCACCAGCGTAGATAACATAATCAACAATATAATCGCTTTCTACGTCACAAAGAACAAAAATTTTAATACCGAAACGGCTATGTTTTTGGGGTATATACTGTTTGAATTGGAGACGACCTTTGAACAGAAACAAACTTTCGTCAATTACTAAATTTTCAAATGGATTTAAGGCCTCTCTAAACTTTTTTCTTGTGTGTTCCACTATAAGCTGTATTTTTACAAGGCTATCTTGAGTAGGGGTCGAATTGTCACAAAAATGTAAAAGTCGCAGAATTAGTTTAAATCGGTCCCTAGACATAATTTGGAGAAATATCGGTGTCAGTAATAGCAAATCCTTTGCCCAATATTCGTCTATTTCTAATTTTTTTACTCTTGGTATCAGCAGTGAACACGCCAAGAAGCAATAAAATTCTGCAGGCTCTATATCTTTCCATCGAGACAATCGGGGATGGTAATGTTGTCAATTTCACGGTAAAAAATTTGTAATAATTATTTATTTCTGTGCAAATGATAGAAATAAATTCTAAGGGGAAAAAATATTTTAAAAAATCTAAGTGAGTTCCCGTGTCTTCGAAACTAATTTGTAACCTGCTAACTGCTTTATCAAAAGAGTGACGTTTTGTTGTAGGACTGTTGGCCGACCAATCGTAAATTCTTTTTCGCTTCTGAAGATTTCTTACCTCTTCTTCTTCTTCATCTTCTTCTCCTGCTGATGTTTCATTTTCTGATGAAGCTGCACGTGGTGTTGAACGATTATGAGAAGGCCCGGGAGCATCCACATCTTCGTCTGAGAAAATGTTGTCTTCCTCGTCACTACTCTTCATCAGTAAATCCATGACTTCCTTCTCGGATAAATAATTCTGTGCCATTGTAAATGCAATATTCACACCTACTGTTTGCTAAAGAGAAGCGCAAACAAGACTGAATAGATGTTCGACAGACAGAAAGTACCTTGCAGGCAAAGTTGAGAACAATAGCCGTGGTAGGGAATTTGAAACAAAGACGCATACACACTAAAAACAGACAGAAAGTATTGGTACCGGTGCAGGCCGAGTTGAGAACAATACCCGTGGTAGGGAACTTGAAACAAAGATGCATACGTACTATATCGAGTGTATATCGAAACAAAAGGTGCATAGGAAGGCTAACAGATACCACTAACGGCGAACATAAATATATGCCAAGAGCGGCGAGTCGAAAACTCCGCGAGCATACATGTACGCCCAGAGCCAGCTGGGCTTGCCAGCAGCAGGGCATACATGTATGCCCAGAGCCATCTCGGCCTCTTTCCTGCTGGGCATACTTGTATGCCCAGAGCCGTCTCGGCCTCTTTCCTGCTGGGCATACATGTATATGCCCAGAGCCGTGAAAGGGTTAAAAACATGTGTAGTGATATTTTTTAATAGCTGTATAATATAAGAGCTGTATTTGTATGTGTTTCTACACACGTATATTGTATACACAGATACATCTCAACATACAATTATCTACGCTCTCATATCTCATGATTATACACGCATTTCTATGTTACACAGACATTTCTACTTTTATAATAAACATTTCCAAGCATTCTACTCTCAGAAAGTCTGTGTTATCTTCATCATGGCATGTGACCTATTGACAAACGATTTTCAGTGAAAATCTTACAAATGTACATTTGTAATTACAAAACTACAATGAAAGTACATTTCATTCTTACAAAACTTAACATTTCTGGATTGCAGACATGAAGCTTTGATTTTAACCAAGAGAGTAAATGTTTTGGGATCCTCATATTATTCATATACAAAAAATATATATAATTATATACCCAAACAATTAATGAGGAAATTTTGTAGAAAATGTTTATAGTTTAATCTTTTTTCTTAAGATTCTACACAATGATACAAGTTTCTGGGAAAAATTAATACTGTTACAACGGTCTACTGATGGTTGTATGATACAGTGGAAACAAAATACAAGACACCAATTACGTCACTAATCACCAGCTTTAATTATCACAATTAACAGTTTGTCATTAACAAGACAGTCTCTTACAACAAATCAAATACAAATTGTTCACATGCAATAAAATGTCAACTAATATAAAATACAATTGTATTACAATTGTCATGCATGATTATAAAACACTTCGCCACAATTCTACAAACCGCACACAAAGAAATCACAACTCAAACTGAACTGAACGTCCCTGAGTACTTGTATTAATACCCTGCCGAAGTACCAGAATATGCCATGCTGAACGGCAAGAATGCTACTAGAAAACACCAGAACATAATTAGTTGCGGCCTTGCACACAGCAGGCGCGGACCGGTGAGTGCGGAACAATCTCGTAACGCATGTCGAGAAACACGTATGCAAACATTACAGCCGGATTCCACTGGATCGTCGAGAAACACGTAGATTGTTCTGTAATGTCGTAACAATACGAAATGTTTGACTTTCTACCTTTTCCGTCTACATTAATTAGCTCTAAACAACGCTTTTGATCAGCCACGGCTTTCAATATTCTGATTATATAAAAACGAATACAAACTTTACATACCACCTATATTGTACATAAATACTTTAGTTCTTGGACATCAATGGAAACATTGTAGCGGGTCAATTTTTGGGTGTTTTTATTTTTACCGTATGGTGCAAGTACATTTTTATTTCTTTCATTTTGGGGCGGGTTTTTCTAAAAGTTGTGAAAATTATTGTGCAACCAGATTCATTCCATTATAACCGAACGTATGGCAACGTTATTTCCATTGTGTAACAGACCAGTGTTGAGAAACAGTCTGAAACAAAGGCATAGAAGCAGTTGTTGTTGAGTAATGCGGCGAAGAATTTACCACCCCAATTTTTCGCAGAACTTTGTGTGTGTGTGATCACGCCCGTATGCAACATTGATGGGCGGCGCGCCGGAGTGACGCTTGGAAAACACAACCCAAGCTGTGAAACATGGCGATGTAGCAAACCGTTTGTCGCAGCTACCAGCTCAATACCGGAAACAGCGTTAAACCCCGCCTACTGTTGGTGACATCAGCAGAGCAAAAGCCAATATTGTACTCTGGTACCACACATATACCAGCTATAGTCCATGCATAAAATGGTTATGCCACCACAATTAAGCACAAACGGCGACTAAAACCTGATGGCCGTGACTGCTCATTTCCCGCGACTCAACGACGCACATTGCCCAGTTCGTCTCTGACTGTGTCGGCGCCGACACGCGAGCTCAATACGCTCGTATAATATCGTAAGTTTTCAATAATGAAAGTAAAGCAGTTCTTTTAAAAAAGCAGTGATAGGATGGGAGGAGTGTAGAACACTAACATGTAAATTTGGAATTCATTTTCGTCTTTTTCAGAGACATCTCCAATCTACCGCGGGCTGGCCACGAGGTCACCGAAGGAAGCGTTATCGGTAGTGATATAAAAATTATGTATTCAATCGGGTAATTGGGGTTTGAGAACGGAATGTGAGTGATGAGTGAGCAATGCTGGGCTGTCTAAGTGTTTATGTGTGAAATATATAATTGTTTGTGTCTGTATAAACGATAAGGTAAGACATAGTCAGTAAGGTACAATAATTGCGTAACATATCGCACGAAGATTTTATAATGTCAATAATTCAGATTAATTAAAGAAAAATTAATTTCTCTTCCACAAAATTGCGAGTTAAAATTCTTTCAAAACCTTAGTTCGTTTTATGTGCTGTCATAGTTCGTCGAACGAAATGGGTTTACCTCCACTACGCGATCCGGCCAGATCCAAGTCGTAAGGTAAGTGGAAGTTGTTAATTTAATTTGAAAAATAATTTCAACCACAAGTAAAAGTTACAATGGTACCGCGTGACCAGGATGTAATATAACAAAAAAGTTATTACACCGGCCTACATGTGACAGTACATTGAACGGAGTACGGTTGCGAAAGCAAATCGATTTTGTAAAATATCAGTTTTGAAATAAAATCACTAATTGACAGTTGTTACATAAGAAAAAATAGATAAAGTAAAAATGTCCGAGAATACAGAAAAAAGTAGTATAATAAATTCAATTATGAGTGAAAGTGGCCTGGAGTCGCAATCGCTGGATGAAAGTGGTATGTTGAGGGGGGAGACGGGTGCTGTTACAGAAACAGCTGGCGGCAGTAAGGTAATCATCCATTCAACCCCGATTGCGTCTCAACCACAAGTGAACGAAACAGATGTTGACTCTGGGATTCAGTTGACCCCAGTTTCAACTAAACAGAATAAACAATCAGAGGAAACTGATATAATGAGTTTCTTACGAAATAAATTTGACATGTTAAATAAACGTTTTGATACTAATGACGAGAAATTTGAAATTTTAAGTAACGAATTCAAAGAGCAGAAAATAAAATGCGAACAGCAGAATATAAATATGAAATTTGATAATTTGAGTAATGCACTAGACAAACATATTGATGAACGTTGTGAAAGTATGAAATTACACCTGTCAGAGTCACTAAATGAGCAATTCGAGGGCCGTGTTTCTGATATAACCAATGATATAACTAATAAAGTAGAGAAACAGATCACGGAGCAATATAGCATTATAAATACTATTGTTGAGAAGCAAATAAGTGAAGGTAATACCAATACCGAATGTAAGATTGGTTATGCTATGAGCCAGATTGAAAAAAATAATAGTAAAATAAGAGACATAGAAAATAATTGTAAGATTGAGTTCAAGACCATACATAATACAATAAGTGACCTTGAATGTGATAATAACCTTAAATTAATGAATGTTAAAAATGAATTGAGCAAGGCCATCAGCCAACAAGGAAACACTGTTGCCGAGCGAGTAATAATGACTCGTGACGTAAGCAGTGAAGTTGAGTTGGAAACATTCAGTTGCGATAACAAAAAAGTACACCCTATGCAGTTCATAAGTAGAGTGAGAGAGTTTAATAAGTTCAGTACTAATAACTGGGAAGTCCAATTATTAAAAATTTTAAAATGCTTCAAAGGTAGTTCGGAGATATGGGCCGAGGTACATAAAACGGAATGGGAATGTTTTGAAAGTTTTGAGTCTGCATTTATAAATAAATATTGGTCTGAAGAAGACCAAGAAGTGTTACGAAGTAGAATCATGGGAACAGGGAATTTTGGGGGGCCCAATAATAATATACCAGGGTATGTGATGAGAATATTTAACGAGGCGAAATACTTAGAACCGCCATTGCCATTTAGATCCTTTGTGAGGCATATAAGCAAGCATTTGCCAAGAGAAGTGCAAATAACACTTATGACACGGGAGGTAGCTAATATTAGCGAACTAGAAAATATTTTAGATGTGTTTCAGAATATCCGGGACCAAGAATTGAGTCGCCGTCAGAACCAGCAGAATGGAAATAATGGAGGTAATCAGGGACCGCCGAGGGGACCTACAAATGGACCGGCATATCCCAGACGAGAACAAAATAACCGAGGACCAAAATGGACTTGTCCAGCATGTTCACAAGAGAATTATGCGACACAAAATTTTTGTTTTAGATGCAGGAGAGAGAGACCGGGTCAGCGACAGGGACCACCACCCGCACAGAACCAGCAGGCATACCAACGAAGGGGAGAGGGCCCAGGAGGAGCACAGAGAGGCCAAACTCATGAACCGCGAGGAAACCAGCACGAACGAGGATACAACCATGCAGTGGCGAGCACCTCTGCAGGAAACTAAGAGGGACAATGGAACACCGGACCCGACCGTTGTCGCCGGAAGTTTCTGGGGTCCAAACGGATGATAGATACCGAAACAACGTTGTGATTACAGATTTGTCTGAGGAATTATTGGAGGAGGAAGACTTCGAAGCAGTGAGACGGGAGAATGGACTGACTGAGGTGAAAATCAACATAGAAGGTAAGGAGATTAAAACTTTAATCGATACGGGTAGCGAAATCTCTGTTATTTCTGAACATGTATTAGATGAATTAAGAGAAATAAATAAAAATATTCCGTCTTTACCAGTAGCTGGGGTGACGATTGTAGGTATTACGGGAGTTAGAAGCAAGAGAGTCACGAAACAAGTACATTTAAACATGATAATTAACGGGGTAGGGTATGATAATACATTTCTAGTTGTACGGGGACTAAATCTTGAGGTTATACTTGGAAATGATTTTCTGATTAAACATAAGGCGGTGATTGATTTTCATAAACGGGTGTTAGAGTTAAATAATGAAGGGGAACCAATCCGTATTAATTTTGAACGGGTGTTAGATGCAGTAAGAATTTCAGGGGTAAGGGTGATACATAATCGGAATAATAAACAAGACATGGAAATTAGTATGAATGTGTGTAGTGAGAGTAAGATAGAGTATGAGGAGAATGTGGATCACTTATGGAATGAAAGAGCACTTAAATTTTGTAGTGAGGGTGGCGTGATAGGGAGTTCTCAACGTGAATCGTTGTGGCGGGTAGTAGAGAATTTTAGAGAAGTGTTTGCCGATGTACCAGGGAGGGCAAGAAACTATGAATGCGAGTTAAAGGTAAGGGAACACGCACCCTATGTGCAAAGAAGTTATCCGGTGCCATATGCGAAGAGAAGAGCGGTTCAGCTTGAGTTAGAGAAAATGTTAGACGGAGATATAATTGAGCGATCTGTGTCACCATATTCTAACCCCTTAGTTGTAGTGATTAAAAAAGATGGTAGAGTTAGGTTATGTTTAGATGCCCGTAAAATCAATCAAATAATTATTCCAGACAGGGAGTCACCCGAAGCTATGGAAGAAATATTTCAGAAGTTTAGCGGCGTACAATATATGACCTCTTTAGACCTAACCGCCGGGTATTGGCAAGTTCCATTAGCAGCCAATAGTAGAAAATACACAGCCTTTTTATTCAATGGAAAGAACTATCAATTTAAGAGACTACCGTTCGGTTTGAATACCAGTGTAGCTAGCTTTATCAAGTGTCTTGACGAAATTCTGCAACCACATAACTTAGATTTTTTAACCATTTACGTTGATGATATTTTAATAGCATCCAGAACATTTGAAGAGCATGTAGAGCATTTGGAATATGTATTGGAGAAGTTATATCAGGGAGGTTTGACAGTGAATTGGGACAAATCAAAATTTTTGCAAACTGAGATACATTTTTTAGGTTTCATCATAACACCCACAGGAATACGTGCCAATCCGGATAAAGTAGAATCCATCCTGATGTTCCCGGAGCCTAAAAATATAAAACAATTGCAAGGTTTTCTTGGTCTCTGTAACTTTTACAGGAAGTTCCAGCAGAACTACGCCCAGACGACGGCCCGACTCAGCGCAGTGCTGCAAAAGAATAAACAATGGAGATGGGGCGATAACGAAAGAGCGGCGTTTAACGATATCAAAATTAAGTTCACGGACATGATACTAATGAATCATCCCAATTTTAATGACAAATTTTATTTACAGACAGATGCTAGTAATATAGCATTGGGAGCAGAACTTTACCAAGAAGACGAGGTAAAAGAGCATAAAACCATCGCCTTCGCCAGCCGGACATTGCTAGCCGCCGAACGTAACTACACTACCACCGAAAAGGAGCTCCTCAGTATAGTGTTCGCTGTGAGGAAGTTCCGAACGTATCTGCTGGGTAACAGAAACATCATCAGGACGGACCATAAAGCGCTGTCGTTCCTCAATACTTGCAAACTCACACACAGCCGGATAACCAGGTGGGTGTTAGCTCTTCAAGAGTATGATTTTTCTTGGGAATATATCAAGGGTGTAGAGAACAGGGTGCCAGACACACTATCACGAGTAGACACAGACAGAAATAGAACAGGTAGAGATATTAAAGAAATAGAGATTTATAGATTGTCCAGGGAAGATAAACTTTTTGGGGAAGAATTAAAAGAGATAAATGTAATGCAAAGAGCTGATAGTAAATTAAATAAAATAATTACTAGTATAGAATCAGATATAGATGAGTTTGGGTATAAGCAATATTTTCAAGTGTTCAAAGGGAGTCTGTTTAAAAAAGTAGAGGGGAGAGAGAGGGATTGGAGGTTGGTTATACCTGAAGGGTTGATCGAGAAAATAGTGTGGGACTGTCATTTTAGATACGGGCATTTTGGGGCACGGAAGTGTGTGAATGTGTTAAAGGAATCTTGTCTATTTAAGAATATGGAGAAACGAGTCCGAAGAATACTTAGAGTTTGCGAGTTATGTCAAAAATCTAAAGTTGTAAATTATAGGCTCGAGGGAGAACTAAATTATATTAAAGTAGAAAAACCATTTGATTTAGTAGCCGTAGATTTGTACGGCCCTTTGCCGAAAGGTAGGGGTGGAGTGATGCATATTTTTGTTGTACTTGATACTTTTTCCAAATATGTCAGGCTATATAGTGTAAAGCGAGCAACAAGTAAGGTGCTGAGCGAGAAGATCACACGCAACTACATGATCAACGTGGGAAAGCCAAAGGTGATATTATCTGACCATGGTCCGCAGTTCATCAGCGGGAGATGGCGCCAAACTCTCGGATGGGAAGGTATTATCCCAAAGCACACCGCCGTATATCATCCACAGTCAAATCAGGCGGAGAGAGTCATGAGGGAGTTGGGAAGAATTTTCCGAACATACTGCCACGCCAAACATAGCGAGTGGCCACTCTATGTTCAAAAGATTGAAAACTGGCTAAACTGCACCACCCACGAGTCGACGGGGTTCACACCTTATGAGCTAATAAGAGGAAAGCGTCCACAGAGGATTTTGGAACAATTAATTGAATATCCACCGGAAACCAACACTATTAGCAACGATGTTAAACTTAGACTAGCGAATGAGAGTTTGTTGACGAAGGGAGAGAGGAGAAAACAGCGACATGATATGAAAGGTAAGTGGACGCAGTATGAGGTTGGACAGCTGGTCTTGATATGACGACATGACTTATCAAGTGCACAAGACAAGGAGATCAAGAAGTTTTTCTTATTGTACGAGGGGCCGTACGAGATAGTAGAAATAAAAATGAAAAATTCGTATGTGTTACAGAATAGAGAAACCAGGGAGATAGTAGGTACGCACAACGCTACAAATTTGAAATTATTTTGGTCAGCATAAGGATTTTATTAAATTGTAAAGGTATGAATGTTATTTAATTATTCTTTTATGTTTCTAGAAGGGCTCCTCCCCCATTTTCGGGCGGTCACGATCTTACCAGTCCTGGCCGTGGAATTCGGAACCCGGAGGCGGGCCATGGTTGGCAGATCTTCCTTCGGGCGGTGAAAGCAACGATGGTCCGGCTCCACCAAAATTGGTCAAAATTTGAAAACTTCCATCATATTTGAACGGGGAGGGGGACCCCAACAGGTACGTGACGAATTAAAATTTTTTATACACTCTAGGTGCAACAATATTGATGTACCTGTCACGTGCCTGCACTGCCTTACAGTGCTGTAAATAAAGGAGGCTACACCTAAATAACAAGGCAGTGCATACAAATCTAAATATTTTCAGTGTCAATGGTGAAGTTCCAATTGAGCCATTGGCATTAGTTTGCTTACACCGAAATGAGGAGTTTTGCTGGGGGGCACATTAGATGAAGGTTTAGATGGTGGGTCTAGAGAAATGAGAGAAAGGGAGAGAAAAGTAGGAAGTAAAGGGGGGAGTAATTTCACAAAGCAGATCTAAACTTTCATCTAAACTGTGCCTCATAGCGGAACACCCTCGTTTCAGGTGAGTCCATAATCGCCGATTTTAGTAATAGGAATTTTTTTTTTTTATGTATATATTTTTAAATTTAAATAAATTTTAGAATTAAGTGACCAAAAACAATTGTCAAGTTTAGTATCAGTGAGTATGGGAATGTTTTAAAAAATGTGTAACAAAATAAAAACTTGGTGATCAATACAAGAAGTGGGGATGATTTTGAGGGGTAGATTGGTGCTCAATGAAGTGATAGAACAATGGAGTGTGGAACTGCAAATGTAGAAAGATTAGTTTCATTTGTTAATTAATTAGTTAGTTATTAAGTGGCTATTGTGGGGGTGGCCTGTGCTCTCACAAGTAGCGAAATGGGTTGGGGGTAGCAGTGAGTGTTACCTCCATCGGAGGCCAAAATGGCGATAAATGTGCGGCACACCTTATCCGTGTAAAGTAAAAAATTTTACACACATTACTAAATGACCGTGTCGCACATAATAGTATTGATGAAACAGGCAGTGAAATTAAAGTTAGATTTCCTCGACTTTTCGGGCGGTTACTGTCTTACCAGCACTAACCGTGGTTTTGGCTAGCGGCCAGCTATGGTCATATCAAGTCCCTTGACCATAGCTGACTTGAAATTGGTACATATTAGAAATTCATTGGGGGGTGACAATTAGAGGAAATCTGCCGGAACTATGGAACAGCGGCTGCCACTCTGCCCGCCTTGGGGTAGCAAGACAGGTGGTAGATCCGTTTTAAGGGTGTATCATTTTATAACAAGAACATGATGATGTTCACTATGTTTAAAACTTAAGAGCGGAAGCAGAGACACGGAGAGGTAAACCCTGCTCCAAAATATACAGTCTCTGTGGAAGCGAATGGGCGCCACAGTCCACCATAATCTGAAATAGTGTGTGTGGCTGGGAGGTGACTCAAACGAGTCCCGAACTTAAATTTTATAACATAAAGAAATTTTTTGCTCATTCAAAGTTTGATCCAATAAAAAATGTTTGCACTCTGCTCAAATAACTAGATGCTCATATTTTCAAAACAAGTTGTCTATACTATAATTTTAAATGTATTATTTTATTGTTGTAAGTTAGATATAGGTGTTGCTAAGAATATCCAGTCATCATGTGTGTATATTTTTTTCCTAAGCCAATAATTAAATCGTATGGCAGGCGGTCAATATGAACTATCAGAATCAGAGAAAATGGGAAACCAGTAGGTGAGAAATAATGATAAATAAATATATATATATATTTACTATAAGTTGTTCAAGTTTGAGATGTGTTTTCATTGTGTTAGGATATCAGCTGATCAGCAACAACATGTCACTGGTGTGTTAGTTATAAATGTTTTAAGTAATTGATGTTCAATGCAATGTTGTGATGTATTACAGATGTTTTAAAGTAATGATCAAAATAGTTTGCTACAATGAGAAATAAAGTAACGATTTGTGAAATCTAATAAGAGATAGTTTTTTTGGTGATAAATATTTTGTGGGGCATATAGATCTGTCCCAATTGAATTCAAAGTTGAATTTGAAATAGTAGAGATGAATATGATTGTTTTGAAGTAATAGAAGTTTGAGAAGTATTAATGTTGACACAGTAGTTACGGAGAATAATTGTAGATTTTGAGTGATATATTTATGTTTATAATTAATGAGGTTATTTTGTGTATTTGTAGTGAGGTAATGAGATTGAGATTTTTGGGGATGGTAATTTTGTATTAGGGGGTAGTGTCATGTAGGAGTTCGCAACAAAATATGTTGGGACGGGAATTGGTATAGATTTTAGTGAGGAGGGGCCGCCTGAGGTAGAATCCAGGCCGCCAAATAAGGGAATTGAGTTTTGGGTAGGGGAAACACGTATCCTATGTACAAAGGGTTAGAGAGTATTTTTTTTTATATGTAGAAGGTGGCGATTTGTGTTTAATGATAAGTTGGGTTTAGTGTGTTTTGGGGTAGATGTTTTGATAGAGATGGGTGTCATGATAATTGAAGTGATGAATGTTAGAGTCAGGGGAGTAAAGATTATATATGTATACAGATCTAATACGGTAAATGAGAATAAATAATTTCCATCACCCACAGTAAAGGATGGCGAGGTTGTTAAATGAAATGTAGAATTAAACTGTTAACTAAAGAGAGGAATTTATGATAAAGAATATAAAATTTTTATTTTTTCGAAACCAGTGACAGAATTTTGATGGAATTGAAAGTAATGTAAAATTAAGAATTGTTTATTTTAAATAATTTAAATGTCAAGTTAACGATTATTTATATTAATATTTTGTTTATTTTAAATATTTTGTTTTATTATGTTTGTATTTCAAGTTAGGATATTACAGATGTTCAGTGTATTTTCAGAAAGCATGCACAACATATGTGGGTCAAGGGTTTTGGACTTGGCCTAGTTTCGATCAGCTGATGGGGTCATACACCTAATAAGCTTGTATAGTAGGAAGCCAATTTTAATTTGCTTGTTTAATTAATTCAAACCAATATTTGAATAATTTTAATAAATATGTTATTTAATAAATAAATTTAATAAATATTTAATGAACAAATTTAAATTTTTTTGAATTTCAAAAATTTTGAAAACTAATTTTTGAGAAAAAAAAAAACTTGATTTTCGCCTGCCAGCGAATGCAAATTTTTAGATAATGATTCTTTTATTATACGTGCATTAACCATGTTTATTTTATTGTATTGTATTGTATTGGTAGACCATAAGTGGTTCTCATGTTAGAGTAAGGATGTGTTTATATTATTAGAAATGTCTAGGTTGTCATTTGAAACAAGAATTAGAAAAACTAGGAAGAGAATTTGTTGATAAAATATTATTTTTTTTGAATTTTGAATTTTTTAAATTTTTAATAAATTTTAAAAGAAATTTTATATTTTTTGAATGTTATGACAACATGTAATGTTAGTGTGTGTGAGCCCAGTATTTGCTAAAGGCAGCCCAGCTTGCAAAAAAGGGGAAACATATCGGCGGAGGAGCTGGAATAATTTTAGCCAGGGATCGAGGATTTTTGGGGGTAGCATGTTAAAAGGCGAGGTGCGCTGTGGTACGAGTCTGTTTGATTTCTCGGTGTTGGGATCTCTTACGGAGAGGTCCAGGGATCTCGTTCAGATGAATCCATAGTCGCTAAGCCAGGGGGGTCGTGTGCCCATGAGATTAAGAACCAGGGGGTTGTTGGCACCAGTTCCTCACCGGTCCTCTTCGGGGTTTGTCGATGAGATTTCTTCTGTTATGAACAGCAGAATTCTCATCGAGGGGGTATTGTAGCGGGTCAATTTTTGGGTGTTTTTATTTTTACCGTATGGTGCAAGTACATTTTTATTTCTTTCATTTTGGGGCGGGTTTTTCTAAAAGTTGTGAAAATTATTGTGCAACCAGATTCATTCCATTATAACCGAACGTATGGCAACGTTATTTCCATTGTGTAACAGACCAGTGTTGAGAAACAGCCTGAAACAAAGGCATAGAAGCAGTTGTTGTTGAGTAATGCGGCGAAGAATTTACCACCCCAATTTTTCGCAGAACTTTGTGTGTGTGTGATCACGCCCGTATGCAACATTGATGGACGGCGCGCTGGAGTGACGCTTGGAAAACACAACCCAAGCTGTGAAACATGGCGATGTAGCAAACCATTTGTCGCAGCTACCAGCTCAATACCGGAAACAGCGTTAAACCCCGCCTACTGTTGGTGACATCAGCAGAGCAAAAGCCAATATTGTACTCTGGTACCACACATATACCAGCTATAGTCCATGCATAAAATGGTTATGCCACCACAATTAAGCACAAACGGCGACTAAAACCTGATGGCCGTGACTGCTCATTTCCCGCGACTCAACGAAGCACATTGCCCAGTTCGTCTCTGACTGTGTCGGCGCCGACATGCGAGCTCAATACGCTCGTATAATATCGTTAGTTTTCAATAATGAAAGTAAAGCAGTTCTTTTAAAAAAGCAGTGATAGGATGGGAGGAGTGTAGAACACTAACATGTAAATTTGGAATTCATTTTCGTCTTTTTCAGAGACATCTCCAATCTACCGCGGGCTGGCCACGAGGTCACCGAAGGAAGCGTTATCGGTAGTGATATAAAAATTATGTATTCAATCGGGTAATTGGGGTTTGAGAACGGAATGTGAGTGATGAGTGAGCAATGCTGGGCTGTCTAAGTGTTTATGTGTGAAATATATAATTGTTTGTGTCTGTATAAACGATAAGGTAAGACATAGTCAGTAAGGTACAATAATTGCGTAACATATCGCACGAAGATTTTATAATGTCAATAATTCAGATTAATTAAAGAAAAATCTAATTTCTCTTCCACAAAATTGCGAGTTAAAATTCTTTCAAAACCTTAGTTCGTTTTATGTGCTGTCATAGTTCGTCGAACGAAATGGGTTTACCTCCACTACGCGATCCGGCCAGATCCAAGTCGTAAGGTAAGTGGAAGTTGTTAATTTAATTTGAAAAATAATTTCAACCACAAGTAAAAGTTACAACATTCATTATTCAAACGAGTATATAAGTGTGTATGCCAAAGGGTTTAATTAATTTATGGAAAAAGGATGAGCACATATTATAGTAACATACAATACATATAATTTCTCCTTACCTGACTGAAATACACATTGGCTTTAAATGGTGACACTAAACAGTATGCAAGTGGGAGGCAAATGGCAGCACCTTCGGGCTTTACTCTACGACAATATCCATATTTCCTGCTTCCATCAGCATTTGTAAGGACAAGACAATAACTTATTCCACATCCAGTTTCATCAATGCAAGCCTGTGGTGGCCAGTCCATAGCATCAGGAAAACACAGGTCTTCAATACCATTAGGTGGTGAAGCCTGGTTAAGAGTAACAGAATTCCCAGTTAATGAAATATGAATACAACTAACCTAACAGGTTACAGGGTAGAATAATAATCTATTTCTCATGTTTTCATGTAAAAACAAAAGTAATTATTTGGAAAATAAACCTAATACAATAGTCAACAAATATAAATGGTTTGATACTTGATTCCAAATGTACACAATAGTTAATAATATTATTCACATATTGGTCAAAATGATATTAATATAATCATGATTACACATTATCTAAACATATTCACACAAAGCTGACAACTTTGAATGTATATGTGTGTGCTTTCAAATTCTAAAAGTTTCACAATTTAAAATGTTACATACGTCATGTGGATATTTAGTTTTAATGTATGGAACTTTGCATCGAGTAGGATCCAGATCTAAGCCAACCAAAAGTAAATATTCAAAAAGATGAGGATAACATGGTGACACATCAGATGCAGAAGCAGGTCGATGAAATGATTTTCCTCTACTACATACTCTTCTTAAGTAGCCCTTTCTTTCAGCCGTTCGCTGCTCCCTTTCTCGCTCTTTTTGTGAAAAATCTAGAAAATATTAATGAAAAATTAATGCAGCTGACAAAAATCTTACTTTAAGAACAAGAAAACCAACATACATAAGCGTACCCCACCCTCAAATTAATGTATATCTGATGAATAATAGATTGCACAAGCTCATCCACACCTAAATCAATTTTCAATATTTTTCCAAAGTGGTGTATTATAATATACCACTAACACTACTTATAACAGGTATGCCTCAAACATTATATAACTATACCATTTAAGCTACATTTATGTGAGGATGTGATATAACTGAGCTGTATACAGTTATTGTATGGTTTCAGTTATTTTTGTTGTTACTAGTTAACCATATGCATATCACGCTGGAACCTCAGTCAACAACAACCTGTTAAAAAATAATTTAAAAAACTATACGTCTCAGGTCTCATATTGACTTTCTCTTTATTGGGGTTTGTAGTACACACCAATATTTATTTGCTGACCCTTCTATTTTTTTACAATTAAACTTTTTTTGATGAATTAAAAATCACTGCTTACAGTGTTGTGCATGTACATTGTTTATGCTTGTGAGACTCTTGCGAATACGTACAAAAAAATTGTTGTAATTTGTTTGACATTCATCAATATAGGAAATAGAGAACATGCATGACACTGCATGTATAGTGTGAGCAGCACTCTTATGCCCAAATAGATAAGCATCCTTCCTTACATGGCATCATTTCGTCTGTGTACACGTGTCGTGGCCGGACATTGATATAGCTATTAATGAGTTCCAGAATGCTTAAAACTTAGCAACACTCTCGACGTGTTGGCTGAAAAGCGGTATATTTCTCTCAAACCTCAGTGTGATATAAGTAAGAAGCCAGTGTCTGGCCAAGTTTCAGTTTTAGATCAGGAACACTATGGTGGGATTGTGACTTGCAGTTTAATGTTATTCATTACACAATGGGAAACTGTAACAAGGTGAAATCTCACATAGGCTTCTGCGGCCAGTGTCCATTACGTTTTTGAAGTCTTCTTCCGGTATGGAATGTGTCAAAAATGTCTTGTATGACAATGTTTCACTCATATTACAATACTGACTTAGACCTGAGTACACTCATTGTAATATGAGTGAACTCATATTACAATACTGACTTAGACCTGAGTACACTCACTGTAATATGAGTGAAACGTTTCCATACAAGTCACTTTTGACGCGGTCAATACCGGAAGAAGACTTCAAAAACATGAAGGTGAAATTTATTGTTTGTGACATTACTGTGTGTTGGACATTCTCTAGTTTGAGGAATTATTGTATTTGAATGTCTTTGTTTAATTCTAATTGTAATTAGTTACTTCAACGGATGTCAGTTACTCTGTTTCTACTGTACAACAAAATGATCATGTGACTGTTATAACATTGACGTCAAAAGTGAGATAGAACCTTTTAACAGTGGAAACAGAGGACACTTCATAGAAAAGTAGTGTATATGGTAATTATTTGCAAACAAGGATACCAGTCAGACGACGAAAACATTTCAAGCGCTGCCGTTACAGACAGAAATAGGCTGACAGAAAACAAAAACAGCAGGAAAACAACAGGATGAGAAACAATGATAGGAAAAAGAAGAGGCAAAGAGAGCAGAAAACACTCTTGCTGTGAAATGGCAGGATGAGAAACATATGCTGGAACGAGATAAACGGAAGCTCTTTAAAGTTATGCAATAACAGATGCAAGAGCATACTACTGCAAAGTTGGGTTTCCTATATAATGACTTGGGTGATTACACGGGGATCTGAGTGGGAAGAGATAAGATTATGTGAAGTAGAAAAACCTGTCTCAAATATAGAAAAACAATGTCAACCAAAATTTCTGCAGTAAAAGACTCAATTGCAAACATAATGGAACAAATTAAAAGGGAAGTCAATTAGTTAATGAAATACACCCATGCGTTTCAAAACAAGTTGCTGAACAGACTGTGCCAATGGTAAAGACAGAAAAAGACATAGAAAATAAGGTAACAGAAAAAGGGGCTTTGTCTGTCCAAGCCCAAGTGTTAGTTGGGCCAGTTAATGTCAAGGTCCCAACATCTGATGGAACCACTCACTAGGCAACATATCTTTGGCAATTTGAAGTCGCTGTATGCACAAATCACTGGGTGGACAAAGAGAAAGTAGTTTCACTCATTCTTGGTTTAAAAGGACCTGCCACAGAGCTACTACAGAAAGAGGCACCTATGCTGAATCAATAAAAGTGCTAGAATTAAAGTATGCTGATAACATTTGCGTGATGCGTACTACACTCAGATGAAGTGAGGCAAAAGCATTCCGAGGAAAGCCTCCAAGAGTTTGAAGCATACGTTAACCAACTGACAAGACTGGCTTATCATAAAGCACCTGAGGCCTTTTAGACGCAGATATTCAAGTTTTTGTAATATGTACAGTGGCTATTCCATCCCAAACTTCATATCCATAAGTAATTTTATCTAATCAACTTGATATAAAGCTGTCTCAGTGATTTGCCCTCCCTACTTTCTGTTTACAATAATTTTAAGTAGATTAATTCTCAGAGAAACTTCAGCACAAACATTAACTTGTGTGATCTTTATCATAATAGTTTTTCATAGAAGACAAATCCTGGTATTTTTGAATCTGAGTTCTTCATTTCCTAGAGAAAGGTGTTTGTATCACCTGGTGAAAATGTTGAGTTCAGATTTCAATTTTGAGCTAGGTTCCACCCATCCAAGTACTGACTGGGTCCAACATTGCTTAACTTCGGTGATCGGACAGAAACGGTGTATTCAACGTAATATGGCCATTGGTATACCACTGCTGATAGCTGTGTTTCTTGAGGTTGACTTATTTACCCTGACTTTTATGATCTTATTATGCAAAAAGCTGTGAATAAATCACAACAGTTTTCCTCAAACTTCAATTTTCACATGCTGTAACAATGAAGCTAGTGGGACTGTCGATTGAGGTCTAAACATAAACTGATGGTCCCCCAATAGGTACAAAACCTTCCAATCACCAACTTAACCTGTTATTCACACAACTCATTCCAGCAGTTCGCCCAGACATGAGACCAGTGAAATTGGGCAATACGAACTCAAACTATCTATCGCTTTACCTTATTGAAGCAGAGGTATCACAGTTACCATCTTCCACTCATTATATTCCTGAGGTCCAAACATCTTTGAACAAAACACTCAGTTCTTTCCAAGCAGTTCTTTAAGAATGTCATTGTGGATGGAGTCTTCACATGGTGTGGTAGTTTTAAGTTGCACAACTGCCTCTTTAATTTCACTCATTTGTATTGATGGGTCACATTATCTTGCTGAAGAAACAAAGACATTGAAAGACAAGATGAGTGAGATTGTAAGAAAAGTACTGTTTTTCCTTTGTCAAAGTTTTTGAAAATGATGCGTTTTGGCTGACTTTCTCTTAAAACTTCCGGTAAAGCATTCAGCAATTGCTGAACACAAAGACAATAGTACAATACAGAATTATATAATCAGTGGTGCAAGGTGGGAGTTTGAACATTATCTGTGGTACAGTACAATTATCTTGTGAATATGAAATCGCATTGTCAGCATTTCTAGTTTTTTGGTGCTTGGTGATTTTTACTGTAGTTTTTGAAAGTATGTCCTCTTTGTATGTACAAAAGAGATAGTCGTAGATAGATCAGTTTATAACATTTATAGTGCAGTAACATTTATTCCATAGCAACTTTAACAAAAATTCTGTATTAAATAGTTTTCTGCTTGATACTGGTATCTTATACAGATGTACCTATTGTTGTACCCTGTTTTTCATTGTGTCGATTATGATGCATGTTAAGTATTTTTTTCATACTATTTAGTTTCTTATTTCACCTTTATATCATTTCAAACACAAAACAACAAACATTTTTAATGTATCCAATACTCCATTATCTACGTTAGCCAAATACCAAACTCAATGTTAAGAATGCTGTTTACAAGTGTTCCACAGTAGATCCTGGTAAACTGACTTATATGCAGCTTCAACACAATGTGCAACCACGCTTTTGCACACCCATAACAATATACTGAAATGTTTATTTTAAAGAGCCTGTATTTCTCATTTTATAAAAATCATTTATTAATATCTGTGGCAAAATTAATCTGGTTTAATTCCATTTGCTACAAAATATTTATTCACATGTATACAGGGTGTCCCACCAGGAGTGGACACTATTTCGGGAGTTGATTTTGAGCTAAAAATAAGAAAAAAAAGTTCATATAAACATGTGTCTGGAAACGATTTGTTAGTGAGTTACGGCTAGCGAAAGATTTCGTGCATATTTTTGCTCTGTGAGTGAACAGTTGTTAATATTTCATCACAATGTGGAATTGGATATGATGATTAAGTGTAACAGTACAGACTGACTCAGTACCAGAATTATGGGAATTATGGGTATTTTCAATGTTTATATTATGTAATTATTAAACAGACAGAATGGTTAGGTACATTGTCCCTCTGGAAAAAGGAACAACGCAAATTCGGCCAGAGTAAAACACCAAGGTCTCCGGTGGACGTGAAAACATCAAAATATACCATGGCGGTGTTTATGACGAAGTACAACAATATGCATTATGATTGGGCTATAACACAGCTCCGTCATCGCTAATAACAATGACGCACTGAGTACAATGTGTGTAACCCGGCGTTGTCCAGCAAGACAAAGCGGGATGACGTAAGAACTACACACACACAAGCGCAAATTTACATTTGCCTCGTTCTCATTTCAACGCCATTCTTCATAGCAGCCACAGCGATGTATCGTTGTGTGCACAAAATTTTACAATAATTTAAATACAACTGGCAAAATGTTGGCCATTATAGTGGAGCAAGAAAGGCTCATATAACTTGTTAACATACAGTTACTTAAAATGTAAATTCAGTATAATATCAACCTAATTAAACGGCAGACTAAAAAAGGCGAACACCGGCCATCACCATGGGCAGCAAGCACGATCAACGGATGGACATCAGCACCGATTAACCAGAGAAGTTCCTTTTATTATTTTCTATCTTATGAGCTCATTAATATTCAATTGTGAATAAAGAATGTACAGGTCTAAAACTGAGTGTGCAAATGAGAGAGTGGATGCATGGCCATAAAAAACATATGCCGAGGGCATTGGTTTGTGTAATAAATTTAAACTCTATTCATTCATAATTTGAAGCTGCAGCAGTAATGTCAAACTGATATTAATCCAACAATAAAGCAATTAAAGAATACCAAGAGATATAAAAAGGCAACCGCCATTTTGTTTGAGTCAGGCCACCTGACGTCATTATAGTAAACACATGGTTCTGTATGTACGAACGTAGAGTGAAATTAAAATTAATGGTTAACCTCCTGAATATTGTGTTATCAATTGTGTCGTCCACTGTGTTTCGAAATATTCCTGTACCCGAAACCCTGGAACCCTTAGGTATAAAACAGTGTATAAAAGCAGAAGATGAGCCCGGCTAATAATGAATTTGGTGAGTACCAGTAATACCAAATTATGGTATTTGTCTTACATATCTTGTTAGATATATGTAATAATATTATTGAAAGAAGTTGAGTAATATTACAATTGGACGCCCTCACAGTGGACTTTATATAAAATTAATTTATATAAAACAGATAGATGGAGAAACACAGAAGACGATATATAATGAATGAGAGGTTATGTTGTTGAAGTTAAATAGTTAAATACGAGTTGAGTATATTGCGTAGTCAAATACAAATAAAGATAAATAACCATTTAAAATACTAAAATACAAAATGGCAGAAAATAATAACAGCATAGAAATAGAAAATTCAGAGACAGAATCCATTTTATTGGAAAGACACATTAGCTCAACACCCAAAATAGTTGAAAATAAAATCTCATTAGAAAATTTATTTACATTAATCAATGACAAATTCGAACAACAAAACAGTAAGTTCGAAGACAAATTAAATCAGATGAATGGTACGCTTAATGCAAAATTAGACAGTTTTGAGAGTGAGCTAAAAAAGCAAAATACTTTACAGAATGTCAAATTAAACCAAGTAGAAGAGAGATTAGAAAAATTTAAAAACGAAATACAGAAACAAAATTGTAACATTGACAAGGTAGACAAATCAGATAGAAATAAAGACAAGGTAAGTAGTGGTGAGAATTATAATAGAATTACAAATATGGTGTTAGAAAATAATTGTGTGAGTATTGAGAGTGGTGATAAAAGTATAATGGGAGTAGAATTTGATAATGAAGTGATAAAAAGTGTTGATGAATTAGAGAGAAAGTATAGAGAGAATTTACAGATAAAGGGGTTGCAGGGGGTAAATTTTTCCCGTAATGTTATAGTAGGGGGTGAAGTAAAGACTTCACGTGTGTTTAGGAAGGACGAGAGTGCCTTCAATGCGTATTTGGAAGACCAAAGGTCTACAAATAAAGTGGTCCCTAGTTTTTTTTGTGCACTTCACAGGTGGTGCAGTGATAAAGTAGTAGAGTCCCCTGCATATATGGACAAAGAGTGTGTAGCTTGGTATGATGGTGAGAAAGGTTTTGAGAGAGAGAGAAAGAGAGAAATTGAGATATATAAAGTAAAGAAAAATTATGAAGAGTTTATGAAAAGGTTAGGTGTAGAGATGATATATAATAAAAATAATGAGTACCTACCTTGTAAGGAAGCGGATATAGCAGTAGTAGGAGATGATAATGAAAATAATGACTTAGTAACTTATCTGATTGTGACGAATTATACTGGAGGTGACAGGACAATAACCAATCGTGACAAGTTGTATGATAAATTGATAGGGAATAACCCTATTAATTATGATGGTTTTATAAAATATAAGAATTTAAGTGTGTATTATATTAATGATGTTAATATAATGTATTTAATAAAAAATAAATTGTACAGACCGAAGATAAGACTATTGTTTAACGATGGAGGGTAGACCTTCTATTGTGTTATGAACATTTAATTGTGTGGACAGTGTTTTTAAAAATGGACTGATTAGGACTGATTATGGCAAATGATTTCATGATTATGTGAATTGTATATTTTGTGTATTGATGTCTATGTATTTGTGTATTTACTGTTGTGTATTTTATATATTTTTTAGGTAAGCATGTATTGTACGATTTTAAATAACTGAAGAAAGCTAAATGATATTATGGAATTTAGATTTTAAAGGGTTAGTAAATGATTAAGCAGGTAATAGATTTGGGTATTGAGAGGTAGTGTTGTTAGTTGGTAAGTGATGAATTTTGTAATAGTATATTAAGTTGAAATGTTGTAAAGAGTTTGGGGAATAGTGACAAATAAAGGCATTGGAGTTAGTTAAATAGAGTTATTGGGAGTTAGGAAAAATAAAGTGTTGAGATGTTGATAGTATATAAAGAGGTGTTAGATATTTTAGGGACACAGTGGTTAGTAATTATATGTAGAGTTGAGTGATGTGAGTGGTAATTATATTTGTTGTTGATGGTGATATTTTGTAATAAGGGTATTGGTGTAGGAGTCCAACGAGAGATGTTGAGACAGGAGGGATCGTTGTGTGCCGGAAAGGGTTATCTGAAAGGGTCAGAAACCGATAAGGGAATGAGTTGGTTAGAGGGAATACACACATACTAGTACAAAAAAGGCGCGGTGCCAGAGGTTTTAAATGGGATTTGTGAAGGGGGTTTATTATAGAGATATTGGTGTCAAAAAATATTAATGGTTAGAAGCGGTTAGTGTAAAAAAGGGGTAGTAAGGTTAGGTTGACAGATGCCAAAATAAGACAGAGAAAATAATGAATAATAGAGAGTCACCCAAACGAGTAAGGATAGAAGGGTTAGAAAAGGAAAATTCATGATAGGAAGGTAATGTAACAGAAAGGTAAGGATAAATTTGAAATTGTTGTATAGAATCTAATGAGTGTTAAATAATTAAAAGTTAATTGAGAATTGATGTGATAAAGTTTGGTACAAATCATGTAAATGTAAATTGTTTAAAGTAAGGTAAATGTAACAATGTTAATATGTAATGTACAATGTTTTATGATGTTTTATTATGTTGATGGCAATAGAGTGTGTGGTTAGGAGGTCATTACAGGGGTAATGACGATAACAAGTGTTAAGAGATAGTATATTCTAAAGTTGAAAATCTAAAGGTACAAATGAAGATTGATAAAAAATATTATAGTAAGCTGCCATGTACAAAATAGAAGAAGGGGATCTAAGTTGAGCAATAGAATTTAAATAAAAGTGTCTGCCACGATAGTTGTAATCTGAATTTGTAGAATTAATTAGGTGAAGGTATTTTGGGGTATGTTAAAGAATTATTGATATATTGTGTTATGTGTATAGTTATAGATATGTTGTTATTTTCTTACAAATAAGAAATTGATTTAGGTGGTGGTAAAAATCAAGGTATTCTAAGTCTTGTAGTTGTGAGGTTGAACCTGTTGATTTTAAGACCAAACCAATGCCCCAAACACAAACCAATGCGTCTAAAGGGGAACATATCAGTTGTAGATATGTAAGTGTATTATACCACTATTTTGAATTTTGTATTGGATGTTTCAGAGTTTTGTGGTGTTGTGACCGCAGTCCTGGGCTGGCTGGAGCGTCAGAACAGGAGTGTAGAGTGCCTCATGGCCTTATGGTGTAGGGATCTCTCAGGAGAAGTCCAGTAAGGTCAGAGGGTGCGACCAACATCATGGGACCAAGGGTAAGTGATGATAAAATTTTTTTTTGTAACGTTACAGGGGGTTGTGGTGACATATCTAGACTGATCCTTTTAGGAAAGTGTGAATGAGTCAAGGAAATTTTTTGTGTTTCGACACAAAAATTTTCCTTGAGGGGGTTTGTAACAGTACAGACTGACTCAGTACCAGAATTATGGGAATTATGGGTATTTTCAATGTTTATATTATGTAATTATTAAACAGACAGAATGGTTAGGTACATTGTCCCTCTGGAAAAAGGAACAACGCAAATTCGGCCAGAGTAAAACACCAAGGTCTCCGGTGGACGTGAAAACATCAAAATATACCATGGCGGTGTTTATGACGAAGTACAACAATATGCATTATGATTGGGCTATAACACAGCTCCGTCATCGCTAATAACAATGACGCACTGAGTACAATGTGTGTAACCCGGCGTTGTCCAGCAAGACAAAGCGGGATGACGTAAGAACTACACACACACAAGCGCAAATTTACATTTGCCTCGTTCTCATTTCAACGCCATTCTTCATAGCAGCCACAGCGATGTATCGTTTTGTGCACAAAATTTTACAATAATTTAAATACAACTGGCAAAATGTTGGCCATTATAGTGGAGCAACAAAGGCTCATATAACTTGTTAACATACAGTTACTTAAAATGTAAATTCAGTGTAATATCAACCTAATTAAACGGCAGACTAAAAAAGGCGAACACCGGCCATCACCATGGGCAGCAAGCACGATCAACGGATGGACATCAGCACCGATTAACCAGAGAAGTTCCTTTTATTATTTTCTATCTTATGAGCTCATTAATATTCAATTGTGAATTAAAGAATGTACAGGTCTAAAACTGAGTGTGCAAATGAGAGAGTGGATGCATGGCCATAAAAAACATATGCCGAGGGCATTGGTTTGTGTAATAAATTTAAACTCTATTCATTCATAATTTGAAGCTGCAGCAGTAATGTCAAACTGATATTAATCCAACAATAAAGCAATTAAAGAATACCAAGAGATATAAAAAGGCAACCGCCATTTTGTTTGAGTCAGGCCACCTGACGTCATTATAGTAAACACATGGTTCTGTATGTACGAACGTAGAGTGAAATTAAAATTAATGGTTAACCTCCTGAATATTGTGTTATCAATTGTGTCATCCACTGTGTTTCGAAATCTTCCTGTACCCGAAACCCTGGAACCCTTAGGTATAAAACAGTGTATAAAAGCAGAAGATGAGCCCGGCTAATAATGAATTTGGTGAGTACCAGTAATACCAAATTATGGTATTTGTCTTATATATCTTGTTAGATATATGTAATAATATTATTTAAAGAAGTTGAGTAATATTACATAAGTTGAAAATATTCTTAGAACAGATGAACGAAGTCCTACAACAAGTCTGCGAAGAATATCTAGGCAACTTCATATTCCAAAATCTAGCGTATGGCAAACATTGCATTTCAATGGATTGTATCCATTTCATGTACAGAAAGTGCACCACCTGCAGCCAAGAGATTTTGCTGCGAGATTGCAATTTTGTGAGTGGCTTAATAAAAATCACTGCGTACTTTCACAACTGCTCTTTACAGATGAAGCTACATTTATCCGTGATGGTATCAACAACATTCAAAATTCTCATCAGTGGTCAGACGAGAATCCACAAGCCACTGTGAATACAAATTTTCAGCATAGATTTTCAGTTAATGTGTGGTGTGGTATAATAGATAACCAGTTAACTGGGCCCGTAACATTATAAAATCGCCTTACAGGGCAAAATTACCTAGAATTTTTACAGAATGAATTTTTTCCTCTACTGGAAGATGTCCCACTGTCAAAACGAATGAACATGTTTTTCCAACACAACGGACCTCCTCCACATTCTACTCGTCATGTAACAGAATTTTTAAATGACCTTTTCCCTAATAAATGGATAGGTCGTAGAGGACTTGTTAATTGGCCAACAAGGTCTCCAGACCTCACACCATTAGATTATTGTTTATGGGGTTGGATGAAGAGTGAGGTTTATAAACTAAAAGTTAATACGTCAGATGAACTGGTCGCTCGAATTTTAAATGCTGCTGCCCTCATAAAGGGACATGAAGATGTTTTAAGATGAGCAACACAAGATCTTTGGAAATGATTTACAAAGTGCATCGATTTCAATGGGGGGATTTTTGAACATGAATTAAAAGATAAAAAGATTAGTTTATTTTCAACAATTAAAATTAATTTATCTTCAAGGTAAGTTAATTTTATTTTACAAGCTTGAATACTGATAATTTTGATTTTTTGTTTATTATCTAGGATCATTACAATTTCTGCCATATTTTGCAGTCAATTAAAGATACGGTTTTTAGACCTGTTTTATTCAAATTTTCATGTGAAAAACCATACAAAACCATCAAATTTACCCATTAATGCACGTTAAAAAAATTCAGCAGAGCTTTATTTCACTCACGGAGCAAAAATATGTGCGAAATCGCATGTTTCCGGTCATATGTTTACATGAACTTTTTTTCTTATTTTTAGCTCTAAAATCAACTCTCAAAATAGTGTCCACTCCTGGTGGGACACCCTGTATATATTCATTAAGGAGAAGATTTAAACATCTGTACAATACGTTTAACATATCAGTATCTGAAGCGGAAGGAAGAAAGTCTGTGGCACCTTCCTGATACCATTTATGCTGTAAAATGAGATATCATCTTTACTGTTTAATGAGTTTGTTGAATTTTCTGTACTAATAATGTAACCCTTATATTTTTTTGCTTATTTTTATGATGACAACAGAATAGAAAATACTGTAGTTATTTTCTTTTAATTTCTGTAGTTTTATTTTTAAAAATATAAACACTTCACCAAAGAAAATTCTGGCTGTGCTTCCGATCTAACTTCAGGTGTGTGCTCCTGACGATAGAAGTTCAGATTTAGCATTTTGCTAATATTTTAAAGAATTAAGTATTTTTAACATGTCAGTCCAAGAAGTTATGCAAATATATTTGTTTGGAATGGCAGCTTGCCTTTATGTGTTTAAGAATACTGGACTTTTCAGTAACCAGAGTAGGTATAGACAATGTAATAGGTATTCATTGTAAACTTTAATTCACTGTTAGAAAGGAACTGCTGTTTCTTGTTAACTAAAGAACTGACCATACCTGTTGCTGTTTTCTTCTGAGTCACTTGTTCTTCATTATGACCAGAGTCATCAGGAATTGATGTGGCTGATTCAGAATCACTCCCTTCATCTTGTGGCAACTTCATGCATTTCCCATACGCTTCATTTACCATCATCTGAACCTAAAAAAAATTACTACTTCACACTGAAGTGTTTATTACTTCTTAACACTATACAGTACTGTTTTTACTTAAGGAGAACTTTTCTTTCTTAATTTAATCTTTATATCATAGTAAACTGATTTAACAAATAAAAGCAACCAAGCTCCTAATTGTTTCACAAATTTGTTTTATGTTGTTCACACTTTATCCACTCACAATTAATAAGGTTCCAGTACTTCTAATTAGTTTTATGTATATATAATTATTAGTTTATATAATAATTGTACAAATTATTTATTCAGCACTTTTACTTTGAAAATTTTTAGTAATTATTAATGATTTCATTGTATCCATTGTGCATCTGAAACACACTGTACATCTGAACACTGCAGTAAATTACTTTTAATTCATTGATTGTTTGTTATACTCAAAATAATCCTATGATAGGACATAAGATTTCAGAAGTGACAAATGCAGATTGTTAATGTTTTCAGCATGGTCTTACACCGGATGGTCTGGCTGTAGTCCTGCATGATAACAGAAGCACATGTTGTCCTGTGCAGAGTGGATAAAAAGACAATGGTCGTTATATATTACATGGGAGCAGGCATGGACAACATGGTAGTAGTCTCAGGCAGGGACTACGCACTGAATTCTGACAGTACTTGTCTGAGTTGGATGTAGTGTTTGGTTTTAAAAAATCTTTAATGAAGTTTATGTACTTAAGTTTACTGTGGTTATGCAGTTGTGGTTGTATTTATGTTGTACTTTATAAACATAAATGCGATGTTATGGGAATTTATTCTGTGTACGCCTGGACAGATGGTGTTATAACAAAAAAAGGCTAAGAATTCAATAGATAATATAAGTAATTTGGTCTTATCAAACATGCTTAATTATAAAACAAACCTAGACCTAAAACAACTGGGGCTATCAAAATCCAACTTAAATATAACCAAAAAATAAAAAATAAACATGAAAAAAAATATATACTACGCCATTTTTATTACTACTGAATATGCCTTTATGAGCATTGTAAAAACTTGGTTTCCTAGTAGTACTTAGCTACTTTTGTTATGAATATTAGGTTTATGCTTATGCCCTTCTAATGAAAAACTCCACTAGCCATCACTGCTCATGAATAAATGATTCAATAATAAAGACTTGTGCCTCCCAATTACCTCTGCTGAAGCACAGGCAGGATGAAGAATAAAGAAACGTCATTTTACCTAGCAGCAGAAGATTGTTCAAATCAGTGCTGAGAGAACCAAGTGGTGGGTGTTTAATGAAATAGAACACAGAAGAAACAAATCTTTAGAAATTTTCAAAATGTTCTCAACTCCAGTACTCAAAGGAAACCCTCACCAGCACATTATAATCTGTATACTTGCAGCAATTTAAACCAGAGACATAGCTTCCTATAAATGAAATTAGAAAAGAGAAGAGTTGGATAAAACCTGATACTACAAACCCTAATCATGAATGATACTTAGAAGGCCTAATGTTAACTGTTACATGTTAGTACACAACATTATATAATTCTATTCATTACCAAGTAATTCATTTTTACGTTCATATCACCTAGAAATCTGTCTTGGCTATTAAAGTCCCAATAATCACATTAATTCACATGTGTGCTGCCACCAAAACAAACAAAATATTGTGCCAGTCAGGACACAGATTAACCCCAGATTGTTATGCCAAAGCCTCCTTTTCTTGTTAGTTCACTGACTCAGTCAAGACAGGGATTGGTTACCACCAGCTTGGATTAGGTTAGTTGGTTTAACAAACAGATCCCAACAAATAGATGAGAATGGAGTCAACATTGATACTGTTACGACATTACAGAACAGTCTACGTGTTTATCGAATGTTCCAGAGGAATCTGGCTGTAATGTGAATGGAGTACGTGATTCTCGACGCATTAGCTAGACTGTGTCAGAAGCCGCGCGAACTGTGTCAAGGCCATAATGAATTACGCTCTAATGTTTTCCTTTATTGTTAATACACAGTATGGAATATTCTAGTATTTCATGGGTATTGATCGAAAATAACTTGTGTTTATTGTTTGCAACGAACGTGACTTATGTTTAGACTGCAGTAGGCTGTAAATAATACACAGTAACTGTTGTACGCTTAATTTTGCAAATTCCAGGAATGAACCATTCTTTGTTATGAAAGTTGCTAAACAGCATAGGGGGGGAAGGTATTTCCAGAACTAGGCCTGTTTTGATTGAATGTGCATAACCGTAAATAGCGGATACTGTATTCTATTTTCGTAGTTTAGTTGACTTTGGTCGGTCGTTGTCTTTGGTCACTCACTCGAACAAGTGCTTCTGTGTGCGTATTGCGATAGTACGCATTACGAGCTTACTTTTAAATAACAGTGCAGTTATTTTAACTAGTGATTTTATATTTGTCAGTACAGTACAGTACTTCAGTATTTACAGTTTAAAGTGAAGATTTGAAATTACGTAATTACATAACTTTTTCACAATTTTTTATCACCAATTTTTTTTATAAATGGCCCCTCGAAAAGTTTTAAGCCGGAGTGAAAAAATAAAAATTATCGAGTACGCGACGCGAGAAAATTGTGGTGTTCGTAAAATTGTGAAACATTTTAAAATTGGTAAAACTTGTGCGGCTGAAATTATTAAAAACAAAGATAATATTTTAAATAATTTTCAGAACGGAAATTATAATGTTCGGCGAAAATTTGTTGGACCTGGTCTGGGTACAACAATTGATAAAGTAGTTTTTGAATGGTTTCAGCGGGTAAGAGCCCAAAAAATCCCCGTTTCTGGACCAATGCTTCAAGACAAGGCTCTTGAAGTCTCTAAGGAATTAGGGGAAATTGATTTCAAAGCTTCTAATGGCTGGTTAGAAAAATTTCGAAACAGGCATTCTATTTCTTTTAAGGCAATCTCGGGTGAAGAGCAGGTGCAGTGAATGTTAATGTTGTAAACGAGTGGATACAACATTTTCCAAATCTACTGTCAGCCTATTTGCCAGAAAATGTTTTAATGCAGACGAAACAGGTCTGCTTTTTCGAGCCTTACCGGATAAAACATTATGTCTAAAAAATGAAACGTGTAGTGGGGGAAAAGTCGCTAAAGAACGCTTAACGATTTTATTGTGTGCCAGTATGTCCGGAGAAAAATTGATGCCTTTAGTTATTGATAAGGCAGCTAGACCTCGGTGTTTTAAAGGACTTGATATTGATAAGTTTCCTGTAGAGTGGGCGAGCAATAGTAAATCGTGGATGACACGCGACATCATGAATTCGTGGCTAGAAAAACTTGATAAGATTAATGCAACGTAAAAATCGCAAAATAGTGCTCTTCATCGATAATGCTGCTTGTCACCAACGATTAACGCTGCAAAACATTGAACTCGTCTTTTTCCCACCTAATGTTACCGCAACATCACAACCACTAGATCAAGGGATCATAAAAAATTTTAAGCACAAATAACGTAAGCTAGTTTTAATGCATTTGATATCCAACATAAGTGAAACCACAACACAGCAAGATTTGGTGAAAAAAATAGATGTTCTTCAGGCCGTAGGATGGATTGATAAAGCATGGAAGGCCGTCACAGAAAGTACCGTTGTTAACTGCTTCAGAAAAGCATCTTTTTGCAAAGATCCTATCCACTGTGAACCAACGGAAGCAGTACAGGTTCACGAAGACTTCACACAATTTGAAAGCCAATTTAATTCATGCAATTTGCAAGAATATCCTGAAATCGACTACAGCTTAGCTATCGAGGACACAAGCACTCAGGTGAGATACCGTTATGTTATCATGTTACTGTATTCGTGTTCAATGTAGGCAGTAGCGTACTGTAAATTTTGCTTGTTTACGGTGTAATGATTATCCTTAAAGTAGGTTTACTTTTTTCTTTCATATGCCCTTAGATTTCCAACCTGATCAATACTGCAACAAATGTTGATGATGATAGCGAACAAGAGGAAGAAATTGAAACTAACGAAGATACACATAATCCTTTTAACACCTACCAAAACACGCTACAAGGACTAAACGATCTTAAAATGTTTTACAAATTTATGAATGATTCTAACGGTTTAAATATGATCTGCGATTTAATTATGCACACTGAAGAACAAATTGTAAAATTAAAATTCTCTAAACAAACTAGTTTGACAGACTTTTTCAAACGGCAATAATTTTTTGTAAAAGACTGCAGTTGTATGACTTTTTATAAACTTAATAATACTGTATTTTAGTATTTTTTTATTATACAGTAGTATAGTACATTATAAACCACGTACTGTTATTTTTTCATATTTTGCTTTAAGGATCTGTTAAATAAAAATGTTAAATTGAGAAATAAATTAATTATTAGTACAGTAAAAGTAAAAGTGCATTTTCATACTTCATTTAACATTTCCTTAATTATGTTAAACAATTTTGAAAACTTTGTCACTCCCCATAGCCGGACACTCCCCTTATGCGGACAAAATGTATTTCACGGTAAGTGTCCGGACAAGGGAGGTTTCACTGTACTCAATGATGTTCAGTTTCAGTTTGAGTTGCGAACTATTGGAGTGCAGTTTGTAGTATTGTGGCGAAGTGTTATGTGTTGTACGGGACGATTGTAATACAATTGTGTTTTTTATTAGTAGACATTACTATTGCGTGTGAACGATTTTTATTTGATGTGTTGTAACAGACTGTCTTGTTAATTACAAACTGGTTAATTGTGATAATTAAAGCTGATGATTAGCGACGTAATTGGTGTCTTGTATTTTGTTTTCCACTGTACCATATGACGATCATTAGACCGTTGTAACAATACGATAAGTACTTTATTTTTAGGAAAAGCAAATAATCCATTTAAGCATCTGGAAACTTAGTTGGTAAAATTTAACTGCCTTATGTAACATTACAATAATATACAGTTATATTATACTACAACAAATACTTGACTTACAGCAGTTAACAAATTAATGAAAATATGAGACAAGAGCGCCACATATTTTGAGATAACTTCTGAAGATTGAATTAGAAAATGTAAATGTTACATCATGAATACATTTGTCTGAGTAACATATGTTCCAAACTACCAATGTTTTATTATAATATACTAGATAATAAATGTTCTACGATAATAAAACAGTACATAAAACTGTCCTGGTTATTTCTCAACAAAGCAACTATATATCCTTTAAAACAATCCTGAATATACCCACTAGTATTTTAAAAAATAGGCAAATAATGATGACTGCACTATATAAACAAATAATATTTAAGTAACGTTTCTGCAATTATCCTTTTTAAGGACAATTTCCACACACTAAAAAATGTTTTTTGACATCACATTAACCTTATATATAAAGTTAAAGTCTAACATAAAGAAGTTTATAACTTTTTTATAAACAGAGACAAAGTACTCAAGAATAAAAATCTTAATTATGTTTTCACCTAACCGTTTAAATCCATAATTTCAAATAAGGTTAAAAACTACTTTAGAAAAGTTAACATTTATGAGACTGAAGAAGCCACCTGGTTCCAGTAATTGGTCAATCAATACTGATAAATATTTGTATACACATCAGTAACATTTTAATAATTGCAATATATCTTATCTTATTCACACACACACACACACACACACTCTCTCTCTCTCTCTCTCTCACACACACACACACACACACACACACATACACACACACACACACACACACACACACACTCACTCACTCACTCACTCACTCACTCACTCACTCACTCACTCACCTATGTATGTCTCCTTCCCCCCTCTATATTTCTCTTTTCCAAACACATATATCCCTTAAAATGAAAATGTCATGATAACCTTACTTTAGATTTATTTACTGGTTCATGTGGTGGTGTTGTAATCACATCAGCTGACTTCGAAGCATCCAAAGAACTGTTACCAGAAATAGTTTTCGTGAAAATTTCATCTTCTGTCATGCGTACAAGTCTGTCACAATTCAATACAGGGGAAGACTGCACACATAAATTCACAATCTTAGTTTAATGATATCTGAACCATCAAATTCATGTCAGACATAATACTAACTCCTGTCACATATCAATAGTTCTTTAAGTACATACATTTTCTCAGCTTCACATATAATGCAATGATCTTATCGATTGTATAATATGCTTTTAAGACTGGCAATAACAGAAAAGTCAGAACGGTTTGACCACATTGTTTAGTCAAACTTCAAAATACACAATGACTGACTGCATTTTTTACTACATCTCATGCATGCCAGTGCTTCTTATGTCACACTACATTAACAATCTAGTATTTCATTACTGCTTTTATTCAGTTCGAATTTTCCTCTTGTAGTGTATTTCTGGCCTCAGCAAGATAAGACTATGATAAGCGATGTATGATACGCTATTTGTTATAACAAAATTAATTTAGCAAGTAGGCAGATGACATTACTTAAAGAAAATATTCTGATATCTTTTTTATTTCTTCTTCTGAAAAATCATAATAATGAAATATTTAATACATTTATTTCTGATACATTAAATGTGTATAATTAAATATTTCAGGATTACATAAAGCTGTTTCTTACAACAAACTATTGAAAACAAAACATATACAGAATAAGCGGTTGAGTCCTTCTAGCAATATTACAGCAGTCCTGCCCTTCTAATATAGCATTACAGATGAACATTGGTTATGAACTATAAATTGTTATGTAAAAATGACTACTAAATATAAAACTATTCTACTCTGCCAAACACTATAAGCATCTGTGTTAACACACATCAATAATTCATTAAATTATGAGCTGTGTTTTACCTTGAAAACCATTATTTTTAGATTTGTAAATATTGGTTTAGAAGCCTTTTCAATATGACTCACCACTGTCACACAAGTAAAATAAAATTAAGACTTATTTAGAACCTATATTTCACTTCTTTTGCAAGAATGAACAAATAATGCACACAGCTCTGTTTATATCTGCTCAATAAATAAAAAAAATCTCAGAGTATACAATTCATTGTTTTCCATTTGTCTGAGTTTTAACTAAATTGAAAATGTGAAAGGAAGTGATATAGCAGAGACAATAGATGCAATAAGTGTACTCAGTAAAAGTAGAGGCAATAGATGCAATAAGTGTACTCAGTAATAGTACAGACAATAGATGCAACAGGTGTACTCAATAATAAAGTCTCAATATTACAGTAAGTGGTCTTATCCAAAAAGTCAAAGCAGATCACTTTGCTAGCTTACTGGGTACTGAAATTTTCAGCTGCAATAAAGGTTGACTTACTAGTACAAGAAATGTCATGTGATAAACATTAAGAAAATGTCCATCAAGTTTAAAGATGTTAATAAGACTGTTTCCAGTATAGAGGAGTAAGGGATCATATTTGAAATAAGCAAAGAGAAGAAGACATTTAATATAGATGGGATAGGGCTAAACTTCAAGATAATCCCAGTGCTACTCTAAAGCTCAAGTACATGGATGTACATGTACATGTACATGAATACATGGATCTCATTTCCAAAGCTTAAGAAATGCATTGGAAATGGATCTCATAAGACAGTCACAGTACTCATCTGTACAAATTTTACAGTCACAGAGAAAACTGCTGGTGATTAACACGACACAGAAGCCTTGTTGTTCCAAAAATGTTAATCAGCTACCTGTGAAATCCACAGCAAACAATAAGCAGGGATGTTGTTCAAGCTGTCCAACAGGGAAATCAAAATACATGAGAAGGAGATTCAGAAGAAAGGAAGGAAGATACTACACTGTTGCTCAACAACTACACAGCACACCCAAACAAGACCATCAAACTGATGTCCTTGTCTGTGAACATACCAATGTCTTCCAGTAGATAGATTAATAGGTCACATAAAGCTTGATATGCTGCTACAAGTAACCACACTTTTTTTATACCCAATATGCTGATAATTCTATGTACAGTATAATGTCATCTAAAAAGTAAAGAAAGTCTGTAAAGTTGTTTACTTTCTGGATGACAATTTTACGTGTCGACAATATACCTGCAGATAAGAGCTATTGAAACATTGGGGAAACTGCTAAACAACGATATTCTATAAGACACCTGCAGGTTCCAGAAGAATGCCTAAGAAGACATCAGCTTCAGGACCATCTAGAACTGCTTCATTTGCTCATAAGATCTTGCTAGTGATGAATAATTTTTATATGAACAAAAGCAAACAAAAACAAAAACTTTTTAAAATAAAATAATTTTGAAATACAATGTATTGTATGAAATACAATGTATTGTATTATGTGGTAGTGTTTCATAAGTAGTCCATATTGCATAATCATCAGAACGGTATATACTGTATGGATATATTACATAAAACTGTTCATTTCCTTTGTAAGTTTCCTTAATCTAACTGCTGAAAGCCATCAGTAAACTAAACAACACTGATGTCCTAGCTATTTATTTGCACAATCAATTTCTATGATTTATTTGTACAGATACATTTTTTTTCAGTTTATGACCACTTTACAAAGTAAACATGAGCAAAGGACAATCTCCTTGTTTTCCAATTACTAGTTTAATTTATGAATAGACTTATATGAATGATTCCTAATAATTAATGAAAATAAACATAGCAGTTAGACATGTACTTTTCCATAAGTATCATATATATCAGGTAGTAGCAGATACATTTAAGGTATCTTAAACATCATAATAGCAACCCTGAAAAAAGTATGTTGTGTATATATACGCATATATTGTGTGAGAGATAGAGACCACATGGGTGTTTATAACATCTATACTTACGTTATAACATTGGGAACCTGTGCATACTTACCTCTGATCAATTGCACAGGCTGCCGTACTCGTAATCAACTTTTGATTATTAATTAATTAAACCAGCTGTAGTTATTACTAAAGGAACTTTTACATGGGGGTCTGATGATTTATTCACTCACAGTTTTAGTGTAAAGTAACGACATCTCTTTATTAAATCATTACTACAACAGCTCTACATAAATATTCCCATATAAGGTTTTCTGAATAAGAGATTACAATTTATAACAGATATTTGTAAAGAATTGGGGCCAAAACATATGGATTTATCAGTGCTAGCGTTATCCACGGATCCGGGACCTTAAACTTGTTTATGAGTTAAGCTCATTTATTTATATTCTATAATACTATTTTGGGGGGGGGGGCATTTGAAGAATGGACTTAATCTAAGCATTTGTATCAGTCAAGCTATACATATACAACAGCATTATTCGTTATTACAAATATTTTGAATTCTATAACATATTACATCTTATAATGTGGTTATCTTTAAAGTCTCTATTTATTTATTTCAACTGTCTTTAACAATTCATTGGTTAGAATTTTAATTAATCACGGAGAACAAGTCTCCGTGTCACCTGCCATATCCATCAGTTTACTCGTAGTCAGGGTCCTTGGTCCTTATGGTGTTCATCTGCGGTTGATCATAAGTGGAGTTAACTTTCCGGTTGAAGTTCTTGAAGTGGTTAGTTCATGATGAACTAGCTTGGAGGTTCTCAGAAGTCTCGTAGTTAAACATCGTTAGTAGTATAGGTGCCGTAACTGTTCTAGTTTGTTGCAGAATCGCACGTCACATTATTGTTTATAAAAGCTCTCACTTTTGGTAGCTCGTACCATATTATTTAAAACAACATAGACATCTTACCAATTAAATAAATGAGATGTCATCCCTTACACAGTTATTTATGCATTTCGGTTTTTTAACATTTAGACTTACTACCACACTAATTTGCCAATACTTTAGCTACACATTGTTGTATCGGTCTTCTAGATAAAAATATTTTGTCTTTCGCGGAGACATGGTTCAAGCGTGTGTCTTCTACGCGAGCGCTTCATCTCGACTCTCTTACTATGTTAGGAAGGGTCAGTTAATCGCGCGGAGTTTACGCGTCGCAATAAAATAGTTCCACATTTATCCTCTATTTAAAGGGTTAAAGTTTGACCTTTTAATTATCCAAAGCTATTCTTAATTACAGACTTTATTATAGTACACTACTGTGGTCTTGTTTATTTATTTAATTAATATAAAATGTACAAGTATTATTAGTTTGTTTAGGGGTCTGTATTCAAGTTAATTCCGGTTAGCGCATGTCTATGCAGGGTTAATTAACAAGGTTTTCCCTATCTGTACACTCGTATTCCTTTTTATTTTATTATTAAAACTCTTTATTAAATATTATTATAATTTTATGATAGCGATAAAATTCAGTTTAAATGTGCGATTTTATTAAAGTTTAAAATTTCTCAGCTTTTACATTACCTATTTATTAATTATTTTATTTTTAATTAATGAAATCGTCACATGTTGTCCCAGTTACGAAGAGTAGCAAGTACAACTACTTGCGAACACTTAAATAGATAAGGCACGAAATTTATTTTTGATATGTGAGAGTACTTCCTAATTGCAAACACATAGATGTGAGGGATTATCTGTTTATACCTGAAGTTACCAAAGTCATACTTCTTTATTGAAAGATGAACAAAAATAGTACAATTTGCATTTTTCCTTGTATAAGAACTCGCACGAATTTGAAAACTGATTTTGCATAATATAACAACTGAAGACTGCCATAATAAGCAGTTACGAGGGTTATTCAGAAAGTAAGGTCAGATTTCTTATAAAAAATAAACCATCACAGATTTTTTCAAAAAAATTTTTTTATTTAATTCCTTACATCTTTCTCTATTTTTCTACATAGTTTCCATTTTTGTTTAAACATTTGTCATAACGTTCTACAAGCTTTTGTATGCCGAAGTCATAGAAGTCTGCTGCCTGTGAGGATAACCAGTCTTTAACTGCTTCTTTCACCTCGTCATCTGTGGTGAAGCGCTTGCCGCTGAGAAACTACTTTAGGTAGCGGAACAAGTGAAAATCGCTCGGCGCCAAGTCTGGACTGTACGGTGGGTGGTCAATCTGTTCCCATCCAAAAGATCTGATCAGATTTTGGGTTTGAATGGCAGAATGGGGTCTGGCATTGTCATGCAGCAACAAAACTCCAGTCGTCAGAAGGCCACGTCACTTATTCTGTATTGCACGTCGAAGTTTAGTCAGGGTAGCGCAGTAAGCGGCTGCATTTATTGTTGTTCCTTGCTGCATAAACTCGACTAACAAGACTCCATGTCTATCCCAAAACACGGTTGCCATAACCTTGCGTGTTGAGATTGTCTGCTTGGCCTTGACTTTGACTGGTGATGTCGTGTGACGCCATTCCATTGACAATGTGCCGTCTCCTGTGACAATGTTCTCTAAAAGTTGATCACCTTCCTTATGATATCGGTCCAAAAAATCAAGAGCACAAGCCATTCTTTTCATTTGGTGTTCCTCAGTAAGCAGCCTGGGAACCCAACGTGAGCACAATTTGTGAAATTGCAAATTTTCAGAGACAATTTTGTGCAAAGTTGTTCTACCCACATTCGGAAATTCCAATGCTAAAGTTGAAATTGTGAATCGCCGGTCTTCACGAATTTTTTGGTCCACGGCATTGACCAAATCTTCTGTGATCACTGATGGTCGGCCTGATCGCGGTTCATCATGGACATTTTTCCATCCGTCTTTGAAAGCTCTCACCCACTTACGCACTTTGCTGTCACTCATCGCATTGGGGCCGTACACTTCACTTATCTGTTTGATGAATTTCCGCTGGTGAAACGTTCCTTGCTGTCAAAAACCGAATCACTGAACGTATTTCACAGTCGGCGGGCTGATCAATTGTTTTAAACATTTTGAACTGACACTATAAACAGCACACTGCAACAATACCAATGCAAATGGCGTCGTTTGACGCGCAAGGCATGCCGGGAGTTGGTGCGCATGCGCGTTTCAATGTTCGCGCATCATTCGATTAGCTACGGCGATTCGGACCTTACTTTCCGAATAACCCTCGTACATTACCTTGTCTTTCACGATTCTTTTGTTTTATTACTTTTAATTATGTATTTACTAACTTTATACTAATTATTCTAATATTTTAAATTATTGTTGTATGTTTTGATTTTATTAAATATTTATATTTCATTCAATGCATTTTTACTAAATTACTAAATACGCTTACCAATTATAATTTTTAACACAGATACAGACATTTAAACATGCGTGTGCATGTTTTATATACAAAAAACTGTCAAAATATTATTATACAAATGACTATAAAATATATATTCTTGTACAAAATATTTATTTAATTATTCTTATTTTATCATGTTTATTTACTACATTTTGTAAAGTACTAAATACAGTATATTTACTAAATTATTAAAGTATATCAACTAAATTTGTTGTATAAATAAAGTAATTTACAGCAAACACACATCAGTTATATATATTTGCCTTTGGCTTTTTTTAATTAGTTAAGTTTTGTAACATGAGACATAGTCTTGAGAAACTTTCCAACATCACCCTCTTCTTCGAACCTTTACTGCTCCTTGCAATTCTTCCATCCAATTCAGTACACTTTTTCTTTCTTTTTGTACTTTCCAAATTTAACTCCATCCTTACACTGTTCTGAGTAGATTTCTCAGCCTCAGATTATAAACATTTGATAAGGTTATTTATTCTTTGATACGATCATCCATTGTGGCTGTTTTTTACGATGTCCTTGCATTATTCGTTCTATGACTTCAGCAGTAGCACCTAATATCATAAAATTTAGTATGCCTGAGAATTACACTATAGTCACAAAATGAATACATATTTAGTTAAGTGTTTTTTAAAACACAACAGTGCAGTTCCCGCTTAATGTTTCGGACTACTGATTATGATGTTATGGTGATCGCAATTGGGACATTAAATATCGTAAGATAACCCTGTTGATAATGGTGAACATAAATGGGATGACTTTAACGGTTTTTGCAGCTGGTACTGGTTGCAAGTGGAAGGACCCAACCACATATTACACTAGCACTTTTTTTTATAAGAAAAGGTATATGGACGGTCCAAAATAAGGGCTACCAATACTTACTCATATGTTTCTTATACATACTTGTAAGTTCAAAATACAATGAATTATATTATTAAAATTGTGGGATAAGAAACATCATAGTAAGAAACACACACACACACACACACACACACACACAATGACATGAACCATTCATGCCAGCTATAGTTTTTATGAGCTCTTCTTTTTTTTTTTTAATAACATGAAAATATGAAGACCAGATGATTATTATTTATACTGGTTTATCTTAAATCCTGATTTACTTGAAGAGTAAACTCTTAATCCACATTTCAAGAGTGTGACAGTCATCATTTTCATGAGTTTCATACTGTATGCCTAATACTTAAACGTCATGACTAGCCCCGCTTATTGGTGCGGCAAATATAACTTAAGTGGAATTGTGCTCCACGTTTGGATGCGCCAAATAATACTTAAACGAGGTTTGCACCACGTTTTAGGCGTCCAAATATAACTTAAACGGAGTCTCAATCTGTTTATTTGGCGTTAAATTTGTAACTAATTAAGTTTATATTATTTGATGTAATAATATTTGTGTTTAAAATGTATAATATGCTGGGCACCAGAGATGTTATGTGATCTCAGGGGTTTTTTGAATAAAAACTCTGCAGTTAAGATGCTAATAACTCTTAATTATTACTAATTTTTGTAAGACACACACAAAAATATATATATTCATTTCATCTGATTGAGAAACATATCTCAATCTATTACTTCAAGAACTAATAATTCAATCATAAATCTAAGCACATAAAATACATAAATCAAGACTTCGTTATTACTTGTCTATCTTACTATAATTGTTGCATTTATGAGTTTCAAACTAGAAAAACATATATATTGTACTGTAATTATACTACAGGTATTGTAATTAAGATCTGTACCTACTGTTATTATGTTTTTTTATTTACCAGTACATGTCAAGAAACTCTTTCTCTCAGGGTTAATGATTACTAAGTTATTTGATCGTATTTACGATTGTATCTATTATTTCTTTTCTTTAAACCAACCCAGATTCAGTTAATATGTAGTATTTTGATAATTAACCATGTAAAAAATAAATAACATACTAATGTAACTTAACCGTCTCTGAATTCTTCCAGCTGCCACGGGTTCACTTCTGGTTGTTGTTTACCTTTTTTCAAAAGCAATATTAGGTTTGGGCAATTGTTTCTTCACCCAAATTTCGTATTGCTCTCACCGCTGAATGCCGCTCTCCAGGACTACTTGCAACACAGATGTCTCCTCGGAACACTTAATGATCCTTTATGGCCACTTAAACTCTTCTCCAGTCCAAGATGTTCCTCTTCTGTTTTGTTCTATCAAGGATACTGTTATATTTCTCGTATTATTATTTATTTATTAAATATTATAATTAAACTCTGGTATCACGATTCAAAATCCTTTACTTTATTTTCTTTTCCATGTTACATTAACTTTGATCATGTACAAATGTTATTTTTATGAAATTAGACTCTTCAGGTATTTACTATGAGATATATAATTTTAGAATTATAACGTTACTCTTAATGCATTTAATTTTAGACTAATAACGTTTCTTTTCTCAGATATAATTGAAGACTACCTCATTTCCTTCATCACTATACAATACAATATTTTAACAATTTAACAATTTGCCACTATGATAATTCCCTAATTTATTTACATCTGTTTATCATATACCTATTAAAACATATATCATTTTTCTATTTCTTATTAAACATCTTTATTCTACCTCTAATATTCATAATTCTATTGGTTATTTATTAAATTATAATTTTATTACTCTTTACTCTTCTTATAACATTCATTTCAATTTCATATATTATTTTCTGAACATATAACTAAATATGGTTTTATATCATATAGGAATCAACCTCTATGTTGACTGAGTAAGTCGATATTCCCAATGTTTCCTGTTTACATTCAATACAAAATCTGCATCCTTTTTCTTTTAAAATTTATTATCTCCCTATTATGTACTGTGTGCATTTTAACAGCAGTACAATATATATATATATATATATATATTGTCACGACACAAATAGCCAACCCCGTACCAGAGATAAAAAATATATTTATAATTGTAAAAAAAAATACTTCTTATCAAATGAACTGATTGATTTTAAATAAAAGTATAAGGAATATAACACGACAATACGACGACCTTAACCCAACCCAAGTGATTGAGACAAAGACATAAACATAAAGAAGGGAACCACGGAACATACTTAGTAAAATGTAAATATTTTAAAGTGATTGAGACAACAACCCAAACATAAAGAAGGGAACCACAAATAAACAACGAGGATAAGAAAATAATAAACCTAAGCCACAAGGAAACAAGTTTATGGGTTTAAATGACCCCAAAAATGTCCAAAGAAACGGATGAAAGGACCTAATATAATAAACAAACAAGGAAAATGAAGAAGGAGGGAGACGAGCAAAGGTGAAAACCAAGAATGGTTCACCAACACAAGTAAAATAGCACTCAACAAGAGCATTGAAACCAAAACAAGGGTTATCAGGAGGAAGGAGAGATAACGGTTACTACCCATTAAAAAGGCAACCAGAAACCACAAATTAGAATTGTTATTAGTCAGTAAGTATTAGTTATTAAGTATTAATTGTCATTAGGATTAAGTCATGAAAGAGAAATAAGTATAGGGGTCACCCACTATCAAACCAATGATATAAACAGTGATATAGTGTAATAGTGTAGGTGTAAGAACCCCAAAGTGAAGTGTGACACTAGTGAAATTGTAATTAACAATAAGTGATTTACAAGTGAAGGTAAGGTAAAAGTTGGAAATAAACAGTGCATAGATAACTGATAAATAAGTAGTATTAAGAGTGAACTATAGTATAAGGGATAGAAAAACACTAGAAGTGATAATGACTTTTTATTTAAAAAGATGTTCAATAGAGTTAAGTTAATTATAGCCAGTAGTAAGTAAAAAGGGAGGATTCCAGAATAGAATAAATTGAAGGTGTTACCATGGAGGGAATATAAAAATTGTTTAGAGATTGAGAAGTCAAAAAACTAACAAAGATACCTAATTTATAAAGGACTATTATTAATTTAATAACAAGTGATGTTATTTATCACAACACAAATAATATGTGTTATAAACTAAAAAATTAGCAAATAAGGATAAGTTAGGAGTGAGTGATGATATTTCTTAATCAAAACAATAACTCTAATAACTTATAAAAAATTGTGTTCATGTTATTGTTAGAAGAGGATATGGCTGAATGCAATGTGCAGTCCATAAACCTAATGTTATATTTTTAAGATTGAAATAAGGAGAGCAATATTGAATAATAAACAAAACACCTACAGACTCAAAACACAACACAACTAATAAAAATAACAAAGTAAGCCCAATAGGCTGAACCAAAATGTGATTTGAACGAAATAAGTAAATTATTATAATGGCTACTTAGGCCTAGAAAAAACATAACTGTCAGAAACAAACAAACAAAGATTATAACAAATTGAATCAGAATTTAGAAAATCTGAGGTTAAGGAATCACCAAGGATAAATTGTAGATCATTTATAACACAAAATATTGTAATAGGCATTATTATATAAAAAGAAATGTAATTAACAAGCATTAACATAATTGTAAAAACTTAAAATCTGAAAATACCCAAGCTTGTGGGGTATCAAAATAATCTATGAACGAGAATAAATACTATAGTGACAATATTTATTAACCAGGAAGGAAGATGGAGGAATAACAGTAATCAGAAGATATACGAAGGATTCGAAGTTTCGATAACAATACATCAACTCAAAATAAGCCTATTCGAAAAATACCGTTACTATGGAAACAGCGGTTGTTGACAGAAAAATACCATTAGAAATTAGTAGAGAGAAAAAAAGAAGCGAAGCGTTACCAAGCCATACAGATGCAGAAGTTCGGAAGAAAGTTTTTTCAGTGTAAATCATGAAAATAATAGTATAAAGTTGCTGAAAACTAATCGTCAAAGAAGCAGATGACCACTGCAACCAATATTACAAGACCCAAGACCTGAATAAACGGAAATTATCCATAAATAGAACGTCCAAACACAAGACGAAAGGACGCCACAATTTAATGAAGCCCAAAATCCAAGAAAACTGATTTTATGCAGCCAATTCCTATCTCGAACCAACTACAAAGGCCTATACACGTCGAATTGTTAAGTACTATCCAATTATTTATTTTCCACCAACCCTAATCACTTTAAATAATTTTGAAAGGTAAAATTACCACACTATAAAGATAGTATTTCTCTTTCATAGAGTATTTAAGCAAATTAAAACATAATGAAACTTTGTTAACATAAAATAACCTAAGAATTGAACACGAACTTACAGAACACTTTTACAACACAACACCACAGATTGTAACAGCACACTTTATCTTTCATGTACATTTAGATTAAGGTAATTTGTATTTTTTATTGTAACCATTGTAGTTCTCTAACTCATAGTCAAAAGAATCCACGGATTTTTGAAACCAAAACTGTAATAAGCCTAACGTAAACAGACGCTAGGTTAAATGGTTTCTAAATTAATTCGCCACCCTGAAAATAAGATCTCATGTAATCAAACGATAATTATTTTGTAGTAATTGTAAATGTTTCCAGTTATCACCATTAAAAAAATATTCATTACAGGGAGTAACAAGCGTTATCATTTCTTAGGGAGTGCTATATAATAATTACTTGTATTGAAGAATAAATTGTAGCAGTAAGCTAGTTGCCAGTTATTCGTCAGAAGCGACGATTGAGACGGCTGTGCGAGCGGGAACGATTTGAATACACCAACCCGCTACGCTGATAACTTGTTCAAATACAGTTTTTAGTTGTTTTGTAAAACGACTTGGCGCCACCCGGGATTATTACACCCCCTAAGAATAACAGGTAAGGTTACTGCCGTAATATACAGGTGATCAGAACTACGCTACGAACATCGCTAGCCACCAAAATTACTGTAACGACCCAGTGCGAGGCGAACGCACTAATCATCCAAAACACATTATTTTATGTACACATTTTGCAGGTACGCAACCATTCAACTCGTTACAAATTGGCGACCAACCGGTGAGGCCGTAAAAGAAGGTCAACGGCGGCTATGAAGAGACATTCAATGTTTACTAGGACAGACAAACAGAAAGAAATTGAAGGGGAAGGCCAGCCAGAAGAGATGGAAGAAATTGAAGAAATAATCGGGGAGTTAGTCGAAGAGGACGCTCAGGAAAACCAACCAGAAAATCCAGTTCAACCAGAACCGGAAGTGGAAGTAATGGTAGGGGACCAACCTAGCAAACCCACTCAGAAAGAAGACCTGAGCACACAGGAAATGCTCAGGAGAATGATGGAACAAATGTACCAAGACAAGGAAGAGAGAAAACAAGAGAGAAGACAAGACAAGGAAGAATTGAATAAAAAATTAGAGTCAAATCAAGAAGGATTGAACAAAAAATTAGAATCATTGCAAGCGGGAAGGAGAGAAGACAAGGAGGAATTGAATAAAAAGTTAGAAAAACTGGACCAAAACAATGAAGAATTGAATAAAAAATTGGACCAAAATAAGGAGGAATTGAAGAAGCAATTCAAGGAGGACTTAGAGATCCTGAATAACAAAATGGAAAACAACCGAGAGGCGTTAGAAGAGAAGAGTGAGGAGTTGAAGAGACAAATAACAAAGGATCTTGGAGTGTTAAATGACAAGATTGAAAACAACTGGGAAACACTCCAAAAACAATTGAAGGAAGAAGGGGAGAAATCAAAAGATGAATGGAGGCAACAGTTGGCGGAGTGCAAAAATGAAATCAAACAGACTATCACTGAGACGAACGAATCAATAATACACGTCCAGGAAGAGTTGACAGAAAAAATAAATCACGTCCAAGAGGAAGGAACTCTCAGGATCCAAGAAATACAGAAGACCACCACCGATGAGTGTAACAAAAATAAACAGGAGGTGCTCCAAGAGCTGAAGGAGAGGCACAAGGAAATCCAGACTGATGTCAGCGAACGCGTTGAAAGGGTATACACCACCATCAACCAGATTGACGAGAAAACGCAAGAAAATAAAGAAAAAATTAGAGAAATCAGTCAGAAAGAGAAGCAGATGCAAGAGGAACTGGACGCTTTGAGGGAAAAGCCTTGCAGTAGTACTCACATATTTACGAATGAAAATAGGGAAGTGATCAACTTCAAGAGTTACCGAAGAAACCCCATAGAGTTTCTGAAAAGGGTGGAGGAGCTCATCGAGAGGAACAGAGACACCAGATGGACAACGGTGAGAAGTCTCATCGACGAGATGTTTCGAGACACAAATGACAATTGGTGGACAGCCACACGACCAGAAATCAGAAGTACGCAAGAATTTAAAACGTTGTTTCGTGAAAAGTACTGGTCGGAGTCGACCCAAAATGTAGTGAGGAACGATATAAGCAACGGGAGATATGAGCCACAGGCTGGGCATACATTAACGTCTTACTTCTTGGGCAAGGTCTGCCTAGCCCGAAATCTCGAACCAAGGATACCCGAAGAATCCCTAGTCATCCAACTGGGATATCACTACGAAGACGCCATACAGAGGGCCAGGAGACAGGGACAAATAAAGACCATACAGGGAATGGCCAACTTGCTGGAAGACCATGAAAACGATAGCCAGTACAAGAAGAATCGTGTGATCAACCAAAGGTACAACCGGGGGAATGAAAGTTACAACGTGCCAAGCCACAACTTACCCTATAGTAATACCCAGAACAACTACCGGAACATAATGAATCGTAACCCAAATAATTACCCAGGGGACCAACCATTCCATCGGAATCAACCCAACTACAATCAAGGTAACCAACCGACCAACAGAGATCATCCGAGTTACAACCAGGGGAACCAACCAAATAACAGAAATGCACAAAACTCTAGTGCACCGAATGATCACAACGGGGGGATAGAACAAGGTAGGAATACAAATGGCCACCCAAATAATCACAATTACTATGGCAACCGGAACGACCCGAATTACCCATATAACAGAGGAAACGGGAGTAACCAAAATAGGGGTGACATGAGGCGTCAAGTCAATTTTATCAGCGGGAGGAGACAGAACAACCATCGGCGATATAGTCCCATTAGAACCAGCACAGTTTACAACAATTCCCAAAATGACAACCAGCAAGCTACGGGAACAAGAACAATAGAACCACCTCGGAATGAAAATAACCGCCGACAGGAACCCAACACCAACCAAAATAATGGCGAAAATTGGGTGACAGTCCATGAGAATCCGGGTTTTTCAATAATGCGTAATACGGCAAGTAATGACGAAGGACGCCGGACACAGCGGGTAAACTATTGCCAGACATCTCAACCATCAATCACCATAGAGGATGAAGAAGAAGAGACGGCCGATAGGTGGAATGCCTAATGAACCATGATCAATGAAACTATAATAAACAAACTCTACTCCTTCATTAATGTCGAAACAAAAAAGAAATTAATGATTATCCAGAATAAATGTCACCCATCAGACATTTGAAGGAGAAGAGGAGCAAGACAACAAAGAGTGAAAAATATAAGAGAAGGCAATAATGAAGGAAAGAAAAGGAGAAGTCGACTTACAAAAATATAATTAACAAGGTCCAACATATAATAATATGCATGACCATATGTCAACACAAAGGACAATGGAAACAACACTTATGAGATAAGTAATATAACCACCAAAAAAGTAAAAGGAGTGTACAATCAAGCTTCCATAAAGAAGTTCTATGAAGAAAACTAAATAACTGGAACACGATCATCCAGAATAAGTGTGACTATCATACACTTGAAGGAGAAGAGGTGCATAATAACGAAGTGTCGAACAAAAAGGAGAAGGCTATAATATGGAATGGAAATGATAATATAATAAATCCACAACTGTGAGAATTGAATTGATACCGAAATAAAATTATATATATAATAAAATGTACGGCCATATGTCATCACGAAGGACAAGTAACTGTAAATAAAATACAGATACCAAAATTCAAAAATTATGTGAGAACAACTTGCAACAACATTTCGATGACTTATGAGGCCTAAAATAAAAATAAAAAATATCAAAACAAAGGAATGAGATACATAAATTCCTACTAAGTAAAATCAACTTACAATATATTAAAAAGTTGAAGTGTGAAGTATATGAAATAATTAAACAAAATGTACCAAAATAGGAATACGCTACACAAATTCCTATGGTGTAAGAAAATTAACTTACAAAGAATTAATACAAACTGAAATATACGAAAATAAAATCAGACCAAACCTGATAAGATAAGTACATTAAATTATAATAATGAATCAAAGATATTTATCTGTAAAATAAAAAATCTAAACTGGTACAAAGAAAGAGAAGTTATGTATGAATCAAATATACAAGCTATGGCTAAAGCAAAATATTGCTAATTAACTGAGAAAAGTATACCAATGTCTAAGATAATTAAAATGATCACAATGAGAATTGAAAACCGAAACATGAAAAGTTAATGATGAAATTAACATATAAATAAATAAAAAAACAATCAATGTATGAGCAAATGATAGTATATTGTTAAGGTACAGCGGAAGGAAGAATGAGTAAAAGGCCAAAGTGATCTAAAAATAAACCACAAGGTGGACAATCCCAAAATATATTATTATTATTAAGTCACAAGTTGACAAAAAAGGTATTTATGATTGACTGTTGAAAAGTCCAGCAATCAAATAAACTGAGCAGAGATGACGTGCCTCTGGTCTCAGAAAAATGAGTAGTAATGGGAGAAACCAGCTACTAAAGTTAGGGAAAAAATTGTGTATAAGGGAGAACACACCAATGGAAATAAAAAGAAAAACAGATCCAAATAAAATGGAATGAATTCAGTAAGAAGAGAAATAAAGAATGGAGAAACGATCAAGAAAGAAAAGGAAAAAGGTTATGTATAACTGATAATTTCATAAAAAACTATACTAGTGTTTTATCAAAATGATCAATTTTAAAGGAGAGGCATTATGTCACGACACAAATAGCCAACCCCGTACCAGAGATAAAAAATATATTTATAATTGTAAAAAAAAATACTTCTTATCAAATGAACTGATTGATTTTAAATAAAAGTATAAGGAATATAACACGACAATACGACGACCTTAACCCAACCCAAGTGATTGAGACAAAGACATAAACATAAAGAAGGGAACCACAGAACATACTTAGTAAAATGTAAATATTTTAAAGTGATTGAGACAACAACCCAGACATAAAGAAGGGAACCACAAATAAACAACGAGGATAAGAAAATAATAAACCTAAGCCACAAGGAAACAAGTTTATGGGTTTAAATGACCCCAAAAATGTCCAAAGAAACGGATGAAAGGACCTAATATAATAAACAAACAAGGAAAATGAAGAAGGAGGGAGACGAGCAAAGGTGAAAACCAAGAATGGTTCACCAACACAAGTAAAATAGCACTCAACAAGAGCATTGAAACCAAAACAAGGGTTATCAGGAGGAAGGAGAGATAACGGTTACTACCCATTAAAAAGGCAACCAGAAACCACAAATTAGAATTGTTATTAGTCAGTAAGTATTAGTTATTAAGTATTAATTGTCATTAGGATTAAGTCATGAAAGAGAAATAAGTATAGGGGTCACCCACTATCAAACCAATGATATAAACAGTGATATAGTGTAATAGTGTAGGTGTAAGAACCCCAAAGTGAAGTGTGACACTAGTGAAATTGTAATTAACAATAAGTGATTTACAAGTGAAGGTAAGGTAAAAGTTGGAAATAAACAGTGCATAGATAACTGATAAATAAGTAGTATTAAGAGTGAACTATAGTATAAGGGATAGAAAAACATAGAAGTGATAATGACTTTTTATTTAAAAAGATGTTCAATAGAGTTAAGTTAATTATAGCCAGTAGTAAGTAAAAAGGGAGGATTCCAGAATAGAATAAATTGAAGGTGTTACCATGGAGGGAATATAAAAATTGTTTAGAGATTGAGAAGTCAAAAAACTAACAAAGATACCTAATTTATAAAGGACTATTATTAATTTAATAACAAGTGATGTTATTTATCACAACACAAATAATATGTGTTATAAACTAAAAAATTAGCAAATAAGGATAAGTTAGGAGTGAGTGATGATATTTCTTAATCAAAACAATAACTCTAATAACTTATAAAAAATTGTGTTCATGTTATTGTTAGAAGAGGATATGGCTGAATGCAATGTGCAGTCCATAAACCTAATGTTATATTTTTAAGATTGAAATAAGGAGAGCAATATTGAATAATAAACAAAACACCTACAGACTCAAAACACAACACAAATAATAAAAATAACAAAGTAAGCCCAATAGGCTGAACCAAAATGTGATTTGAACGAAATAAGTAAATTATTATAATGGCTACTTAGGCCTAGAAAAAACATAACTGTCAGAAACGAACAAACAAAGATTATAACAAATTGAATCAGAATTTAGAAAATCTGAGGTGAAGGAATCACCAAGGATAAATTGTAGATCATTTATAACACAAAATATTGTAATAGGCATTATTATATAAAAAGAAATGTAATTAACAAGCATTAACATAATTGTAAAAACTTAAAATCTGAAAATACCCAAGCTTGTGGGGTATCAAAATAATCTATGAACGAGAATAAATACTATAGTGACAATATTTATTAACCAGGAAGGAAGATGGAGGAATAACAGTAATCAGAAGATATACGAAGGATTCGAAGTTTCGATAACAATACATCAACTCAAAATAAGCCTATTCGAAAAATACCGTTACTATGGAAACAGCGGTTGTTGACAGAAAAATACCGTTAGAAATTAGTAGAGAGAAAAAAAGAAGCGAAGCGTTACCAAGCCATACAGATGCAGAAGTTCGGAAGAAAGTTTTTTCAGTGTAAATCATGAAAATAATAGTATAAAGTTGCTGAAAACTAATCGTCAAAGAAGCAGATGACCACTACAACCAATATTACAAGACCCAAGACCTGAATAAACGGAAATTATCCATAAATAGAACGTCCAAACACAAGACGAAAGGACGCCACAATTTAATGAAGCCCAAAATCCAAGAAAACTGATTTTATGCAGCCAATTCCTATCTCGAACCAACTACAAAGGCCTATACACGTCGAATTGTTAAGTACTATCCAATTATTTATTTTCCACCAACCCTAATCACTTTAAATAATTTTGAAAGGTAAAATTACCACACTATAAAGATAGTATTTCTCTTTCATAGAGTATTTAAGCAAATTAAAACATAATGAAACTTTGTTAACATAAAATAACCTAAGAATTGAACACGAACTTACAGAACACTTTTACAACACAACACCACAAATTGTAACAGCACACTTTATCTTTCATGTACATTTAGATTAAGGTAATTTGTATTTTTTATTGTAACCATTGTAGTTCTCTAACTCATAGTCAAAAGAATCCACGGATTTTTGAAACCAAAACTGTAATAAGCCTAACGTAAACAGACGCTAGGTTAAATGGTTTCTAAATTAATTCGCCGCCCTGAAAATAAGATCTCATGTAATCAAACGATAATTATTTTGTAGTAATTGTAAATGTTTCCAGTTATCACCATTAAAAAAATATTCATTACAGGGAGTAACAAGCGTTATCATTTCTTAGGGAGTGCTATATAATAATTACTTGTATTGAAGAATAAATTGTAGCAGTAAGCTAGTTGCCAGTTATTCGTCAGAAGCGACGATTGAGACGGCTGTGCGAGCGGGAACGATTTGAATACACCAACCCGCTACGCTGATAACTTGTTCAAATACAGTTTTTAGTTGTTTTGTAAAACGACTTGGCGCCACCCGGGATTATTACACCCCCTAAGAATAACAGGTAAGGTTACTGCCGTAATATACAGGTGATCAGAACTACGCTACGAACATCGCTAGCCACCAAAATTACTGTAACGACCCAGTGCGAGGCGAACGCACTAATCATCCAAAACACATTATTTTATGTACACATTTTGCAGGTACGCAACCATTCAACTCGTTACTATATATATATATATATATATTGTAAAGAAACCTATATATGTTGCGTTGTTATTATTTATTACGAGTGTAATACGGTTGCGTGTTTATCGTTAATTCAACACACGTTGAATTCACCAATTTGTTACCAATTCAATCTGTTTATAAGGAAAAGTATTTATTATGTGGTGGATATTATTCGGTTGTTGATTATAGACCTGTGTTAATTAATTATCAAGTGTTTTACCAGAGAAAAACGCTATATTATGGGTATTATAATGAATAATCCAGTATTTTTCTCCAACCCTAGTCCCTCTGTATTATCTAAATTGAAAGAGCGGAATATGAAGAGAATAAGTTAGTTCTCCATTCTCCCGTATTCACCAGCTGTCTGCAATCGAGCGCTGTTATTAATGAATGACCCGTTCTTATAGGTTAAGTTGTTCCACTTGACGTTTTTATCACTTTCTTTCTCTGTAAATTACACCCTAATCGAAATACAATAACTATTCTACAATAACACAGAACATCGTCAAATACAAGAAGGATTCTTTATTTTATATTATTTTAAATTTTCAACAGTTGCTTTCTTCGGTTATTAGAGCATCATATCGATCATACAATACTGAATCGATTTGTTAGTGAATTCGTGGTTTATGTTACAATTCAATTATAATTTTCAGTTTATCTCTTATCCCAGGGTACATGTAATTCTTTTAACTAATGTAACTAATGTAAGGCCAGGTAATGCAAATTCAGGTTACTAGGTATTACAATTTAAATTAAAATCTTATTATATAAAGTACTAGCAGAATACCCGTGCTTCGCTATGGAGTTTCACGTTGTACGTAATGAAAATGTTAGTTTAATTAATAAAGTTCAATTAAAGTAGGCTTCTTAAAAATAAATAGCTGTTGCCCACAACTTCGTTCGCGTGGTCTTCAATTTAATGCGATAATATATTTAGAACAGAATCTATTCTATTGGGTTGCCATAGTAACCAGATCTAATAGTGTTTTAAGACCGCAAAGGACCCCCCCAGAGGATCGTATCGAAAAAAAAACCTGTCCTATGTTGGTTCTCCCGTTGCGTAAAATATTTGTGCCAAGTTTGGTTGAAATCGGTCCAATGGTTTAGGTGGAGACGTGGAAGACCCCAAAGAACCCCCCCCCAAAAGACCACATCGAAAAAACACCTATCCTATGTTGGTTCTCCCATTGCGTAAAATATTTGTGCCAAGTTTGGTTGAAATCGGTCCAGTGGTTTAGGAGAAGATGTGGAAGACCCCAAAGAACCCCCAAAAGGACCCCATCGAAAAAACACCTATCCTATGTTGGTTCTCCCGTTGCGTAAAATATTTGTGCCAAGTTTGGCTGAAACCGGTCCAGTGGTTTAGGAGGAGATGTGGAAGACCCCAAAGAACCCCCCAAAGGACCCCATCGAAAAAAATACAGAAACCTTCGCGGGCGTGAGCACAACAACTCACCGAAGTTTCATCGCAATCGGATGAATGGTATAGGAACGCATACGGGACAAACAAAGAAACATTCATTTTTATATATAAGATGTAAACTATACCACTTACTTGACATAAACTGTGATAGCTAAGCTAATGTACAACATATATGTATTAATTATACACATAAATGTTCCTCGATAGACACTCTATCTATTGGCGAAAACTTGAATAAAATCAGTTAAGTACTTCCTGAGATTAGCGATTTCAAACACAGAGAGAAAACGGACCGACTTTACTTTATACTATGTATAGATTAACATAAGCAGGGTTTTACCAAACGTTTACAAGCTACTCATCCAGGCCGTGTTCCAGTTAACGATGTCAGATCTAAGAGTGATGAAGAATGACGAAAATATTTCCAACTCCGGCTTCTCAATAAAGGTTGTGATTAGTGTCCCGGGCTGTAATGGAAAGTTCTGTTCTTGATCTTCGCTGATTTTCTCGTTTCTTGTGGTTACAGGTCCCAACGGAATTAGTGTAGTATTAAGTTCTTGCTCTGCAGTCAAAAGTGAGGTTCAGTAGGTAAATTTCATTCTCTTTAATTTTTTGTTGTAGGGTATTTATTCACTTCAACTTCTCCCGGTCTGGATTATCTGCATTTATTTATGGTTTCTTGTATAACTCATTTGGTGGTGAGTTTAGTTCATTTTTCTTAAGGTTTTTTATGTGAATTTTGTAGATAGGTTGTTTATTCTCAAAGTGATAATTTAGGAAGTCATCCAATCCGTCTTTTTTATTTATTGTTTATAATTTAACACTGATGTGTAATAATTTTATTCATGAGGTTTTGTGGTTTTCTGGCGATTTTTTAATGACTGAACTGTCCTCGTTTACATATAACAATTGAATGTCTAAATCAACAAGATTTCTTGCATTTTGTTGCCTTAACAACCATTGCTTATTCTGTCATTGGATAATATCTGTTATCCTAGAGCCAGAAATATGAAATATTCTTACACTTATTTAATAAAATACTCCCTGCTTGGAATTACATTAAATCACATAAAACTTTCACTTAATCTGCCTTATTAAACCATATACATTTTACTACCTTTTCTTCTTAATTGACTTATTTTAAAAGGTATTAATTTCCTTTTACAAAATACTGAATTTAGGCCTATTGGTATTATTACAGGTGTTATAATTTTTTGTTTTTAATTTAATTTTTCTTACCTGACCTACTGTACAAAGAGTCACTGGCTTATGGCCACTTATATCAATTTTAATTTCCTGGTTTCAATTCATTATTGTTATTTAGTTCATCATTAAACCCTTCATTGGTTTTTAACATAATTATAATGACCACTTGCCAACTTATTAACACTTATTGTCTTCCTGGCCAAGTTTACAAATATTATTTTAAACATCTTCATTAATTATTTAAAGTAAATACATTTAACATAATACCATACATAATAAATGTACTTGTATTTAATTATTTAAATACAAGTTTAACATGAATGAAATGATTACCCATTACTTAGTACTTCCTTAAAGCAACGGCTCCACACTTACTACACACAAAACATAAAATAAATATCATGTAAACACTATATCATGATACAGTACAACAACAAGTACATTTTATAAAACATTAAATATTAATTGAACAGTATGTTATACTCAACTCCTACACATTAAACTCATCCCATTAGACACAGTGTTTATAGTTTACATCTTATACGGCTCATTACATATTTTATATTTAGGTACACCTTCAATGTTTTATTACCTAGTAACCTTACTAGAGGTACCCTCAATGCATTTTTTAGGTGAGATTGGCCCTCTTGTATTTAATTATGACATACTTTGGGCATTGTTTTCAGTCATGTTGAAGTTTTTATGTAACGTCGGGAACCTCAACTTTGTTACGTTACAATATATATATATATATATATATATATATATATACATATATATATATATATATGATTGGTATCTTAATTTAATTGGTATCTTATTTTAATTCCATGATTTACCAAATGCTTAGGATCCCATTAAATAACACAGAAAGAAACAAAGAAAGAAAAATTATCCAACAAATAGCAGTTAAAAATGGATACAAAATAAAAACTATTAATAAATTAGAAAATAAAATTAAACATAAAATCACTAATAAAATTCCTAAAAACACTACATTTAAAAATTCATCTATTAATAACAATATAAAATATACAACCTTCACTTATTACGGAAATATAACTCAAAAACTAAATAAAATATTTAAAGATACTAGAGTCAGCTGCATGGAACTAGTATCGTCAAGGTCACACCGCTTACTTACAGCGTTGCCACTAAGCAACAGTTTCCCTTTCTTCCGAAAAATGCTACACTATACACTTACTTTCTAGTAAGTAAGCCTACTTAATGTAAAGAATATAACAAAGTGAGAAAGTTTGTAATACATGCATTAGAGTACATTGTTACATTGTCAATAATTGTTAATAATAATTACATCACAATTAATATATTGTTAATAATTAATTAACAATTAATTTCCGTATCTTATACATAACATTCAATTCGACGCGTCAGCTATAGTTTGTTTGAACGAATTTTATACGCATCCTGTGTCTTAAGCTTGCCCCATTTAATTATTGAAGACACCGCACTATTCGTGACTCAGAAAAATATTCTATTTTTATTTCCTGCGCTGCTTATTAATTAAGTAAAAAAATTAGAACTATACTATAAGATGTTACATGCACAAGTAGCATAAAAATAATGGTATGTATAAACGTGAAACGAATTGGATTTCTTAAGAAAATAAGGATAATTTTATAAACAACAAATACAAATGTCTCATGAAATAAATTTAAAATTCCTTATTTATTTATATATATATATATTTTTTAACTTAAATCTTTAAATATAGAATTTAAATTTATAATTCTATATTTTATGCATTGTCCTTACTAATTTTATAATTAAAATTTTCCTTATTTTATGAACTATAGAATTCCTTATGACTATTATAAATAAGCAGTATGTTGAAAAACTCACCTTAAATAGGGTTAGTCACACAATTATCACTTTGCAAAGTGATAGCACAGAGCACATTCATAACACTCCTGAAGAAAACACGCACACACAGTTTTTTATGTTTCAATAAAAATAGAAAATACTACGCTTCGCTATAGACACGTTTACCACCTATATACACTTTTTAACACTCCTGCCTTATTCGTCTTCGGATTCACTGGACTCAGGTTCGCTGTCACTACTCACACGTAAGTGTATGATGAAGGGCTCCACTGTGGTGTCTCTCGTGCACTGCTTTGAGTAATCGGCTTCTTGTAGTGCCTCCGCATGTCTTACGCACTTCTCCCAGTCTTCCTGAGTTATCCTGTCCAAAGCTTCGTGTGCAAGTTGTTCAATATCGGCCAATCTGAAAGTCGTATTCTTGTTTGCAACATACCGTTTAACTTGGGCCCATATCAGCTCGATCGGATTATACTGACAATGATATGGTGGCAGGCGCACTACTGTATGTCCCATTTCATTTGCCAGTTGATCCAATTCGTACGTCTTCTTGGCCATTCGGATCTCTTCTTTAGAAAGAAGTTCATCCCTGGTTTCAGCTGTGGAAAATGAAATTCTCTTCTTACGCAGCCACTCCATGATATCCACTTTACGCCAGTTTGAACATGGTGGTTTATCTATTTGTACAGAATGATAGCTGGCATTATCCATCACGATGACAGAGCCTTCTTCCAAGGAGCGCAACATACCAACAAACCAGGTCTTAAAAACTTCAGCATTCATTTCTGTGTGGTAGTCAGATGCAGCTGAATGCTTACTGCCACGAAAGACAAGTTTGGCACCTGCTATGAAACCTGTACTTGCGGATCCAGCATGTGCAATAATCAGCCGGCCACCTCTACCAGTAGGTACTTTCAGCCCACCGTTCCCTCTGGAGTCTTGCCAGATGTATTTATTCGTATGATTCTGTGATATCCAGGTTTCATCCAAATAAATTATAGGCCTGTTGTCCTCCGTACGATGTATATGCATGGTTCTCAAAAACTTCGCTCTCAAGGCAGCAATGTCTCTGCGCTCCATTAAAAATTTTCGTCCATCGTTGCACTTCTTAAATTTAAAACCAAGCACTTTCAGAAGGCGAAGTACGGAGGCTTCTGAACCAGAATAATTGATTTTCTGACAGAGATCAGCTCGAATTTTGCTTGCAGTGGGGTATTCCCCTCGGTCGTAATATTCTAGTACGGTCCTGTGGACTATTTGTTTATTAAAATCGTCCAGTTCAGTGTTTTTGTGTTCCCGTTTATACCCTTTCCTTGGAGAACTGAACACAACACTCACGCCTTGATCATCTGCCGAAGCAACGGTATTGCTAATACGTTGCACCGACTGTTCAGAAATGCCACAAGCTTCCGCTGTCAATTTTCGAACTTGTGCAAAGTTTATGTTCCTCCTGGCTTCTTCATTATACGCAAGATTTTTAAAAAACTTGTAAACGTTTGCTATGATGACTTTACTTTGTTTTCTAATGTCCTCTCGGCCCGCACGTACACCACCGCTGCTTGTACTCGAACTAAATGTAGGATACTGTTCCTCAATATCACTCATAATAAATACAAATTATTGAAATAAACTAATACACACACTGTCTACAATAAAGACGTCAACCGTTCACATGAAACGCACAAAATGTCTGTCAACAATATTAAGGACGATAAATATTTTGGATGTTCGTCTCTTCCTCACCTCATCCACCCAACCTACTTGGAATGGGGTACTGTAACTGAAATGGGATTGGCTTTTGTCACAACAGCGACAATTTTGTTTACAGAAATTGCTCAGTCCTATTTATCTTTGTGCAACGGAAGAAAGGTAGTAGCGCGGGCAGTAAACATACACATTTTTGAGGGGATTATAAAATGACAAAGGCATTCATAAAAGTGTCAGACAGCAATATTTACCGAAAAGACATGCCGACAGGGTATACGCAATGTGCATACCAAATGTGTACATATACCTAACAGAACTTCCGAACCATATGGCTTAGGAATGACCGTGTAGAGAACAAAAACAGATTCATTTACAAAAGGGAAAAGACCGTGAGTATGAAAAAATTAAAGCGACAACAGCAGGCAAGGTCAGCGTTCTCAGACAACTGTCAGTCTGTAGGATAACCGCCCATGAAGAAAACAGTAAAACTTTAATAAGTAAGTGCACTGTACGGAAATCACAAAATAACTGACCTAATGGTACTTCGTAAAGTTAGGGTGTGTATTGCTAAAAGGTTTAGATTCTAACATAAGAAAAACCAGCGCAGTATAAATAGTAGTTTCAGAGAACTGCAAATCGTAACAAAAAAAAAGCCAAAGAAACAGAAGAAACGCAAAGATAGAAATTCTGTAGATATTTACGCGACAACAAAAAATATGTTGCCGACTCACACAAATTTTTAGAGCTCAAATACTGGCGCCCAGAATTTAACTGAGTAGTGTTACCCACAACTAATTATTCCTGATAAAACAAATTCATTTACGCGATACGCATAAATAAATTTGAAACGAAGAATATAATGTGGATGTATGAAATTTGTTTTCGTAACACTGCTAAAACGCTACACACTGTACTAGCCGGCAACAACGCTGGGCGAGGGGCGTGGAGGTGACAGGGAGAAGCAGTGAAAGTGAGTGACGTTGACGATACTACTTCCATGCAGCTGACTATAATTTAAAAATATCTTATAATACAGATAATATAATTTTTAATAAAATAAAACCTAAAACTAAATCCAATACTCACAATAAAAATGGAATATATAAAATAGAATGTCCAGATTGCAATAAATTTTACGTGGGCCAGACGAAGAAAAAACTACGAGATAGATTCGTTCAACACCGCAATGCATATTTAAAACCAAATATTTATAAATCTAATTTAGCCACACATTGTCTAAATAATAACCACCAGTTTCCAAACATTGAAAATATAAAATTAATTGAAAACATACAAAAAGGTCAAAAAATGAATATTTGGGAAAATCTTAACATTTGCAAACACAATAACAATAATTTATTAATTAAAGAACAAACCCAAATAAAAACAAAACAAGACGATCTATTTAAAATTATAAATTTACTAAAAAATAAAAATAAAAATGAATAAAATATAAACAAAATTTCAAATATAACCGAGAAAACAGCTGCTGAAGAAAATAAACATTAAAACAATTGTTAACTAATCGACCTAAATCGATTATCAGTTATTTTATTTTACATTAAAATCTATACAAATTCAATTATTCGTTAATTTTATATTAACAGAATTATTTCGATTGTTATTAATTCATTTAGAAACCTCTGATGATACTGATATTTTTCAGTGAAACGTGCGTCAGGTGTTAAAAAGAATATACAATATTATCTACTTGCAGAAGAAACAAATTGAAAACATCACAAATTATATAATTACTGCAAGAAACATCGAGTTACTTATATAGAAAATGATGGATGAAAACACCATACAAGGTGATGTAACTCATTCCTATAACCAATTTATTAAACGTAAAAAACAATTAATTAATTGTTTTGGAAACATATATTTTAACAAACAATGCCTACACCTTAATATTTTTCCAAAATACACAAAAATAATAGTAAAAAACAACAATAACAATAAATTAAGCAAATATATTACTCAAGCCCAATATAAATGGATTAAAGACGAAATATCAAATAATTACAGAAAAATCGACTACATTAATAAACAATTAATTAATTTACATCTTCTTTTAGCCAACACACTTGATTATCATACATGGAATAATAAATATATTAATATGCTTAAAATACTAAATAAACACAAAACAATTAAATTTAACACAATCAATAAAAAACTTAAAAATCTACTAATAAATAGTACACCTAAAGAAGATAACCAAAATTTACACACATTAAATAATAACCACACTTTTTACCCAAAATTCGTAAACTTATCTAATACAGTAGACGCCCTCTTAACCGGCCTCGGATCAACCGGCCGCCGCTTTAACCGTCCAGACTCGTCTGTTTCCCACGCTTTCGATATCCGTTAATTAAACGGATGTTTCTACATTTTCTATTTGTTTTTAGTAATCAAGCGGCTTTCGATTACCGCTTTAACCAGCCGACCCTCAGACTCGTCTGTTTCCCACGCTTTCGATATCCGTTAATTCAACAGATGTTTATACATTATCTATTTATGTTTTTAATAATCAAGCGGCTTTCGATTGTACCGTGTAAACATAAATGTGAAATTACACCGACACGGCTCACCGGCATGTCAAAAGTTTCATGATTTGCACTTGTTTATTTTATTGAACGTCTTTAGTCAGTTTAGTGGTTGATTTGTCAATGTGAAGACGTGTCGATTATTACTGTACTGGGTGCTACTGTAAGTACAGTTTCATTATTTTTTTCGTGTGCTACAAACATGAGTGACAAAAAACAGAAACGTGTAGTAATCAGTATCGCGCAAAAACTTAACGCCTTAGAACGTTTAGACAAAGGTGAATTGGTACAATTAATATGTAACGAATTAGGCGTGGGAAAAAGTACTGTCAATGACTGGCGGAGAAACAGAAATTCACTTCAGGATTACTGTATACAGGTTGAATCACAAAAAGTACTCAGGTTGAATCACAAAAAGTACTCAAGTCCCGTTGCACAATTAGAAAACCAACCAACGAGATTGTTGATGATGCCCTTTGGGTATGGTTTGTCCAACAACGTCGAAAAGGTACGCCAATTAGTGGGCCAATATTAAAAGAAAAGGCCTTATGTTTTCACAAAAAACTCGAAAACCAGGCCGAATTTGTTGCTAGTGATGGGTGGTTATCGAGGTGGAAAAAACGGCATGTAACACATGTGCTTGATGTGTGTGGGGAAAAGCTGTCCGCTAATCCAGGAGCAGTAGATGAATTTACAACAGAACTCGTAAAAATCATAAACGAAAAAGAACTTAAACCAGAGCAGATATATAACCTAGATGAAACGGGCTTAAATTTCAAACTTCTACCAAAACAAACTTTCGCTATGGCAGATGAAAAATCAGCACCAGCAATGAAAGTTAACAAAGAAAGATTGACTGTTGCTCTCTGTATCAATGCCGCGGGTACACATAAGATTCCTCTTTTTGTGATTGGTAAATCGAAGAAACCGTGTGTGTTTAAACATGTTAATATGGAAGCCCTCCCGGTTTACTATAGATCTCAAAAATCTGCGTGGATGGACTCCCATCTTTTCAAAGAATGGTTTATAACGCAATTCATACCAAAAGTTAAAAGCCATTTAATCAATCTAAAATTGCCTGTAAAAGCTCTACTTGTCACTGACAATGCACCGACCCACCCCAGTGCTGATCAATTAGTATGTGAGGAATGCATCAGCGTTTTATTTTTGCCTCCTAACGTAACTAGTCTCATACAACCTATGGACCAGGGAGTTATTGCAAGTTTCAAAAGACGGTATAGGCGAAAACTGTTATCTGAAATTTTGGGTAAAATGGAAGATGAAAACTCAGGACTTGTAGACGCTGTAAAGACTATAAACATCAAAGATGTGGTGTACATGATAGCAGCTGTGTTTGAAGAAATTCCCCACACTGGTTTTATAAAATCATGGAGGAAAGCTTGGCCAGGCATTGAGAATTACGTTGACCAGATAACGGAAGAAAATACACGTGTCCCAGATAACGACAATCAAAGTTTACTCTGTGATCCGCAAAAAATAATGGCAGAATGCGAAGAAAGAGATGTCGAAGAATGAATAAATGGTGATCAAGAGCTTGAAAATGAAACTTTGGCTGATGAGGAAATCATAAGTGTTGTCTGCCAGCAAACTGATATTGATGAAGATGGGATCATAGAAGAAAAAGAAGAAGACAGTGAGCGAAAAGTCAGTCACAAAGACGCATTGGAAGCATTACAGCTGGCAGTGCGATACGTCGAACAACACGGTGAGGCGTCTGGTGTCGATGTCATGTTTATGTGAAAGTGGCGTGACCACGCTTTTAAAAATTCATTCAAACTTAAAAAGCAAAAAACAATCACGGATTTTTTTAAAGTGTAACTGAAATACTGTATACAGTGTTAATGTTATGTCTGTAAAATAAACAACTTTTAACGATACAGTACTGTACAAGTGTTTGATTTTGTTCGGTTTAACCGGCCATTTTGTTAACCAGCCGATCCCCTGGTCCCAAGCTGACCGGTTAAGAGGGCGTCTACTGTATTAAATTCACGGAAAACGAAATAGCTACCCTAGAATCATCAAACAAAACAAATCTTAAAAATGTAACAAATATGTAATAGATAATATCATAGTCGAAACTGAAAACGCAATTAATAATGTAGAACAAGAAAAACAAGATAAAATAAGAACACAAGCCTCAATGGAAATAATAAAATATATCAAAAAATATAATAACCAAAATCATCATATTAAAAATAAAAATAAACAAAATAAAACCATTAATAAGATAAAACAGAAACTAACGACTAATAACCTCATTTTAACCAAAGCTGATAAGAGTAACAGTACAATAATAATTTCTCAGAAAGGTTTAGACAATAAAACAGAAGAATTTATAGTTAATAATAATTGCATAACATTAAATAAAGATCCCACAAATAAATATCAAACACAAGTAACAAATATTCTAAAAAATAGTAACCAAATCATAAATCCTAAAGACTCCTTTAAATATAAAATGGATAATCCTTGTGCACCAAAATTAAATTCTTTAATAAAATTACACAAAATCAATAAACCTATCAGACCTTTAATAAACGCTAGAACCGCACCAAATTATAAAATATCAAAATTACTAACTCAAATCTTAAAATATAAAATTGAACTTCCAGCAAAACACAATATAAAAAATAGTATCGAACTCACGGAACAACTAATAAACGTAGAAGTAAACAGAAATACAAAATTATATTCATTCGACATATCAAACATGTATACAAACATTCCTATTGAAGAAACTATAAATATTATAATAAATAATCTGAAAACAAATAACGAAAGTAACACATACATTAAACAGTTAACTAATACTTTAAAAATAATTTTAAATAAAAATTATTTTCAATACAACAACAAATTGTACTACCAAACAGATGGCCTTGCTATGGGAGCCCCAACCTCCTCTATCATATCAGAAATCTTCCTACAAAAACTCGACGAACAAATAATAAATATAATAAAATTAAACGACCCATTAGGATGTTATTTTAGATACGTTGATGACACTCTGTACATTTCCCAAAACAATGGTATAAATATAAATAAAATATTCAACTCCATAAATAATTTACATTCTAAAATAAAATTCACGTAGAAGAAGAATCTAATAATAAATTAAATTATTTAGACTTAACAATAAAGAAAAATGAAACAATTTTTGAATACGCAATATACAGGAAACCTTCTCAAACTGACTTAGTAATACCAAATACCTCTAATCATCCTCCCCAACACAAAATGGCAGTATTTAATTCCATGATTTACCGAATGCTTAGGATCCCATTAAATAACACAGAAAGAAACAAAGAAAGAAAAATTATCCAACAAATAGCAGTTAAAAATGGATACAAAATAAAAACTATTAATAAATTAGAAAATAAAATTAAACATAAAATCACTAATAAAATTCCTAAAAACACTACATTTAAAAATTCATCTATTAATAACAATATAAAATATACAACCTTCACTTATTACGGAAATATAACTCAAAAACTAAATAAAATATTTAAAGATACTAATTTAAAAATATCTTATAATACAGATAATATAATTTTTAATAAAATAAAACCTAAAACTAAATCCAATACTCACAATAAAAATGGAATATATAAAATAGAATGTCCAGATTGCAATAAATTTTACGTGGGCCAGACGAAGAAGAAACTACGAGATAGATTCGTTCAACACCGCAATGCATATTTAAAACCAAATATTTATAAATCTAATTTAGCCACACATTGTCTAAATAATAACCACCAGTTTCCAAACACTGAAAATATAAAACTAATTAAAAACATACAAAAAGGTCAAAAAATGAATATTTGGGAAAATCTTAACATTTGCAAACACAATAACAATAATTTATTAATTAAAGAACAAACCCAAATAAAAACAAAACAAGACGATCTATTTAAAATTATAAATTCACTAAAAAATAAAAATAAAAATGAATAAAATATAAACAAAATTTCAAATATAACCGAGAAAACAGCTGCTGAAGAAAATAAACATTAAAACAATCGTTAACTAATTGACCTAAATCGATTATCAGTTATTTTATTTTACATTAAAATCTATACAAATTCGATTATTCGTTAATTTTATATTAACAGAATTATTTCGATTGTTATTAATTCACTTAGAAACCTCTGATGATACTGATATTTTTCAGTGAAACGTGCGTCAGGTGTTAAAAAGAATTTACAATATTATCTACTTGCAGAAGAAACAAATTGAAAACATTACAAATTATATATATATATATATATATTGTAACATGACATAAGGTAGTGAAGATCCAATGATATTTAACTATAAAATAAAAAGCTGAAGACAAGAATAAAAGGCAAGAACTTATAAACTCAGAGATTAATAACCCAATAACCCAACTGACAAATGACTGATAAACTGACAATGACCTGACACAATAGATCGGATAAATACAAAAGGAACAACGGAACAAGGAAGAAGAAGTTAAGAACCAAATGTAATCAAGACATTGAGAATGAACATTGTAAATCCCTAATCATGACCATTAAAATGTATGTTAATAAATGAACTAATGTAATTAGAGTGTAGATGAGATTTACCTAGGGTAACAATGACAAATAAGAAAGAAAGTAATGTTATGTATATTTTATTGATGAAGGAATGTGTTTATAAATATAAGTTAGGGAATTAATAATACACACACCCTAATAAATAGTAATAAATATAATCAAAACTAGTAAACATACCCTAAGGCAAATAAAGGCCACAGTTGATTACCAAAGGTGATCATTAGTGAAGGGAAAATCAAATAAACAATTATAACCAGTAACCCCATGATGATATTAACATCAATAAACAACCCAGTGAATAATCAAGTGAGTGTAAGAAAGAGTATATTAATATAAAGTGGTGACATGTAGTGATAGCATGTTGCATATAGTACGTGAAAGTGTATAAGTCAAAAACCTTCTATGAAGGAAAAGGTGTAGTTGGTGAACTTCAAAAAGTATTCTAGTTAGTAAACTGAATTAGAATAACAGGAAGACCAGTGATAAACTTTGTACTAGTAAGTAAGAGGAACTCATTATAATGTGATTAAGGTAATAAGGATTATAGGATAAGATAGAAATTAAGTCATTGGAATGAAGGGCAAACAAGAACGATAGACACTTTTTTCTAGTGAAGGAATGGGGGAATAGTATATATTGTGTAAAGTATACTTTAATGTTAGTATAATAAGGATGTTATTATTGTTTAAAAAGAACCAATATAATGTAATGAATTATTAATTGAACCAGATAGTAGAAGGGAACAGAAAGGCAGTATAGTAAAATCTAGGCTCTAGGCCTAACTGTTAATAAAGAATTTTGTAAATCTGATAACAAATAATAGTCCAATATCAAAGCAGAGTATACCAAATGTTTAAACAAGTTAAGTGGGTATTCCTAATACCAAAATGTATAAATAACAGCCAATTTTGACTAAAATATATATAAAATATAAATAAGAAAAATAACAAAAATGTAATTAGCTACTCAAAAGTGACCATGAGGGGTATCAAAATGACCCTTATCAAAAATTATGAACAATGGTATTCATGTAATAAACCTAGCTATTAATATAAAAAAGAAATCTTCATTTGAAGATATTTTGTAAAATTAAACTAAAATAAGACGTTAAAATATAACAATGACATAAATTAATGACCAATGAGAATTAGCATAATTTATTAGGTAACCATAGCAACCGAAATTTATTGCCAAAAAACCGTTGGATTTTCGTTAGTCCATTATTGACCAACGCCGAGGGCGGATTGATGTAGCTCTCACCCCAAATTTAATCCCAAATAAGTGAATTTTGACTAAAATCAAAGGAAAGGAAGATAGTAATAGCAGTCCAGGGAACACCTGATAATATATTATTTATTAAATTTTTTCACAAACCATAATTACCCGAGGAAATTAAGAAGACGTCTTGAAGAATAGCTGACGACTCATCCCGAAGGAAGACCATAGGGACCTATTTCAACCCAAGAAGACGGACGATCGCAGAACGAGTACGAAGCCGAAGTGTACGGAAAAAACCGTCTGGACGAGATTAATGAGATTCCGAAGAATAGAAGACGACTGGATCCATCCGGAAGAAGCAGACGACATCGCAGAAGCTCCATCGAGAATTGATGAGTATAAACAATAATCCCATTAAAACGAATTCCAAATTTTTCTATCAAAAATAACAAACCACAATTTTCACTTCACTGATCACTATTCTGATTTAGAACTGAAGGTATTTGTAATATCACTATTTGAACTTTAATCAATTGATAATTATTTAAACTGAGATATAATAAATAGTTAACAAACATAACTAATTGATAAATCCTAACCAAAAATTTTACTAAATCTGATTGATGATTACTTACTCGAAAGTATTAAAATATTAATTTTTGTGTACCTAGTATTAAGAATTATTATAAATTTGTGTATTTTAGCCGTAGTCCAATATTTCTGTAGCCAAAAGGACTTATTAACACCCCTGAGTAAAACATTTTATTGTAAACCAACGGTAACCGCCAAGACGGCGTGTACCTGACACATCGAACTGAGCATGCCAACTGAGCAAATGTAAAAGCCGGTGCTAAGATAAAATAATGTATTAATAACTAACTGAAAACTGTCAAAGTGTTAATAAATATTATTATTCTGCAACACTGTATGTTTGATTCGAGCAAATTAAGATAATACATAAAAATTTATTGAAGTGAAAACATCAAAACAAGATGTTAGCGAAGTCGACACTGAAGAAAGGCGTGCGCCAATCAGGTGGCGAGGCGGCAATATTCAAACCAAACGCCGAGAGATACGGTTTACCCGTAAATGGTAAGAGAAGGTACAATTCGACTTGCTACACGCAAATAACAGTGACAGAATTTATTGAACTTATTAATAACGTCAATCATACACCCATACTATACCACGAACCCAACGAGCGAGTTAACAAATGCTCAACACGCACACATTTACTATACGAAAATAGAACAACTTACCGAATAACACTAAATTTTAAACACCAAGTAACAGTCTACATTAACAAGTGACGCATCCAAAGCGAGGCAAAATAAAAACACACATTCTACAAATCTATAACAAGTACACCCCACGTAAAAAGTTTTTATTACAATATATATATATATATATATATATTAGTCACTTTCTGCTACAGTCCGTTTCTTGATGTATATAATACATTTAATATTTATAATTAAATTTACCTCAAGATGTTATTTTTCCTTATTTGGAACATGTTTCGGGTACCTCTTGTACCCATCCTCCGGTACCCGAAACATGTTCCAAATAAGGAAAAATAACATCTTGAGGTAAATTTAATTATAAATATTAAATGTAATATATATTGTAACAATTTACCTAAGTTACAAGTTTTTAATCAATGTATCATTAATGAATATATCTTTCGGTTGTGACCGATGAAACCTCCTGAAAATATATTATTAGACAAATATAATTATAATAATGTTCTTTTAATTAACTTACAATCGTACTACGACATAGGTTTAGCTTAGTATTCAGTAGTTGGGTAATATTAACGATATATATAGTGTATTAACTGAATGTAATGAATATTCTTGTCAACCCTAGTCACTCGATGTTAGGAAATTCTATTCAAACTTTGCACTGAAAACACGCTAGTTCAGCGTTCCACCGGCTGTAAGCACTTGGCGCTGTTATTTGCAATAATCGTGTTTCTAGGTTAGCTGTTCATCGGGTTTAAATCAACCTTTTATTATAAATTATTCCACCCACTACATATAGTATCTATTCTGCAATAACTTCACACATTATCTCATACAATAAAGATCCTTTATTAAATTTATCTATTAATTCACAGTCCCCGTTATCTCCAAAATAATAATGTAATCAAATCGATCACACAAAAAATATATCGATTGTAAATTAGTCAAATTCCATTGACTTATACAAATGAAAAATAACAATAAATAGTTCTTATCCCAGGGTTCGTAAGGTTCTTGGAACCATTAGTAAGGCCAGGTAAAATGCACAATTAAGGTTACTCAAGTATTACAAAACAAAATTATTAACTCTAAATATATTGAATTTAAAATAGGTTGTTTTTTTACCAAGTCGACGAAAACTCCGACTGGCCGTGGACGTCTGTAAACAGTTGACGAGACTCAGCTTAACTCATCTTCATCCAGTAAAAGTGTTCTGGGCCTTAATAAAATTGATTGTGGAGTGTACTGGGAAGCTCTCAGGAATTCTTCAGACCGCTGTTCTTCTACTATGATCTTGCTAGTTGTCGGTCTCGGCAAAATGAAAATAGGATCCCAGCTTCTTCTGCAAGTGAAGGTTAACTATGCCAAACGAGGTCTTCTTGTCCTTTCAATAATTCCGTTAGTTTCGTACTCTAATTCTCTTAACTGATCTTCTGGTTATAGTGGAAATCGTTTTAATACCGAATCCAGCGGAATTATTCTGGTGAATGAGGTGAGGGGTTTTCAACTCTTTTTAAATGTATTCAGTTAAATTTGGAAGTCTATTTAGTTTTATTACTCATCAGTATTATGATATAAATATGTTTCAAAGAGGGTTTTTTAATTTTGATTTATATTTTCTTCAGAATTTCTTATTCATTTTTTTAAAAATACATCTGCCCATCTCAACTTAATAGCTTGTAACAATCAGAACGAATGAATGATTCAATATCAACAACTCATGTACATTTCAGTTGCCTTAACAACCACTTTTTTCTGTCATTGGGTGAAATCAGATATCCTAGAGCCAGAATTATAGAATATTACTACTCTTTTTCAATAAAATACTCCATGCTTGGAATAATATTAAATTACCTAAAATTCTCACCTAACCTTCCTTCTTAAACAGTAAATGTTTTACCATAGTTTCATTGGACTGGACTTCTTAAAAAGGTATTAATTTCCTTTCACAAATATGGAATTTAGGCCTATAGGTTTTCTTACAACCGTTATAACATTATTTGGTTTTTTAACTTAATTTTCTTTTACCTGACCTACTGTACAATTAATTATTGGTTAATGGTTAATTACATTAATTTTAATTTCCTGGTGTTTATTTTATTACATTAATTAACTGGTCCTGGAACCCTTCATTAGTTTACAATACAATTATCAGAACTACTTGTCAAACCTTAGACACTGATTGCCCTCCTGGCCAAGTTTACAAACATTAATTAAAACAACAGCATTATTCAATTTTAGACAATACTTAAAACTTAGTATAATGCCTAACACAGGTAACTATACTTGATTGTCTAAAGACAAATTTAACATAAATATAAACATAATCATTGATGAAGTATTCCTTATCTATTAAACAACATCAGTTCATTCATACCATACTCAAAACATAACATAAATATTCTGTGAACATTAATACGTTACAGTATAAAAACAAGCATAATTTATTATATTTAACTATTAATTGGTATGGTTTTTTATATTCAACATTAATTATTGCCTCTTTTGACTTGAGGTACTTCTCAGATGCATTAACTACTGAGCAACCTTAATTCACGGTATGGTCCTTGACCATGTTCATTCAATTTTTTATGTAACGTTGGGGGACCTCAACTCTGTTACGTTACAATATATATATATATATATATATATATATTTATATTCAATACCTTAATATTAACAAGATATTGACTTCTGACAACCATCAGATATATTTAATACAACTCTGAATTTGTCAATCCTAATTTACATTAATTAAATTGAGTGTTTCTAAAGTCATAAAGGGTAGAATAATATTACTAGCATCCAACTGCTCGTCGGTTCTTTTAGAATGAAATGGGATGTTTAGGGATATAGACGATACGACTACATAGAATATTAGTTAATACATAAGTACAATGAAACTGTTACTTGTGTTCAGGATTATCCATTCCATCTGCCGACAATGCCTTGAGTGAACATATATCACAATTTCACTTCTCACCATACTTTGCTTTAATTCCATTCACAATTACTTTCGTCGATTCTTTACACACATCGGAACTCCGATTAAATACTCCACTCGACTTTCGCGCACAAGACAAAATATACTGTGTTCGTAATTACTTCAAGTTCACTGATTTAAATAAAACTGCTTCTTACTTGCTGTACGCACTAATTAAATGATTCACTCGCGATGAAGATTCCTCTCATGCTCATCTTTGCTGTACAAATAACGACTGTCGCGTTCTTTGACTAACACGCACTCAAATACTTCAAGACTTATTAAAGTATTTTGATAGTTTCTTTAATTCATAATGAGATTTTAAATAAACACGAATAGTTTTTCTGTATACTCCGATATATTACTTTACATGATGGTTAATCAAGCTAATATACTTAAACACTTTAAAACTTATTAAAAGCGAAGTTAAAATATACTAAGAACGTCTTTAATACATACTAAGATAAAAGAAGACTAAAAACTAACTTAGCTGTACACGGGGTATTATTTATAGGGCTCACTATTTCTCTTTTCCCACCCGTTCTACTCAAATAATTCCGATAGGCTCATGACTGATTTCCTTGCCGGTAACTTCAAATTCGTCCATTCAAGAACCGTAAAAAACTCGCGCTCTAAAGTCACGCTTCTTCTCATTGGTGTTTAGTCTGGGATGAGCGGGTGTTTTACCACGTGTTCAACTGCTACACCAAGCGATGCGACTTTCACCAGTTTCTCTTTTTTTATCGCCTGATCCATTGTTTTCCCAAGGTTGTCGTTCATCAAAATCTAACAGGACTCAACAGTTTTATGATTTTTCGCGAACAAAGCATTTCCTTCTTTACGACTTTAGAAAGCTGTTTATTGTACAATGCGCTTTTATTCTGTTGCCGCCAGACTGTCGCCAACTTACAATATTTCTGTGAGACGTTATTTTGCCTCAATCTTCTTATCAACACATTTAATTTGCTTAATAATAACTAAAAACATACATTAAATGATTAATTACATAATATAGGCTTACGTGATCTACATTCACGTTATAATAAGTCCCCCAAATTGATTTGCTCATGATCGATATTCGAATTCATGGCAAATCAATTTGTACGCCTCTGAAAGTGCTCAGTTTATTATTGACAAAGCTTGTTTACGTCTGAGGTTGTTGCCTTTTCAGTACAATAATAGTGTGCAACCCTCCGCTTTTTGTGCACTTTCACTTCTTGCCTGGGGAGAGCATACCCCCTCCCTCTCAAACTAGTTTGTTGGCAGCTGTTTACAATTCATTTTGTTGTTTACAACTACTGGCCTTACGTACATCACATGGCTTACTATTATGTAACTTACTACACATTGGTTTAAGTTTATTTACAATGTTTGTTATCAGTGTTAAGGAAATTTAAATTTATCAAAGTTTTGAAATTTCTTTTCCCTTCTGACTGATCTTATTTACAATTTTACGGTTACTCGCGGTGATACGGCTTCAAATGTCGCACGTTGAAAATTCCACGAATCGATCCTGGTTTATCCACATCTGCCATTTTGTAAGTTGCATCTCCTTTTATTCCTTTTACGACGTACAGACCCTCAAATAGTTCACAGAATTTCGCTGTGACTCTATTCAAAGCATCTGAAAGTGGATTAGTCTTTATTAAAACTAAGTCTCCTTCCTTGAATTTCACCTTATCGATGCCTTCAGTGTTTTTCTTTGCTCGACGTTCACCCTTTCTTTTTAATTGTCGATATATTACCTCTCGGCAATCCTTAACGTCTTCCTTCATTAACTCTCGGTCCACATACACCTATCATGCTCTTCTTGGCCTTCGACCCCACTGTGCCTGAAATGGTGTCATTTCAATCATGTCGTGGTGACTCTCATTGATACATTTTTCAATTAATTTAATATATTTGGTCCATTTAGTTTGGTGTCCGTTAACCATCACTCTGAATATGTTACCTAATTGGCGGTTAACCCTTTCAGCAAGATTGGTACACGGGTTACGGATGGCAGTGTACTTGGGCTTGATTTCACGTTCATTTAACTGTGTCACCCAAGTTTTACTTGTAAATTGAGCGCCATTATCCGTCAATATAGCTTTGGGTTTTCCAATTTCTTGGATGTAATTTTTTAATTTATTAAGCGTAACAGCTGTAGTTGCTCTTTTCATCGGGTATAACTTCACATACTTGGTGAAATTATCAACGATCACCAGAATATACCTCACACCACTGGTAGACGATATCAAAGGACCATAATAATCCATGCTAATGAGTTCACCTCTCGCCTTTGGCAGAACTGGTTTGGGCTTGAAATGGTCTTTACATTTTTGACAGGTATCACATGTCTTAATTAACCTCTTAAGGTATTTGTAGAGATGATCGCCTGTAAAATGTTCCTTAAAGATGTCATAACTTCTCCTCACACCGCAGTGTCCATACATTACGTGAATCTCCTTTAATAACGCCTGTCCAATTTCTTGTGTTACTACCAATTTCCACCTTCCGTTCTCCTTATGATATAATTTATTATTATATACTTGGTATATCTTACTGAGTTTGTCATTTTTATTGTTGTGTAACCGGTCGATGATATTATTTAGTTTAACGTTGTTCATTTGGTGTAGTTTAATGTTTTTCAACTGATTTTTTAATGGTTTACCAAGTGTGATGTCAATTGCGTAAATTTCAGTCTCCTCGTCTCCATCTGGTATTATATTTTCTAGTACATCTTGAGGGTTTCGACTAAGTATATCCGCTATGATATTGTCACTACCTTTGCAATGTACTATCTCAAAATCATACTCCTGGATAGCCAGTATCCATTGTGTAATTCGGGAACAGTTTAACTGACATTTTTGAATAAATGTTAGTGCCTTGTTATCCGTGATAATGGTCAACAGGTAATGGACCTAACACGTAAGTTCTAAATTTTTTCAAGCAATGGACTACGCTGAGCAGTTCTACTTCCGTAGTAAAATAATTTAATTCGGCACCTCTAAGCACACGACTTGTGAATGCAACGACTCCTATTTGCTCGTCTTCATCTATTTGATAAAGCTGACCCCCAATCGCATATTTACTTGCGTCAGTCTGCAGGTAAAATCTTTTATTTGGGTCAGGATGTCGTAGCATTACTGTGTCCACGAATAGTCTCTTGGCCTCATTAAAATTATTTTCTAACTCTTCTGTCCATTTAAACTTTATGCCTTTTTTCAGTAACTGTAGCAGTGGTCTTGTTTTTTCTGCATATTGGCTTGTGAATTTATTGTAAAAATTAGTAAGGCCAAGAAATCCCTTTAGTTGTTTTGGATTCTTTGGTCTAGGAAAATCCATAATAGCGGAGATTTTTTCCGTGGAAGCGCTGATACCTTTTGTAGACAGCACATATCCCAGGTAACTAATTCTGTCTCAAAAGAATTTAGACTTCTTTAAGTTCACTGTAAGGTTCTCTCTTTTGAGGTTATCCAACAACATGCGTAAGTGTTCTAGGTGTTCTTCAATGTTTTCTGATACACATAAACAATCTTCCACATATAATATGGTGAATCTTTTTACTTCTTCTATCAAAACTTTATCCAATCCGCGGGTTAGACTTGCTAAACTTGTCTTTAGCCCGAATGGTGTTACAGTGTACCTGTAGCATTTGCCTCTGTAGAGAAAGCCAGTGTAGTCCCAGGAATCTTCAGCAAGTGGGATCTGCCAGAAGCTGCTGGTGAGATCAATACTACTCATGACTTTCACCTTTCCGCAGCTCGCCAACACTTGATCAATTGGTATTGCTCCCTCATGATCCGGAACAGTGACCGCATTGATTCTTCTTGCGTCTAAACACAGTCCTACAGTCTGATCTTTCTTGACTACAGTCACCATTGGGTTAATATATGAACTGTTTGGTCGTTCTATTACGCCGCATCTTTCTATCTTTTTAATCTCTCCTTCCACTGCATTTTGATATTTTAGTGGAACTGACCACCCTTTTAAGCAATAAGGGGTTGTGTCAGTTACCTTTAACCTGTGTACATATTTATTGATTCTACCTGGATGCTCATTGAACACTTGTTGGTTAGAGTATAAAATGTTCTCCAATTCTTCCTTTGTTTTAGAATCGATACCGGTTGTTTCTTCCAGTTTCTCTTGAATCGTATTAGCAATCTTTTCTCCATCTTCCTCGAGTTCTAATGCCATTATTTCCGCACTTACGGGTTCTTCACTGCTATTATGATTATTCTTAAAGGTAATTTTATTATCTGGAAGGTTAATCATACATCTACCTTCTTGCAATAATTTAATTCCAATAATACACTCCCTGATTAAATTAGGGACAATTATAAACACAGCATCAGTCACATACTCTCCGATTCTTACTTCGAGCATGATCTGTTGGGTTATCTTATTCGATTTCTTCCCCACTGCTCCTTTAATAACTAAATTAGTAATTTTTAATATAGTTACATTGCCCATACGTTTTTATTTAGCTGATACCAATCCGTAGACAACGCATTGATTTGGCTGCCAGTATCAAGTAGTGCTATTATTGGTATACCATTGAGTTGTATCTTCAATTCAGGACATTTAATTTTATTGATTTCTTGATTTTCCGACTCCTCTTCCATCAGAGTGTCCCTTATATCAATAAAAGTGGTACTGATTATCTTACAATTATCGCCTAATCTTACCTTATCTCTAAAATAATTCTTAACTAGTTTTTTGACTGGGCAACATTCTTTGTATGTGTGTGTGAACTACTTGCTACCTGCGAGGTTCCTTGAGTCCCGCTCGTTGACGCTAATGTATTCATTTGGGATTCGTATACCCGTTTCTGCGGTGCTCTTTCTCTGTCGTTTGCCTCAGCTGTTTTCTCTCCTTGTCGCCACGGTGCCTTGTGACGTGGGGGGGTTATTCCGCTCTGTCCTATTTTCCGGCGTGATTAGCATGATTTACGTTCCTTTCCTGCTTGGGCTGGAACTGCATATTACCCTCGCCGTTCGTTCCATTCTTCTTTTGTCGCAAGGCTACGAATTCCATTAACAGGTTTTGAAAGTCCATAATGTTATTCACACCCCTCGTAATGCAAGCAACAGCAATGTCGTGACTGCAGTGATGTGCCAGTTTTCGAATTAGGTGTAGGTCTGATATCGGCGGTATTAATTGCCGGTTCTGTAAGATGCACCTTTCCGTATATTGCGTCATACTTAACCCGCTCTCCGGGCGATATTTTACAAATTCTAACATATCACGGACGGTCTCCTGGATCATTTGATTCCAGTATTTGGATGTGAATGCGGTCCAAAATTGCTCAAAAATGTTTACCTCATTACGTATCAGCTTCCACCATATGGCCGCTTCTCCGTCTAAGTGTCTTCCTATCCAGCTCACCTCTTCACCTGGGTAGTATTCACAGTGTATTTCTTCTAGCTCCTTCACAAACTCCATCGGACACTCTCCTTCTCCATTGAAGTTCACATTTTTAGTGTGTTCAATCATCACTCCTTGCTGCCTAGGTGTGCGCTCGATCTGGGCGATTTTATTGCGTACATCTTCTTTGATTTTACTTATCTTCCCGTCAATTGTAGAACAGCTATTTTCGTAACATTCTTTCAGTTGTTCTATCTGTTCTTCATTTTTCTTCTTGTGCATAATCATTTTATTAGTTATGGCTTTAATGTCATATGTGACACTAGCTTGGTGTTGTTGAAGCGACTCTTCACACTTATCCCAATGTTCTTTCGCTTCTGATTGTGCTATTTCCACCTCTTCTCTCACGACTTCTTTGACTTCTGTACGTAATTGTATTGCTGTTTCTCGGTTATCATCTCGGATTTCTTGTATTTGTTGTGCTATCTGTGTTTTGTGTTCCTGTAGTTGTTGTGTATATCTTTGTTCCATGTTGCGTTCCATGTCATCTATTCGTTTTACTATACGTGTAATGTTTTCTGTTATTTGCTGGTTATTTTCTGCTAACTGTCGTGTGAAAGTTTGTTTGAGTTGTTCTGTGTTCTCTTCATTTTTCTTAGTATTTTCATTTAATTTTTCTGTTTTGTTCTTTTCTAATTTTCATGTGTTTTCTATCAGTTTTTGTTCTATTCTGTTGATGTTTTCAGTCATTTGCTGATTATTTTCTATTAATAATCGTTTAGTATTTTCTGTCATTTGTTGTGTAAACTGTTGTAGTAGCCTACTGATATCTATGTTTGTAGCTGTTTGTTGGGTTTTCGTCTGTGATTGTGTCTGTTCTGTTTCGGACCGTACATCGTCGTTTCGTTGCCGTCCCCTCGACTCTGAAGAAACCTCCGGGCTTTCACTTTACGTGGCCTCTTCCCATCCTTTCTCTCCCATTTGATTGTTAATATCAAATTCAATGTCGGACCCACCATTATTTTCATTACTGTCAGCCATTCTACTATTTGTACTACTAACCAATTTAAATTTCCTTACTTTACTGCGAGTTAACATTAAACTTTTACCATTTACTTATTCTAGCACATATCTTATTCTAATTGCTTATCGTCTATCCCGTTTCATTCTGCCGAGCTCATTCACAATCAAGCTCCACAAAGTTGGGTGGCAAATTTAACTAAAACGAGGTTTGCACCACGTTTTAGGCGTCCAAATATTACTTTTACGTGGGTTTTTGCTCCACGTTTGGCGACAAATATTACTAAAAGTGGTGACTAGCCCCACTTATTGGTGTGGCAAATATAACTTAAGTCGAATTGTGCTCCACATTTGGATGCGCCAAATAATACTTAAACGAGGTTTGCACCACGTTTTAGGCGTCCAAATATAACGTAAACGGAAGTCTCAATGTTTATTTGGCATTAAATTTGTAACTAATTAAGTTTATATTATTTGATGTAATAGTATTTACAATAATAATATTTGTAGTAGTTTAAAATGTATAAGATGCTGGGCGCCAGAGATGTTATGTGATCTCAGGGGGTTTTTTGAATAAAAACTCTGCAGTTAAGATGCTAATAACTTTTAATTATTACTAATTTTTGTAAGACACATACAAAAATATATATATTCATTTCATCTGATTGAGAAACATATCTCAATCTATTACTTCAAGATTTTTCTTTTATAAAATAGCTAAACTGCTATAATTGTTATTATTTAGACAAAGCTTTTCGTCATCACTGACATCTTCAGGTCTTAAACAACGTCTGTCAACTGTACGTTGTAGGCTTTTATACTTTAGGCCCCTCCCCTTATGTCATCGCCCTTCCTATTGGTTCTAGCTGCTACCACTCTTCACGGGAAATTTGTCTACATTTTCCCGTTAGGCATTTTACTAACGTCCGTCAAATTGTTTTACGAATCTCCCGTTAATTTCTTCATGTAATATTTTACTTTCTGACTTATAATCTTTTACATTTCGTCATTTTTAGTGTGTTATTCTTATTATTTTAATTTATTTTTGTTTATTGTTTAATATATAATAAAATATTTCTTCATTTGTAAAATCCACTTTTATATTCATTAATTTATTATCTTCTTTTTTAACTTTTAGTATTTCTAATTCTTCTATTAGTTTTCTTTTTTGCGGATTGTTTTCTATTTTGATTATTTCCATATTTTCATTTGGATTTATAAATTTATGGCCTCATTCATTGAAATGTCTTGCATATTGTGAGTTCGTTGTTCTAACGCCTTCTCCTTTTGCATGTTCATTCATTCGAATTTTAAATTTTCTTCCAGTTTCGCCCAGATATATCTTATTACATTCCCCACATTTTAATTTGTATACGCCGCTTTTTTCTGTTAATGGAATTTCTTCTGTTTTAGCTTTTTTTATATATTCGAATAGATTTTTCATTTTCTTTATTCCTATCTGTATTTCGTATTTTTTGAAGCATTTTTATAACATTTTTGTTTGTTATCCTATGTATGTTATTGCTCCTTTATATTTCTTTTCTTCATTTGTTTTTTCTTTTTTGTTCTTTTCTATTTCTTTATTTTCCTCTATTTTCTTAACTATTCTATTAATTATTTTAGGGTTGTAATTATTATTTTTTGCTATTTGTTGTATTTTCTTTAATTCTTTTTGTTTGAGTTCTTCATTTTCTAGATAATTTATAGCCCTATAGCAAAATGAATTTAATGCTGCCATTTTATAATTGACTGGATGATATGATTCTTGTGGGATTATTAAATCTGAGTATGTTTCTTTCCTATATATATCGAATTTGAGTTTGTTATCTTCAATTTTTATACTGATATCCAGGAAATTAATTTCTAATCCTCCAATTTCTTCTTGAAATTTTATTGTTTTTTCTATGTTATTTAATTCTTCCGTAAATTTTTTTAATTCATTTACTTCACCTTCCCAAACTATTAGTATGTCATCTACATACCTGATCCATTTTTTAATTCTTCTTTCTTTATATACATCTTTTAAAATTTTGATTTCAAAGCTATTCATGAATATCTCAGCCATTAATGGTGAAAGCGGTGATCCCATTGGTAATCCATTCTCTTGTATGTAAAATTTGTTGTTAAATCTGAAGTAGTTCTGGCTTAGGCATAATTCTAATCCTTCTATTATTTCGTTTTTCCATTCTATATTACGTAATTTGTTTTTCTTTATTATTTCTACTGTTTTTGCTATTGGTATATTGGTGTACATATCCTTTATATCTAATGACATTAATTTTGTCTTATTTGTTATGGTTATTTCTTTTAATCTTTCCATTACCTTTTTGCTATTTTCTATGCTGTGGATTTCTTCTTTTTCATACGCCATTTTGATTCTTTTACTTATTTCTTTTGATATTTTATATGTTGGCGAATTTATAAATGATACTATAGGTCTTAATGGCATTTCTTTTTTATGTAACTTAATTTGACATCTAAATTTTGGAGCTTCAGGATTATGTTCTATTTTTTGTTTCTTTTGCCATTCTGTTAAATATGTTGTCTTTTTTATCAATTTCTTTGTTTGTGCTTGACATTTACTTGTGTAATCATATTTTATTTCTTTATATGGTCCTTTTTGTATAAATTGTTCTGCTTTTTCGATATAATCTCTTTTGTTCATTACCACTGCTGTGTTACCTTTATCGGCTTTTATAACTATCAAATTGTTCTCCATGATTTTCTTTTTTAATTCTCTTATATTTCTTTTTATTTGTTTCATTTTTATTTAAAAAATGAAGAAACTAAAAAACAATTAAGAAGTGAAGTAAAAGAAATAGTAGAAAAAATATGTAAGAAAAACAAATATGTAAGAAATAAAATTAAATATGTAAAAATGTAAGAATTAAATAACATAGAAAAAACAATAAAATTTCAAGAAGAAAGTGGAGGATTAGAAATTAATTTCCTGGATATCAATATAAAAATTGAAGATAACAAACTCAAATTCGATATATATAGGAAAGAAACATACTCAGATTTAATAATCCGACAAGAATCATATCATCCAGTCAATTATAAAATGGCAGCATTAAATTCATTTTGCTATAGGGCTATAAATTATCTAGAAAATGAAGAACTCAAACAAAAAGAATTAAAGAAAATACAACAAATAGCAAAAAATAATAATTACAACCCTAAAATAATTAATAGAATAGTTAAGAAAATAGAGGAAAATAAAGAAATAGAAAAGAACAAAAAAGAAAAAACAAATGAAGAACAGAAATATAAAGGAGCAATAACATACATAGGATAACAAACAAAAATGTTATAAAAATGCTTCGAAAAATACGAAATACAGATAGGAATAAAGAAAACGAAAAATCTATTCGAATATATAAAAAATGCTAAAACAGAAGAAATTCCATTAACAGAAAAAAGCGGCGTATACAAATTAAAATGTGGGGAATGTAATAAGATATATCTGGGCGAAACTGGAAGAAAATTTAAAATTCGAATGTTCAAGGCATTTCAATGAATGAGGCCATAAATTTATAAATCCAAATGAAAATATGGAAATAATCAAAATAGAAAACAATCCGCAAAAAAGAAAACTAATAGAAGAATTAGAAATACTAAAAGTTAAAAAAGAAGATAAGAATAAATTAATGAATATAAAAGTGGATTTTACAAATGAAGAAATATTTTATTATATATTAAACAATAAACAAAAATAAATTAAAATAATAAGAATAACACACTAAAAATGACGAAATGTAAAAGATTATAAGTCAGAAAGTAAAATATTACATGAAGAAACTAACAGGAGATTCGTAAAACAATTTGACGGACGTTAGTAAAATGCCTAACAGAAAAATGTAGACAAAGTTCCCGTGAAGAGCGGTAGCAGCTAGAACCAATAGGAAGGGCAATGACATAAGGGGAGGGGCCTAAAGTATAAAAGCCTACAACGTACAGTTGACAGACGTTGTTTAAGACCTGAAGATGTCAGAAATGACGAAAAGCTTTGTCTAAATAATAATTATTATAGCAGTTTAGCAATTTTATAAAAGAAAAGTAAGGATGGCTGCTAATTTTAACAATACGAAGAATATTACTTCAAGAACTAATAATTCAATCATAAATCTAAGCACATAAAATACATAAATCAAGACTTCGTTATTACTTGTCTATCTTACTATAATTGTTGCATTTATGAGTTTCAACTAGAAAAACATATATATATATATATATATATATATTCAATGCCTTAATATTAACAAGATATTGACTTCTGACAACCATCAGATATATTTAATACAACTCTGAATTTGTCAATCCTAATTTACATTAATTAAATTGAGCGTTTCTAAAGTCATAAAGGGTAGATAATATTACTAGCATCCAACTGCTCGTCGGTTCTTTTAGAATGAAACGGGATGTTTAGGTATATAGACGATACGACTACACAGAATATTAGTTAATACATAAGTACAATGAAACTGTTACTTGTGTTCAGGATTATCCATTCCATCTGCCGACAATGCCTTGAGTGAACATATATCACAATTTCACTTCTCACCATACTTTGCTTTAATTCCATTCACAATTACTTTCATCGATTCTTTACACACATTGGAACTCCGATTAAATACTCCACTCGACTTTCGCGCACAAGACAAAATATACTGTGTTCGTAATTACTTCAAGTTCACTGATTTAAATAAAACTGCTTCTTACTTGCTGTACGCACTAATTAAATGATTCACTCGCGATGAAGATTCCTCTCATGCTCATCTTTGCTGTACAAATAACGACTGTCGTGTTCTTTGACTAACACGCACTCAAATACTTCAAGACTTATTAAAGTATTTTGATAGTTTCTTTAATTCATAATGAGATTTTAAATAAACACGAATAGTTTTTCTGTATACTCCGATATATTACTTTACATGATGGTTATCAAGCTAATATACTTAAACACTTTAAAACTTATTAAAAGCGAAGTTAAAATATACTAAGAATGTCTTTAATACATACTAAGATAAAAGAAGACTAAAAACTAACTTAGCTGTACACGGCGTATTATTTATAGGGCTCACTATTTCTCTTTTCCCACCCGTTCTACTCAAATAATTCCGATAGGCTCATGACTGATTTCCTTGCCGGGAACTTCAAATTCGTCCATTCAAGAACCGTAAAAAACTCGCGCTCTAAAGTCACGCTTCTTCTCATTGGTGTTTAGTCTGGGATGCGCGGGTATTTTACCATGTGTTCAACTGCTACACCAAGCGACGCGACTTTCACCAGAGTTTCTCTTTTTTTATCGCCTGATCCATTGTTTTCCCAAGGTTGTCGTTCGTCAAAATCTAACAGGACTCAACAGTTTTATGATTTTTCGCGAACAAAGCATTTCCTTCTTTATGACTTTAGAAAGCTGTTTATTGTACAATGCGCTTTTATTCTGTTGCCGCCAGACTGTCGCCAACTTACAATATTTCTGTGAGACGTTATTTTGCCTCAATCTTCTTATCAACACATTTAATTTGCTTAATAATAACTAACACATACATTAAATGATTAATTACATAATATAGGCTTACGTGATCTACATTCACGTTATATGCCCTGACACAGAGCAACCACATACTTCTGCTAGTAACTTTGTTTAGAAGTTACTGCTAGTAACTTTGTTTAGAAGTTACTCTAATATCTCAACCATAAATTGACATCTTCCAAACAGTAGTGTTGCTTCTTCCCCCTAAATGTCTACGACAAAGCTATTATGTCTTACAATATAAAACCCATAAATTTATTTTTCCTATGTTCTATTTCTCGAAAAAAGTTCCTGTCTATTTTATTTCTGTTTACACCTCTAAATACGTTTTCCTCTCAGCACAACTAGCTCTTATAATTTCCTGCCTGGTCCAAGTATTTGCTCTGTTTCAAGACTTGTCCTTCAATGTTCAAAACACCATAAAACAATCTACAGTAGATTTCCAGCTGTTCAAAGTAACAAGGGTAGATTGAGTGCAGATAACCAAAATTTTAAATAAAACAAGCAGTAAACGGTTAATTTAGCCAGAAACTATGTATTGTTACATAGTCCCAAAGATCGTTCTGTTGTACAGTGAAACAGAATAACTGACATCAAAGATGACACTAATTACAAAATTAATTGTGGTGGGCCTTGTTGCAAACAGATTAGTCAAGTAATGTCTAAAAGGGACATCTCGTATGACCTAGAGAGTTATGCACCTCTGCCATGCAGAATGACCTCCACACAAATGGAACACCCTTGTGCATCATCATGTGCCAAGAGTCACATAGGCACTTTTGTTATTTTTCAGTTAATGTAGCAATATTTTTACTTCCATGTTCCATAAGGAAATGGAAGTATGGTCATGGCGAAAAAAATCGTGTTCGAGATAACGGAGATTCTGATAGTACTACCATCAAAACATGAAAAAAAGTAATTTTTCAAAAAGTGTCTGTGTGTATGTCTGTCTGTCTATCTGTCTTAGAATTTGTTCTATGGCAAACGATAACAGCTGCAAAAACAGAATCAATAATTTTTTGCATACAGCCCTGAATTGTAGAGGACTCAAGGCCTATTGATTTTGGTGAAGATCGGTTAAGGGAAAGGGGTAGTTTACTTGCAATGTTTTACGTTTTAACAAGAGTAAAGTGCTTAATTTTGATAAATAAAGTATCCTGAAAAGAAGGTCATAATAATCCACTGTAGAAAGGTAGATGAAATATCTATAAATGAAAAGGGTAGTTGAAGGGGGGAGGAGGTATATTTTTTATAAATTAAAATGGTTGATGATGATGGAGTAAGTAAATTTTTTAAGTTTTATATGTGTACTACGTTATTGACAACAAAGAAGTAGTTTCTACGGAAACATTTCATTTAACTTTAACAAAATTCTACATTTTTTCATTTTAATTTAAATCATGTATGAGTGAAAACATATCGTTCCTGGCAGGCAAGCATATCTCAATTATGTAATGTTTACGTTTCCAAAGTTTTATTATTGTCATTACTGCAATAAGAAGGCAGGCAGGCAGGCAGGCAGGACACACACACACACACACACACACACACACACACACACACACACACACACACACAATTCACGTTATTTCTGGGCTCACTCATTTTTATTTCCTTACGTTTGCACGCTTTTTAAATGGAAAGTGCCAATACCCACATCAACACAATGTGTGCAAGCCGAAAAGGTGTCCAGCGTGGATTTGCTTCCTGTGGATCGCTCACCAATGTAACTGCACGTGTTTACAGAGGAACAGTTCATAGACAGACTTTTCGTCTTTAGGGAGTGAACCCTCTGCAAGATGCTCAGCGTCCATGAGAGGCTTCGGAGCGATCCTTCTTTTCCGCGTGTTTGTTCTGTGAAACGTACACAGTAGATTCGCAGCTTTACTCTGAGCAATGCTCCATAGGGAATGTTGAATTTTTTTTCCACGGTGTACCCTCATACACACTGAAACCTGCTCTGATGTTTTGATTATGGACATAATAATATTAAAACTTTGGAAACTTGAGCACTACTTAATGGAGATCAAACATTAACTTTTACAAGCCATTAATTTTATGCATATTTTGAATCAATAAATGTTTTAATAAATTAATACAAGTTGTGTACTTATTTCTGTTATAATATAAGAATTACAAACTAATATGTGCATGTGTGTATGTATGAAAAAATATATAAATATTTGTCTCCTCTGGAAAATTGTTTGCCCCTCCTAGAAAATATTTTGACCTCCCTGATGACTAGTTATTTATTAGCCTTTGTGGAATATAGCGTTATGACATGGATCAGAATGGTGGGTGTTAAATAGAAGACACAAACGTATTAAGGAAGAAATGTTTTGCTGAGAAATTTATAATTATACGGGTAAACAGAATCGTCGTTCTATAATTCAGAAGACGAATGGAAAGAAAGAAAGAAAGACTCGATTTTAAAAAAGAAAAATTACTAGTTTGTATTAACAGGAAAGACTCTGATAATACTATAGACATCATTCACCCTCGGCCGATAATTCGCAGCGAGAGCCTAAGTTCATTACAGGAATCAGATCGCAGCTCCCTTTGGCAGCTCTTCATTCGACCTACAAACATTTTATTCAAAAGTAGAGTCCTTCCTCACTAAGGTTGAGGATAGTCTTAATCCACCTGACATGGTGGTACCATCTTAGCTGATATGTAATTTCTTCAGAACTCAAGCATCCACTTATTTAATTAATATTTAAATGATTTTAAATATAAATTTTAGGACATGGAAGTCATGTATGGTTCTCCATACCGATTTTTTATTAAAATCCTAATCACTTTTACAAAGTAATCTGAAATTGTTTCTGAACTTTTATTTCCCTACAGTTTCTTGTGCCTGACATGCTGTTGTTTTTTTTATTATTTGCAGTATCATTAGCGGACAATGACCTGCTCACTTTATTCAACACACTGTAATGAAACCTTAAATAAGAATATGTATACAATGAAAGAAATTTCAGTATGTAACGCTTCAAGCACAAGAAACTAACCACTACTGTACTTCATTTCTCTCAATGATGGTGCACCAAGGAACTTCGTTTACCTATTCTATAATACTGGAATTTCTTTTGCAACAGTGACGCCTTCAGTTAACATCTCATAGAACAAACTTATCACAAGATTCATCTAAAACACAATAAGCAATCCATTATATTATCTTTTAAAACAAGAAAAAACACTTTAATCCATTGGTTATACTACTTTGCTAACACTGGGCAGAAAAAATTTCCCATATATATCACTACTGGCTAAATTTTGTGTATGTTTCATATATTATCAATAAATAAATCAATTTCCTCAGCATTCCTTTACCAGCCACAAACATTTCAATGCTTGATTAATTTTTGTTTATAGAACCATGTTTTTCTCCCTGTCTAATTGCTCATAATTGGCTGTCCACAGTTTTTCTTTTTTAATTGCCAAACATTTCTATAAGCAGTTTGACATTCTCTGCAATCCTATCACCAGAAAATGGAAGTCCACTTTCTCAATGTTGTGTGAACAACAAGAAAAGAGCATTATAAAGTTTTGCGTGGTTGGACAGTTAGTTTCACCATTTCTGTCAAGTAATTTAGTGTAATTCTACACTGAGTTCTTAATACAGTGTAAGCTGAAAGCAATCAAATCCTGACACCAAGTTTACAGAAATATGACCAAAACACCACTTTTATTATTTCTTATGGTTTCCTATTTTTTAACAAACGTTTTAATTATATTTACATGACATATTGCTACATATCACTCTGTTCTAGAAAAAGAATAGAATATCACAAAGAAAAACACAACACTACACTGAAATACACAGCAATTCCACATAATACTAACCCGATATTATTTGTTATGTACTTGTTTACATACATTATATTGTACAGTACAGCTGTTACACAAATGACACAATGATTGAAATAAGTATACAAGCCTGGAAACTCAGAAGCAAAACCACACAAAGTTGGTACCATGTCTAATTTATAATGGAACAGAAAATTATAAGATGTTACTAAAGAAACAAAAGAAACAACCAACGGTATTATTAGTAAAATTGAATATACCCTGTCTGCAAGCTGCTAACCTGCAGTACAGTATTAACAGAATACTCTGAGGTTTACGCCACCCACTTTTTTTACATTTCATTAGTTTTAATAAGTTCTTGTTTCTTCTTGTGAACTACCCAATTTAAATCTATTTTCTTTAATATACAAATTTCTTGATATTCAATCACATCAGATAACCCAGATTCAAAAACACGAATTTCTGTACTCCACACACCAATGCTTTCACAAAATCTTTCTTTCCCTCAATGCTGATGTGCTTATTTGGACTCTGTAATACACTGGCAAAATTCGAAACATTGATGGATCTGGTACTCCGAGGCCTGATATGGAAACTTGCCTTGTTTATTTAGACGATGCCATAGTCATCGGGAAGACTTTCAAAGACCATTTGGGAAACCTTAAGGACGCGCTAACTAGAATTCACGGTGCCCAACTGAAGCTGAGCCGGAAGAAGTGTTCTCTATTCCAGAAGGAAGTGCAGTATCTGGGCCATCTGGTTTCGGCAACGGGTGTTAGCAGGTATCCTAATAAAGTAGACGCCATAAGAGACTGGTCCGAAGAGTAAACACGAAGTTCAAAGGTTCCTGGGGTTATGCTTATACTACAGACGTTTTGTGAAATGTTTCGCTACTATTGCTAATCTACTACATGAGCTAACGGAAAATAAATGAAACTTCCAGTGGTCGAGAGAATGTGATCAAGCATTTAGGACTTTGAAAATTGCATTATGTTCGCACCCAATTCTCGCTTTCCCAGCTTCCGAAGGGAAGTACATTGTAAACACAGACCTAACCAATACTGGTCTAGGAGCAGTTTTGTCTCAAGTGCAAAACAGTGAAGAAGGAGTAATAGCGTATTACTCGCAAGACGCTTTCTAAACCAGAGAGAAATTATTGCGTTACAAGGAGAGAGTTGCTGGCAATCATCAGATCTTTGGAGCACTTCCATAAATACCTCTACAGGAGGAAGTTTTCACTACGCACTGACCATGCCGCGCTTGCATGGCTCTTGAGATTTAAAAATCTGGAAGGGCAGTTGGCAAGGTGGCTCGAACGTCTGCAAGAATACAACTTCAAGGTACAACATTGGCGGGGGCACCTGCATGGTAATGCAGATTGCTTATCATGGAGACCGTGCCCAGAAGACTGCCGCACAGAAAGGAAGAACAAAACACAAGCAAACATGTTCAGGGCATCACTGCAGATTTCCTGGCAGACGGCTGGACAACACTAGATTTTCGACAAGAACAGACGACTGATGAAGACATTGGACCAATCTTGACAGGTCGCCATCCGGATTGGCAAGATATCTGCCATGGTTCCGAAGTGCTGAAGGGCTACTGGGCACAATAGGAATCCCTTACCTTAGAGAACGGATTGCTGAAAAGGGCTTGGCAAAATGCAGATGGATGAGACGTGCCCATGCAGTTGATAGTTCCCAAAAGTAAAGTGCAGTCTGTTTTGAAGGAGATGGAATGTCTGGAGGCCATCTTAGCGTTAACAAAACCCTTGACAAAATATGGAAGCGATTCTATTGGCTTCATCTTCGCCATGACATAGAGTAATGGGTTCGGACATGTGAAATATGTGCTGCAAGAAGGGCCCACAAACCAGAAGCAGGGGAAAAATGAGACAATAACATTGGACTGCCTTTCGAGAGAACTGCCATAGACATTGCTGGACCTTTCCCAGTTACTGATGATGGAAACCGGTACATCATGGTTATAGGTGAATACTTTACTAAGTGGGTGGAAGCCTACGCAATTCCAAATCAGGAGGTTACCACTGTGGCAAAGGCGTTAGTTCACAACTTCTGTTGCCATTATGGAGCACCTAACTAAATTCATATGGATCAAGGGAGGAATTTCGAATCAGGAGTGTTTAAAGAATTATGCCATCTACTTGGAATTCAAAAGACCAGGACAATGCCTCTCCATCCTGTCGGACGGAATGGTTCAGAGTTCAATAGGACACTTGTGCAGCATCTTTTTAAGGTTGTTGACGAGAACCAAACAGACTGGGACCAACGTATACCACTATTCCTCATGGTACATAGGTCGTCAGTACATGACACAACCGGTATGACTCCGGCGAAATTGGTGTTTGGGCAGGAGATTCATCTTCCTGGGGACTTGATGTTCGGATCACCTGAGACTCAGTCCCAAGAGCCATAGAACTATTCCTCGCAATTAGAAAACCAAATGCAAGAAATGAATCACTTGATAAGAGGACGGCTGAAGATAGCCAATGATAAAATGAAAACTCGGTATGACATTCACAGCAATAGTGTGGGTTTCCAAGGAGATCGGGTTTGGTTGTTCAACCCAAACCGCCGTCGTGGTAACTCACCTAAACTTCAGACTAACTGGGAAGGACCCTACACTGTAAAAATAAGAATCAATGATGTCTATTGGATTCAACAGGAAGGACAGCGAAAGTTCAAGGTCGTCACATAGAATGCCTGGTTAAGTATTAGTTCAGAGATGGTTTGCCAATTCGGGATGAACAGGCTTAAGGAGGAGGCAGTGTTACGCCATTACAGAACGTTCTACATGTTTCTCGGCTATCCCAGCAGACCCAGCTGTAATGTTGTGTGCGTATGTGATTCTTAATATGTGTTAACGAGGCTGTTCCAGACTCACCGGTCTGCGCGCACTGTGTTCAAGGCCACAAGCAATTATGCTCTAGTGTTTTCTAGTAGCGCTGACGTGTATTATGGATTATTCTGGAATCTCAGCGGGGTATAAATATAAGCATTCAGCGATGATTAGTTACAGTTTAAGTGATGATTTATTCAAGTGAAGTTTGAGTTATTGTTGGGTGATTTACACAGTGCGTTTCAAGTGGTGTATTAGTAAAAAGTGGTTATAGTGCGGGATTCTTTATAGGCTAGCTGACATTATTATTTGTGTGGACAGATTAACTTGAATTGTTGTACGAGAATAATCTTGTTGAATAACTTGTTGATTACAAACTGTTAATTGTGATAATTAAAGCTGGTTTTTAGTGACTTTATTGGTGTCTTGTATTTTGTTTTCCACTATGTCATACAATGATCAATGAGACCGTCGTAACAGTATGATTTGTCAAAGTCTTCAAAATACGCCGATGTTTTGGCAATAACTTCATCATTTCGAAGTTACTTGCTCAAATTTCCAGGAAGCTACTTCCTCAAATTTGAAAACAGATAATTGTCTGAAGGTGCTAAGACTAGTGATGTGGGGTACCGAAGATTTTCAAAGCATAATTCAAACAATTTTGCTGTCACAATCGCACAAGAGTGAGCTGGTGCATTGTCATGACCAAATGTGGTCATGTTTACTTATTTCCTCATATAGACAGTCCAGCAGAGATGCATAATATTGTCCACTTATCACTGTAACCTTCTCCAGAAAGTCAATTAAGGTTGTGCCATTAACATCCCAAATGGCACCAAATAAATCGCTTGTTCATTGCTTGTGACCTTACCTGGAATGGTTTTTGCTTTTTGGAGCAAGTTCTCCTACTGCAACCCACTACCCAGTGATGTATACAGATTTCATCAACTATTATGAAACAGCATAAATATTCTTTTTGATTACGTTGAAACAGCTCTAAATCGTGCTTAGAAATGTTGATTCGTTCATGCTTTTGATCAATTGTGAGCAAACATGACCACCCATTTTGCGGACAGTTTTCCCATATGTAAATGTTCGTGTAAAATGTGATGAATCCGTTCATTTAAGATGCCTATTGTCTTAGCAATTTAACGCACTTTCAATCTTCTGTCCTCCATCACCGTATCATGGATTTTTTGAATGTTTCTGCTGTTGTAACCTCAACAGGCTGTCTGGAACATTCAGCGTCTTTGTGCTCATATGACCACTACGAAAATAAACCAAACCCTTTGTAAACTGTTCTAGTCAATGGAGCTGACTCACCATAATATTTATCCAGCTTTGATTTAGTTTCCTGTGTGGTTTTGCCTTTCAAAAAGAAATGTTTCATTATCACACGAAATTCTCTTTCATCCATTTTTTGCAAATCACAATACTTGATCAATTCAAACGAAAGGCGACAATAGAATTACGAATGTATCTCACTGAAACATGTTGTATGCTCCTAGCAGATACGTGGGAAACTAAAAATAACATCATCTGTGTATTACAAGCACCATATCTTGACTTTGCATGGACTTATCTATCTCTTGACTATACACTGACTACTATATCTATGGTTGGCTGATGTCCACGCTTTCCCCTTCCATCTGGTGGACACATATCTGTACCTGATCCCAACTTTGTCTCAACAATTGTTCTAATTTTTATTAAAGTCAAAGATAATGTGTGTAAAAACATAATTTGGGATACTTCAGTTTTATCATTATATTTTTTGCATTCAAAAAATATTTCCTGGAGTACTTAATGGCGACTTACTTTCTTATTGCAAGTCATGTAGTCCTTTTATCAAACTGAATGACTGAATCACAGAAGTACAGATTCTGACTCTCTATTTGTAGTTTATTAAACTGTTCAAATTTTTTTTCTGTCACCTTCAATTATTTTTTTGCAGCATTTCTTCTTGCACAAACAAAAAGGCTTAAATGTTTTACCTGGTTTTATTTTTCCAGTTACTGATACATACTCTTTGCCTTCATCTTTTGCTTTTTTTCTAATATTCCTTTCCCAAGTATTTTTATTCGTAGCGTGTTTCCTACTTTTATTCTCTTCGTTTTGGGTCATTCCACATCAAATCAACCAATAAAAAAATAATTTTGGACCTTAAGGTTTCAAAATGTCCTAATTTTTTGTTTATTTATTCTTATGGTCAAAACTAATAAAAATACAAACTTTCAGATTTTTTGGGCTTCTAATATTTATGTTATTGATTTTCAAAAAATCGAAAATCGCATAAATTTGACCGTGTTTTGAAATCTTTAAACGGCTACAGTTTAAAAAGTATTTGACATAGAGGGCTGGGACTTGTACCATTTTATTCTGCTTTTATTATGCTTTAATTTGATATAAAACACAACCATATTGGTAAAAATAATTGTTTCCCAAAAATTTTCAAAAAACGTTTTTAACAAATTTTCAAAAACGTATTTTTTTTTTTTGAAAAAAATTATTTTGTTTATACACTTATAAGGCACATATATGCCAAATTTCAGGATGGGATGGCAATGGGATCATATTTAAATAAAATATTTTGTAACTGTGAATCCCTAAAAAAAGACATTTATTGATAGAATCACGCTCTTCCTGAGGATCTGAAATCAAAATATAAACCAATTAAAGTAACCTGACACTTTACAATATTGTAAAGTATTAGATTATTTTTTAGTTTCATCTTACCAATTTTTAACCATGAAATAAAAATATAACTTGCGACCATTCTCATAAAAATATTGAAGAAAGTTTGTAAATTTGTAAAAATCAATATAATTAAGAGCAATTATATTTTAAATATGAAAAGATATATTCTCAGAATGTATTTATGTCTCAGAATGAAAAGTATACAAGTTCAGGCATGTATATTTCATGTGTTTAATACTGGTAACAGCTTGTTGTGTCTGAATGGGTGGCTTTGATTTGGCTGAAATAAACTAGTCCAAACAGGTCTGAGTCATCACAGGCTCTACTCTTCTTTCATGTTTGTGCTTGATAATTTATTGTTGTAATCTCTTCATTCAGTTGCCTGCTGTGCAGTGATGAGTGAAGTTGTTCTTAGGAAGTGGTTTTTTTTTTGTATTACAGATATAGTTACTTTTTTTATTTAAAAACTAATACAGGGTATTTAAACCATTTTTACAGTGACAGTTTTATTTGAAAATTGCAAATACTTTTTGACTCTTGTTTAGTGAAACATTTTAAATTAATGCCTGGATAAAATGGCAAATGAACAAGATAAGAAAAATTGGGCTGTTTTTTCTGGCAAGTGTTGCAATCCATTTGGTGATGAAAAACACCCCTTAGCAGTGAAAAGTTCAAGAAATGTTACAGAATGGATGTGCTCACTAAATTTAGATATACAAATGGGGATGAAAATATGTGATACGTGTAGGAAAAAACTGTATGAGTTTAAGACTAATGACTTTTGTGAATGTGATAATGTTGGGCCAGGTCCTAGCACAATTGACGATACATATGTTGATCCAAACGCTTCAATTGATTATCTTAACAAATCTTTAGAACTAATTGGCGAATCGCCGTGCAAAAAGAAAAAAGTTAAGGTTGTAAGTTATACAAAGAAGAAGATTGAGAAAATTAAAACATCATTTGAAAAACATTTAGTGCCCTCAAAGGAACATGATTGTGAACTTCAAAGTGATGATATAAGTAATGCTGAGTCTGAAATATTAAACCAGTTGAAAGAAAAGTTTTTGCAAACTGGAAAACGAAGTGAACAAATGACAATCTTAACATTGCTACCTAAAAGTTGGAGTGTTAAACAAATTGAAGAGGAATTTGGAGTATCCAACTACATGGCTCGGTCAGTAAAACATTTAGTGGGAGAAATGGGTATTTTATCAACTCCAAACCCAAAACCAGGAAAAACATTGGATGAAGCTACTGCTAGTTTAGTTGTAGAATTTTATAACACAGATGAAGTTAGCAGGATGATGCCCGGTAAAAAAGACTTTGTAACGATATGGCAAGGAGGTTCAAAACTCCAAATTCAAAAGTGTTTGGTGCTGGGCAATCTGTCAGAGTTATATGCGTTGTTTAAGGAAAAGTACCCAACTCATTATATAGGGTTTTCCAAGTTTTGTCAGTTGTGGCCAAAAAACTGCATTTTGGCTGGTGGAAGTGGGACACATACTGTATGTGTATGTACAATACATCAGAATGTGAAACTCATGATGAATGGTGCTGGACTTAGAAGTATTGTATGGCATGGGGATAATACATCATTGAAATCTTATCATTGTTGCCTTGCAAAAATAATGTGCAATCCACCCTCACCAAATTGTTACATGGATGAATGTAAGGAATGTCCTGGTATTAAACAATTACGTGAAGCCTTGTTAAATAAATTTGAAGACGAGCTTATTGATGAAGTGACGTATAAGCAGTGGATAACTGTTGATAGGTGTAGAATGGAATCTATAACAAAAAACAGTGATGACTTTGTTGAAGAATTTCTGGAGATGCTTTTAAAACTCAAAACTCATTCATTCATTGCAAACAGGCAAAAAGAATGCTACTCAGAAAAGAAAGAAAACTTAGCACCAGGTGAACTAGTTATTAATTGTGATTTTGCTGAAAATTACTCATTTATACTCCAAGATGAAGTTAAGTCATTTCATTGGACAACTAACCAAGCTACTCTGCATCCTTTTATTGTGTATTCCAAGTGGGAAGACAAAATTAAACATTTACAGTATGTTTTTATCTCTGACTGCCTGGAACATAATACTGTGGCGTTTCATGTATTCCAGAATGAGTTGATTTCTCTATTGAAAGAAACTATACCATTTGAAATAAAGAAAATTACATACTTCTCCGATGGTAGTTCGGCTCAGTACAAAAACAAGAAAAACTTTCACAATCTGTGTCTTCACAAAACAGATTGTGGAATCGCAGCAGAATGGCAGTTTTTCGCAACGTCACACGGAAAAAGTGCATGTGATGGACGTGGTGGCACTGTTAAACGGCTTGCTGCTAAAGCCAGTCTGCAAAGACCTTACAATAGCCAGATAGTCACACCACTGCAGTTGTATGAATTTGCTATTGATAAAATATCTGGAATAGATTTTGTGTACTGCTCTACAAAAGAATATCAAGATATGGAAAAGAAACTTGCATTGCGCTTTAGTGAATCGATACCCATTGTTGGAACCCAAAAGTTCCATTCCTACAGTCCAATCTCGGAAAATAAAATCAATGTTAAATATTACCAATCCTGTTCAGACCAGTTTACTAACACCGTAACGGTATTAGACTTTTTAACAACGACAGATATACTAAACATTAAATCACGCTTCGTAACTATTGCCTATGATCAGTCCTGGTGGCTTGCATGTATTCTAAAGAAGAACGACGACACCTGTGAGTTTGAAGTTAGTTTTTTACACCCAAAAGGACCTGCTGCTTCATTTTTCTACCCTCAACCGAGTGACATTTTAACTGTACCAGGTGAAACATTATTTTAGAAAGTAGAACCATTTACTGCTACAGGGAGAGTGTATACCTTAACCAAAGAAGAAAGTATGCTATCTACAAAGACACTAGAAAGGTTTCTCAAAAGGAACTGAGAACTTAAAATAGGCATTTAAGAAATAATTTTAAAAATAGTTTTTGGTAAGTAAAGTGATTTTACAAATTTTTTAAAATAAACTTGTATTTTTACCCTTAACACCCTGAGAGGAAGTCAGTAATCTTTATTGGTTTATATTTTGATTTCAGATCCTCAGGAAGAGCGTGATTCTATCAATAAATGTCTTTTTTTAGGGATTCAAAGTTACAAAATATTTTATTTAAATATGATCCCATTGCCATCCCGTCCTGAAATTTGGCATATATTTGCCTTATAAGTGTATAAACAAAATAATTTTTTCCAAAAAAAAAAATACGTTTTTGAAAATTTGTTAAAAAAGTTTTTTGAAAATTTTTGGGAAAAAATTATTTTTACCAATATGGTTGTGTTTTATATCAAATTGAAGCATAATAAAAGCAGAATAAAATGGTACAAGTCCCAGCCCTCTATGTCAAATACGTTTTAAACTGTAGCCGTTTAAAGATTTCAAAACATGGTCAAATTTATGCGAATTTCGATTTTTTGAAAATCAATAACATACATATTAGAAGCCCAAAAAATCTAAATCTTTGTATTTTTATTAGTTTTGACCATAAGAACAAATACACAAAAAATTATAATTATCTGAGATGGTGAGGTTCAGAGCATTGGTTGATTTGATGTGGAATGACCCTTTTGTCTTCCCCCTCTCTTTTGTTAATCTCTACGATGTTAATTTTCTAGCTCTTCATTAGAATATAATTCATCTGGACCAGGTACATTTCTCATATACTGTTGAATCAGATTCTCTTATTGCCTTCTTTTTCTGTTACTCTTTTCATGAGGATAGCCACTTACACTTTGTTACAATGAACATAACACTAACAAAGTTGAACAATTTAATTAATTGTCTGAACCCAATTCACTCACTCACCCAATTTATATTGCTAAGTGTCTCTACCTGCTGAATTGTATCTCACAAATCATTTGTCTGATTTGCATAACTACACTAAGGAATACTATATAGCAGGTCACAGAATTAAAAAAAATGTCATCTGCTTCCAAAAGGCCAGCAACATCTAATAATGACTCGTGATAATCTTCTAAAACTGGTAAACTTTTGCTAATATTCAAAGTAAAAATATCTTCTGAAATTTCATGTTTTTGTTGAAATTGCAGCAACTCTCACAAACAGGATTATAGATCACATTTGACTGACTCGTGAAATGTATTTCACTATTAATTTGATTTTCTGAAATATTGCCTAAAATATAAAAGACAAAGTAACAAAATAAATTGGAACAAATGTTGTGCTGACTATATGCAATATGGAGGAATTAAACGAAACATTATTAAAAATAATAAATGCGCATCACAGCCTACTCTTAGTGTATTTCATAATTTTAATTTATCAGCGCTCATATAATACTGTAATACTGTAACGTGACAGAAACAGATGACCCCATAGGAGTAAACTTAAGACAAACCCAATCAGAAAAAAGATGATAATAATAATAAAAAACTTAAAAAGTTAAAAGAAATAAAGAAACCAACATAACTAAGAAGTACATTATTTAATAAGAAAACTTTATTTAAATACCTTATAAGAAAACAGTATTGTGAACTATATTAAATAAAGAAAAGTGATACCAGTGTAAACTACAATAAATAAAGAAAAAAAGTGAGGTGTCAAATGTAAAAATGAAGTGTAGAGAGAAAAAAAAGAGTGAAGAAACACAAAAGTGAAAAATATAAAATGAGTACAAACAACAATCTTGGAAGGATAATAATGTTTAATAACCAAGGGTTATTAATAATAATAATAATAATAATTTAATAACCTATTCATACATGAAGCATTAAGCTTATTATTGTTTCTTCATTTTTTCAGAATAATTTTGTTATCATAATAATCAATCTTGTTGATGACCATAGTTGTCATAAGTTATAAGCCAGGTAAATAATTGAATCCCAATTATTTTGATGATAAACAATGTTATTTCTTTTAGGGAACACTAATACCTAAGGCTTATTAACTAATTACTATAGTGAATAACTAGTCAAATTGAATGGAACTAGTAGTTAAGCAACATATCAGATGATATGACAGAAATAATTTTAATATTAATAACCAGTTCTTATGTTATTTTATATGTTTAACTATGTTATAAAATCTATGTTGATGTTAGAAGAAATTTGTTAAAAAATGTTATCCATGGAAGCATGGGATAGGACTAAATGGTTTGTTAAAAAATGTTAATGAAGAAGGAGGAGAGTAATTTGTAATTTTCAGAGGAATTTTGTATTTAATTGTAAGATTTTTTAAATTAACTAAAAAACAAATAATATAATCAAAAGCAATACACAAACAACAAAACATAGACAAGCAACGAATCACCTAAACATAGAAATTAACTTATAAAAAAAAAATAATAATAAATTAACCAAAAGTGTAAAACACTAGGAATTAATATAGGTAAACCATAAAATTGCCACTTTTAGACTGTTTTCCCTAATAAATCAAAGGTAATGACCAATCCCAGAAGTATAATATGATTTTGTGATGGTCAAAAGACCCAAATGGCATAAACAGCATAATTTTGTAAAAACACAGAACATTTATTATGACACACACACACAGGCTATATTTGGTATCATTTTAATTGTAATAAAACAAAGAATAACATGCTGTAAATTAAATTAAGATAAACTATTTAACAAATAGAGAGTAATATGTACTAGGGTGTAAAAAATCATGTATTGTAAGAAGTATCAGATCATGTGACCCCAAAATTCAGTAAAATTAGCCAATCAGAAATTAGAAAAAATTGGCCAAACTAATCAAATTCGAAAGAAAACGTTTACAGTGTATTGTTAGCATGAAAGAAGAACGGGTCAGCCCTATGTATGGCAGAATGAAAGTTTACTAAAGAATCAAATCTGAGTCTGTAAGGTTATAAAAAATAAAATTCAAAATTAATAAAAATAATAATAATAATGACGATTTAAGAAGATAGAAAACCAATAATAAGAAACAAAAGAAGAAACACATAAAGGAATACAATAAGTATGCAAAACTAATAGCCGATAATAATATTTGGTCAACCAGCAAGGTGAGAAAACCGCTGTCATAACCCAACATTATCGATCACACCACACTAAGAAAAAACATCACAGACACTATTAATTAACACTCCAGTGAAAGAAAACGAACAAATAACTATTATTTCAGTAAAAAACTTTATATAATTCCATTCATATTAAGGGAAATTGGTGTATGAACTTTAATACAATAACGAACGTCTTGATGGCGGCCATGATGAAATACTTTTAGAAGTGACACTTTCATGTCAAACCAACCCACGCGGTGCTAGTGAGCTTCGGTAACTAAGTAGACATTATTTATACAATATTAGGCCTACTTAAACAAAATTCAGTTTCTCATGTAAATTTTGATAGAAATTAAGATTAATTTGTAAGTATTGTACTTCGCTACGGCATTTCTGACTTTTTTAATAGTTCAAAGAACCTTAGAATTAATATATAAGTGTTTTAAACAATTTCAACACAACTAACGATTGTAATTCTCGACCCTAAAGACAAAGTCGATGTAGTAAGTAACATTTCAAATTTAAAAACAAATAATTAAATAAAAACCCAAGAGTTAATGCAGCAAAAGAGTTTTATTTATTAGATAAATATAATTTAATGAATTTCAGCATTTAATAACAGGAAGAAGACATAGTAAGAATTGAAATAACTTATTGAAGAAGGTGACTAACAGTTAGTCTACCACTGGGTGAATCGATTCCACAATCGAACGCAACATTACTTAATAATTATTCAAATTAGAATTTTACCGCATTTGACAGGGATCATCTAGACTTCAACGAATTCTTAAGTTTTGAAGAACAGTGCATTAATTAATTGGGAAACCAAAATTAAACGAATAAACTAACTGAATTAAAGAAATTTTTTTTATAAAATATTTTTTTTGTAACAAACATTAATAAATTTATTGAACACGAAGAATGTTTTAAAACAATGACAAGTTACAATATATACTTTATTCTATTTTTATAATATGCTTTACATTTGTTTTCGCATTATAACTGTTTGTAGTTAAAAACCAGAAATTAACTATATTCCTTTTTTTTCCTTCATGACTATAATATATGTATCATTAAATTAATTAATGTAAATAAGTTAAATAAAATGTATTGTGTATTATAAAGTTATTAATAAAATATGTAATTTTGAAATTATCCATATATAAGCCGATGAATCATTAACTTGTTTTGTATCAGCTTGTGTTGTAACTCAAGCTTTTAAATAGTATACAAATTAAACACAGAGGTGTACCAGTAGAGTCTGGCGTCCCTATACCCTCCCCCTACAATCACTTTATGAAAACGTATCAGTGAGTACAAGTGAAATACAAAATACTAAGTTTATTGATCAAAAACCATGAATTACAAAAAATGTATAAAAAACAATAAACATAAAAGATAATTTAGATGGCAATAAAGTAATTTATGATATTTGGTCAAGAAAATTATTTGCCAATTGCACCTTATATAGTTTTACATAAATTAACAGATAAACTTAGTATGAAACAAAAATATTAAATATTTTTTTGGTACATAATTAAACTTACTACATTTTATTTCGCATGGAATTCACATACACACACGCGTGTGTGTGTGTGTGATAAATAAGAAACAGATAAACTAACTAAACTTACACGTATATAAAATAGGAACATATTACAAACATTACTTGGTAAAGAAACAGGTAAGTAAATATTTAAACAAATGAAAAATTATTTAGTGAACTGAACTTTTCTAGCTTTCATTAATGAAAATTCTCAAATAATATCATGTATATCAAGTTGATCCAAAATATGTGACACTACTGATATAAAAGCAAGATTTGAAAGTCTGTCTTGTACCACTGTGGAGTGAAAGCAGTTTTTAATCAATAATTTAAAGTTTAAAAAAGGATCATTCGACAGATGCTACAGGTACCAGTAATGACAAAAGAATCCAAAGAGTAATTCTAAAGTTTAGATAAACTGTCCAGAGGACCGAAAAGGTTAATACAGTAAACTTAATGAATAATATATTTTTTTCTCAAATACTTCCTTCTCGCCTGAAATTGTTGGCACCTTTACTATCCTGGCACCTGTGTGCACCTCACACTGTGTAGGTGCGCCACTGACTAAATATTCTAAAAAGGTTATATAATATGAAAGGAACTTACATCTTTCAAGTAAATCTGATGAAATGTCTCTACACATATTAGGTATTTCATGAGCCCTACTTCCAGTTATTTTATTTCTTTTTTTGTTGAACATTGTAATTAAAAAACAAATATTAGGCCTAAATAAAAAATAGTTCACAGAGAAATCAAACAATAACAGAAAATAAACCCTTGTTGCTGTCAAGCTCAGTTAACATAACATCACGAAACTAACTCACATGACATAAAGAACGTTAAAAAAAAAGGAATGCTAACATTGGTTATTAATGCATCTAAAGATGCATACATAAAAATACCAATCTCAATTTTGGTTATTATTGTATTATTAATAACATTTCATAAAGACTGACATTGAGAAGATATATTGTTGTAGCACCAAAAGTATGAAGACTGAGACATTGCTTGCTATTGTATTGGTTGTGGTTGTAACTAATCTTACAAAAAAAGTTATACTACAACGACTGTTTAGTTAATTTCATAAAAAAGTGACATTGATTATTCTTGTTTCAAGTTACAGCGTTTATAATGAATATTGGTCAGTTAAAGAAAGCACTTCAGGTTTTCCTAAACTAATGCTCACTTTGACAATAACATATGGGTTGCATAAACTATATGGACTCAGAAAACAACTGACAGTCCACGGTTAACAAGCTTTCATGTGCCCAACCATATTTATTTTTCTGACCTGTAATGCCTTGAATTGTAATTGAAAAACAAGTTGATGACAAAAAGAAAAACACAAACCTGTATATCATAAATTCATTTGATATTGTCATACATAAAGAGAATAAATAAATGTTGTATGCCCCAAAGCAGAACAACGGGCGACTGTGCGACATTGTCGCAGAAAGGAAACGAGGCCTGCAGAAAGATCGTCCACCGCGTTAACAAAAAACGCGTAAAACATTTGCTGCAATAAAATTTCTAAAAAAAATAAATTGTTGCATAAAACCAGATACGAATAAACGAATCAATTCAATAACAAAATCTATGTTTGTGACTCAATAATATACCGATAAATTTCAGATGAGAGGCCGAGCGGTAAAAGTTACATGTAATCTATTGAAGTGAGAGCGCCGGCTGCAGCCGGCAGACTGAGTCACGCGGCCGCGCACCGGCGTAGTAATTCACAATCCGGATAGTTGTGTATTTCTGGACTGATTTTTTATATCAACCTAAAATCAATATCCTATAATATCAACATATTTAAATGTAATTTACAAATTTATTCAAATAAATCCTGATAGACCTTATATTTCCGAAAACCTAAATCTAAAAATATCTCAATTTTTGTCTCCTGAAATTTTAAGGATTATTATTTTAATACTTATATAGAACGGAGAGAGCCGTTGCATCAAACAATTTTAACTACGTTACTACTGAAATGCTTGCAGAAAGTATTTGGTTTTCTTAAAATCCGTTGCAGAAAGATGAAAAACATTCTGCTTTTAGGGTTGTATGTAAGAATGTAGAAATTAAATCAAACAATTCAGTTCAACTGACAGATATGCACATGCATCCAAATACTCATATTTTACCACAAAGATATTGGATACTGGATATTGTAACTCTGTAGTATTTAAAGTCATTTCAAATGTAATTATAGGCTGATATATCTACATATTTTTTCTAATATACCTAAAAAAATACTAAACGTTCAATTTGTTATTTAAAACAAATAATTTATCATATTTGGTTTATATAAACGTCACAGTAATATTGATTAATTATTAATTTATTACAATTTAATAACAACCTCTTCCATTTTAGATATTTTTCCCTTCATCACTTACATTGTCCACTGTGGTTGCTGTCATTGCCTCTATCCCTTATAAATGTGCAAGTTAGTGACAATTTGCAGGTTGATGACAATGTGTTGAATATTACCATCGCAGAGACCTTCTTTCACAAAATCTTCCTCTTGCAATTGCTCAGCACAGCACACACACACACTTCACTCCATCCAGTCTTCAGTAATTACTTGGCTGAGCACTCTTCTAAAAGTTTTCTTACTGCTTTTATTTTGAAGGTGTTTTTTTGGCTGTCTCTCCTTTCACTACATGTGACCATTTGAGTCGATTGTGTTATACTGGCAGTGATAGGGTAGTAGGTGAATCACTTTCTGACCCATTTCCAGAACAATGCTGCCAAACTAATACTGTCTGTACTGGTCTCTGTACCATCTCACAATATTCAGCAGCTCTGCAGCTGTGTGGCTTGGATTGTAAGGTAAACATTTACTGGCCAGCAATTCTACAATATCTAACTTTTTAGTTTAGTGGTATTTTCCCTCAAGTTTAGAGCAGTCGCTCAACTCATCCATGACAACAATACAGTTTCGTCTGGTCTTTGACTGGAAGCCCAACTGTATTGTGCAAACTGGCATTGACAGATTATTATTAATCTAGAGCCCTTGCCAACTGGAACACAAAAACCATTTTTGGCCATAGAATCCTACTACACACACAAACACACATTTTTTCTTTCTTTTTTTTGCTCTAGTTGACCCAAGTAGACCCAAGTTGTCCATTGAAAAGGTTATTGCTCAAATTATGCATTTTTCATAGGAATGTTACTTTCACTGCAACAATGTAGTTTGCTGTTCTCCCATCAATTTTTAAACTTAAATCCAAATTGCTTCAAAATCTTCATGCAGAATCTGGTCCTCCAGAAATCTATTTTTTCTCACAATTAATTTTTAAATTTTTGTTTTTCCACAAGTCAGGTATTCCTCAGAATCATAATTCATATGTATACCATACACCTCACAACATCCCTATGAAATTGTTTAAATAAGTGACCCACTTTTTTGTGAGCTTTCTTTTTCCATGGGAACAAAAACTTGTCAACAGGGGGTTTCAGCCTTACTCATCCTAAGTTTGGCTCTTTACATCCTTCTGACATCATTCACTGAATACTTTGAAGGGGGAAAAACATGCTGCTTTTTGGTGTCAGTAAATTCTTCTCTTATGGTAGCCTTCAGTCGGTTCTTTACAGGGTCCTTAAGATAACTGTATATAATGAAAACTTTTTTCTACTCACAGGCAATATGTGGGCAAGTAATCACCATTTTAAATGATTTACAATTAAAAAGCACTAAATAAAATTACAATAGAATACTAAACTACACTTTTCAATGCACAATATCTAAATCATTCGCAGAAATGGCTTGACACAAGCACAACAATATGTGCAGTTATGAATCAGTCAGTCTGATTCAGCTACCTGTAATGGGGATACCTCTTTCAGCAACATGATACTTCATTTTTGGTGAATACAAAATTATAAAGTGTCAGAAATCTAAACATATTTACTTTTACAAAACAACAACAGTAGGAGGCCTACACTTTCAAAAGTACAAACACATAAGCTGATGAAGCGATTGGCATTTATTAACGAATAATTTTATTAATATATCAGTGAATCAGTGACTTTGTTATTTTTAACACAGTACACACAAGCACAGCAAAGACATACAATAGTTACATTCATTCATACAAAAGCAACTTCGGAAACATACAAAAATTAACTTAAATACACAGTTTAACTTAACTAACATCACAAATAAGTCACTATAATTATCTTATTTAAAGTGAAGTCCAATGAAAACTACCAATCATAAATAAGCTTTATGGGTGAAGTATGTAACAACTGTACAGAATAATTATTTGAAATGTGGAACCTGTAGTAATTAACTATACCTCAAAACATTTAACTATAATATTAGAAGCTGATAGGCAGGGAATGTCAATTATTAAAAAAAAATTTAATTGAAGATAAAAATTCTTACATAAATGGCATTAAAAAACTTCCAATGAAAGTAAGTAACATGTGTTCTCATACTAGTATAGTAGAATACAGATAACCTCCGTTTCTTATAAAAGTTATCAGCTGAAATTATATCTAGCAATGTTCTGACATCCTATTCCAGACTGATTCTAAATAGAACTAAAAAATCAATTACAAGCAAAATATCTGCAACTATATTAAACTATATTACTATAGACAAAAAGGTTTGGTATACAACATAACTTTGCCAGTGTTATCACCTGTTAAAGACAAGGAATATTTACAAAAATACTACACACTTTCTTTCAAGTACACTTTCCTTCCTTTGTCTGCTATTTACTCTTAAACTGAATAACACATAATTCTGGGCAAAATAACTTAATAGATACATTTATTTAAAGTATTAAATAATCTGTGCTAAATACTATATGAAATAATATGCTTTATGTACCATGTAATTGTGTGCTTTGTGTAATTTTCTGTTGCAAACTGGTCTGTTTTTGTTCTACTCATCTCATCTAAATTATACTTTGTCAGTACTGGTTGTTTTCAATATTGTGGAATGTGTATTTTGTAATAATTTGTCTTACCAGTAATATTCAGATGTCCTGATGTTAGATGAGGGTGACATTAAAAATTATGCACAAAGCAATTTTTGGAATTACAGAAAAAAGCTTTTCCCATCCTATTCAGTCTCATTGCTGAAACCTCTCTCTCTCTCTCTCTCTCTCTCTCTCTCTCTCTCTCTCTCTCTCTCTCTCTGTGTGTGTGTGTGTGTGTGTGTGTGTGTGTGTGTGTGTGTGTGTGTGTGTGTGTGTGTGTGTGTGTGTGTGTGTGTGTGTGCGTGTGCGTGTGTGTGTGTGTCATACATAGCGTATGTTTGTTCATAACTCGAGTACCACAACTAACAACCAGGGTCTATATCTGCAAACAGTTTCTGTGATGTAAACTTAACAAAGGCTCCATATTTTTTATTAAAAAAACTTTAGAGCTTTTTACTCACCATATAGTAGAGTCCATTTGTTCGAGCCACTGATGTCTTACTATGTGTTGCACATTCTGTCTGAGCACTCAATTTATTCACATTCTTGTCACATGGAGGCAACATATTTACTTGTTTCCCTCCAACTTCAACACTTGGTTTATTTGAAGAAAGCATTGGTTCAGCATAAACAGGTTCACTTCCTGACCTATACGGCCTGCTACACAGTTTGTCTGAATTTTCTATTTCTGTATTCACTGAAACGTTTATAGAACTATTTGGTTTTTCAACAAAGAAAGTAGATTTTGGTTCAAAAGGTGTGTCATATATGTTTGGTGATTTAAGATATTCCACTGAACTAGAGCAATTCAAGTTACCAAAACAGAAGCTTTTGTTTTCCACTTTCTCACTGGATGAAGGAACACTTGGTAAAGGTCCTTTATTATCCGTGTTTAGGTTTATTGGATCTCGGAATGTTGTTTGCCTTCTTTCCAAAGAATTTTCCTTGCCTGATGTACCTAAACTTTTCTGATGATGCAACAGTACAAGTTCCAGTTTTTTTAACATAATCTGTGATTCTGTTTTTGACCGCACAGGTCGTACCATGGGTTTACTATCATTTACACTTCGTGTCTCTCTACAGTCACCAGTCTTATTTTTTTCAGAACATGTTTTATCTGAAAGACTTCTACTATTTCCTGACAAGCATTTGTGAGCAAACGTACGAGGAGGCTTCTTTGGTGGTGGTCCTGCAGGTAAGGGTGATTTTAGTGCTTCCTTAAGAGTGTTGGTAAGGTTCTGTTCAGAAAATACAATATTCCCTCTAGTTAATCTGTCATCTTCAACACCAGTTTTGGGCTGCTCAAATTTTACTTTTGAAATCACACTCAAACGATTACAATCAGATTTTAAATTTTGACTTACAGTACTCAGAGAAGTTCTTGACCGAGTTTGTGAATTTTCCTGTATTCTCTGATTTAGTAATTTCACACTATTATCAAACTGACGTCTTACTGGTTTCTGAACGACTGAGTAACACACGTCTTTGGAAAAATTTGAAATTTGTGTGTTTAAATTGAAATTCTTACTAATTATCTTTGACTGTTCACAACTACTTTTATTTAAATTTCCCGCAAGCCTAGAATCCTGGCCTTCTTTGTACTTATTTTTTACAAGATTGAAAGCTGTCTGTAATTCACTTGATTTTTCATTTTCTTGTACATTATCTTGCTTATTCTGCTGGTCTGAATTTCGTTTAACAACAAAACTAAGATTATCTTCACTATTAACAGTACTCTGGCTTGAAAAAGGTCGAATATGCTTATCAGAACGAAATGCATGAGACCGTCTTATGTTACCTTTGCTCCCACTAGGATTATTCTGCTGATTTTCTTGTGTAATATTATCTATCAATGTCCCTGACTTTACACCAGATCTAACATCAGATGATAACACTGGCTTCTTAAGTATATGTCTAAATTGTGCGTTACTGTTTACACTCGATTCGTTTAAACCTTCAAACTTCTTTTTTATGTTTCCTACACGAGATCCACTCTCCATTTCACACCCTTGAGCACGACATGCTCAATGACATTAAAATGTAGCAATACTTCTAAAAACTAATATTCATTATGTGATACAAATCATGGTCTAACCTAATCAACAGAGCTGTCAAAAAAACCGATTGAAAATATGTGTCTGTGTCTACATTGCGGAAAGAAAGTTCGGTAACTATTATTTTCTAACATTTAATTACCTTATATTAAAACAAAATCCAAATTATGTATTATTACATATATAGAACACAAAAACTGTAAGAAACATCACAGGGCGTTGTTTGTTGTCTTTTCTACATAGTTTCCTGCCGTGTTTTCATAATCCAGTGGTGTAAACAACTGCACAAAAAGTGCAGAACCTATACAAAAAGATGCGAACCTTTTACATATTTTTGTAAAACGGCTGATGTGATACAGACAGATTACGCTGTATTACGTTATATTATATAGTATGCGTGTGTGTGGTAACTGATTATTTTAAATAGATCATTTAATTGTGTGTGGGTGTGTGTGTGTGTGTGTGTGTGCGCGCGCGCGCGTGTGACTGATTTTTAAATATACCATTAAAAGTAACACTTTTAAAAGACACATTTATGTGAATGAAATACAAATATACCATTAAAAGTAACACTTTTAAAAGACACATTTATGTGAATGAAATACTTATCCTATATATTTTATCTCGACAGACAGAAATAAACTGAGTTTAGCCGACGCGACGGCTACCTGGTGCTCAACATTGTCAAATAAGAATTTTGACGCGAGCTATAGTGTAGACCTCAGCCTAATGTAATTATATCCACAGCTACTTTCCATTGGTATGTCTCGTAATTCAAAACTGATATATCTGGTAGGTTCAATGTTTTAATTTCTTCTACCAATTTCTCACAGTTACCATCTCTCAAAATCATTTTACACACACCAGATTTACAATCAAGAGTCACGGGAAAACAAAAAGCTTACTAGTAGAAAAGCAGATAGGGAGCGGTTACGATAGTCGTGTTAAATACTTCTGATTATGATCGAAAAATGGGGAACATTTTAAAATCCAATTAATATATTTCACTAAACAAAAATCCTACCTTTCAAATTGAGAGAAAGGTCTAAAAGTGTTTAGTGACGTATAAGGAGTACATTCCTTCTAAAACTAAGATGCAGTTAACGCCTCATCATTCTAAAGTTTCACACATTTATGGTTTACCTAAGGTACCGGTACATAAAGTAAACGTCCTACTGAGGCCGATAGTTAACTCTCGGTTCAACCTGTGTATGAGCTTTCAAAATATTTGTTACCTGTCGTTTAATATTTAATATTTGTCCCCTGTCGGAGAGTTGCAGTTACATTGTCAAAGATTCGAGGTATTTTGTTAACATTATTAGGAATTCTGTACTTGATAGTAATGACATTCTACTAAGTTTTGATGTGGTTTCCAAGAGCTTCCCTAACGGCTGGAGGGAGATTTAACACTGTCAAGACGGACAGATTTACCTATAGCAGGTGTTATGGAATTATTGGAACCATGTCTTAAGTCAGTTTACTTTCACTTCAAAGATAGTTTTTACACTCAGAAGGAGTGACTGCCTATAAGCTCGTCACTATTTCCCGCGTTGACTAACGTATACATGGATTGGTTAGAGAAACGAGTAGGCCTATTTGACGATTACATCGACAAATCTAAGCTTAGAGTTAGGTATGTCAGTGACACCTTTGTTATTTGGTAATTCGGTAAAGAAAAACTAATGGAATTTGTTGAGTATCTGAATGATTTAACTTTTTCATTAATTTTACGTATGAGTTAGAAAGTAGGCCCTAATAATTCCCTGCCGATCGTGCATGTGTTAGTCATTCATAATCACGGTACACTACTGTTAACAATAAACCAGCTCATACGCGACAATCGACAATGTATCCACAATTTCTCCAGCAATCCTGATTACACAAAATGGGGTTTCATTAGAACTTTAAAATAACGTGCTTAACCGATATTTTCTAATGGTTAATTTTCTGTTTAAATTTTCAGCAGTTATCGTTTGCCATAGAAAAAATTCTACACACAGACACTTTTCGGAAAATAACTTTTCTTCATGTTTTGAGGGTAGTACAGTCAGAATCAGCCTTTATCTTGAACACGATTTTTTGTTGCGATTACCAGTTTCCATTTCCTTACAGAACATGGAAGTAAAACAGCTCATTAGCAAAAATAAAATTGAATCTGAAGCTATTATATAACAGAATGTTTTATAACCATATTTGTGTTTTCTTCCTTTCCATTGTTTGCTCATGAGATGCCAAAACACAACACATGAATTGGCAACATCTTCATTTGACAGCATTTGCATAACAACTGATTCTTCACTCACCTCCTGTTGCTCAGAATTGCAAAGTGGACTTGTACATCAGTAAACAGGTTCTGCACACATATGCACTTAACTTTTTAATACAACTAATGAGGAGGTATCAAAAAGATCTGAGACTAGTTCTGTACCATAAAAAAATGCATGAGTTTGCACTGGCAGCAGTCATCAATAATACCTTTCTTCAGTTAATATGCCGAGTACATCATTCTGTGAACACCAGAAGCCGCACAAGTTTTAGTGACCTCATGCATAGGCACATTTGTGATTGCAAAATGGACTGCAAACTAGAGAAAGAGAGAACATCAAATTCGGCATCAAACTTCGTAAAACTTAATGTGAGTTTTTTCAGACAGTCCCACAAATTTATGACAATGAACCATGTGAAGTGTTTTGAATGGTATGTGTGCTTCAAAGGACATCACTTCACTCCAAGACAAAATGAGGTCAGGGCAACCTTCCACAAGCACAACCATAAAATATGTTGTAAAATAGGGAGCTTGTGCATTGAAGATCATCAGAGGTCATTCAGGTCATTGTTGAGATGCTGAATGTGATATACAAAAAAGTTCTGGCAATCCTTACATCTGATTTGAAGCACCACGTTAATGCAAAAGTTGTGCCCAAGATTTTAACCCTGGCACAGAAAGCACACACTGTCGAACTCTCAAAATCTTTTTCAACAGGTCCTGGATATGCACAAAATTCATGTCGAAGGTCATCACTTGGGCCTATTACAACCCAGAAGTGAAAAACAGTCTTTCCAGTGGAAGAGCCCAGCATAACCAAGACCAAAAAAGATGAGGGAAGTCAGAAGTACAGCAAAAAGCATGTTCATCATTTTGCTCAAGATTCATGGCATTGTGCGTCATGAATACATCCCTGTGGGCCAGAACGGTCAATATCCAGTTTTACTGCAATATTCGGAGGTTCAACACACTAGTTTCTAAGCCACAAAACTATGATTACCGTTCCTCACCTGCCATACTCACTAGACTTGACATACTGCAACTTCTTCCTTTTCTTGGAGATGTAACTCAAACTTAGTTGTCATTTTAATAGCAATGGACCATGCAAATCATAAGCTTAACCTAGGCATCAACTAATCTTGCACTGAATACGGCACTCCAAGATCAAGCTCAGCTCTTACTTCTTCACACTGCTTCTCACCTGCCAAACTGCTAATTTACATAGTTCTGGTTCAGAGTACACATACTTGTACTTGTATCCAGATATTTATGTAACTGATTTAGATATTGTGCACTGGAAAGTGTAGTTAGATGTTTTATATTTTTGTCCTCCTTAATTGTGAATTGTTTAAATGGTAACTATTAGCCCAGAATTAGAAATCAAGTAAAAAAAAAATGTATTTTGGTAGGCCTATACAGGGTGCATCAGCTAAATCCAGACAAACACTTGTTTATTAAAACACTTGTTTATTCATTAAAAAGTTACACTTAATTTTTGACATTGTTTAAGAGATCCTTCCTGAGTTCTATTATTCAATATAACCCCCGTTTGCTGTGATCACTGCCTCGTCCTTTCTTCAACTGCTCCTTGTCCAAATCCGCAAATTTTACCACAATACTGGCCTGAACTGAAGGGTTGCCACATTGGGGTGCCTGGACTTGTTAGACACCTTTTCAATAACGCCCCAAACTTGGTACTGAAGGGGGTTTAAATCACAACTATTGGGAGGCCAGAATGCGTCCATATTATCGGAAAGCCAGTTCTGCACTAAATGGCTTGTGTAAGCTGGTGCACCGTCCTGTTGAAAGATGTAAGGTCTCCTGGAGGCCACAATTTTCATCCATGGCTTCATTACAGTTCTCAGAATCTGGAGGTAAACTCCATCATGATGGTTTGTCCCTTTTTAAAGAAATTTAGTGGCATGACATCACCCTCACTGAAGACGATGCTTAAGATGTGAACACTGGCCGGAACTTCGTCCTGGCTACTACAAGGACATCCTCAGGATCATGGGCAAGCCAATGGTCGTTCCTCCATTTTATTTTTGCATCAACAGTAAAAATCTTATCAGAAATAAACCTGAGGCGACCCGCAGCTTTGTGCTTCTATGAACAAAGAAGCACATTGTAGCGGGCAACTCTCTTGATCTTGGCAGCCTCAGACAGCATTTGTCGTACCTTGAGCACATAAGACGTGTATCTCAGGTCCTTTCCTACGATTCGACGCATGGTGGCCTCACTCATCCCAAGTGTGATGGACAATTTATGAAGCAGCACCCCTAGGTCGTCCGAAATTAGCTATTGAGCCTTTTGGATGACACTTGGGGTCCTTGCAGTCTTCTCTCTTTAATGGCTTTGCCTTGCTGGGTTAACAGAACCTTCTACAGACTTCTCCGCGTCTGCATACTTTTGCACGAGGTCATAAACGGTACCCGAAGAAGTGAATACTTTCAGTTGGTGAACGCTCAGCGCTTCAATTACCTCCACTCGTCGATTCCGCACTCGATCTCACACTCACACATTTTGAGGTTATGCACGTCATACACATACAGCTGGCTTACCTAAACACCAACAATCAACTACACTACACTCTCGTTTATCTGGAATTCCGGCTTATCCAGAATAAGTTTTCAAAATATATATTTTTTTTAACGACTTTACTGGTGAATTTTAAGATATGATTTGTACAAAAAACAACCTGTTTTATTATAAATTCAATGTTATAACCGTTCAGAGCTCACCAACATAAACGTAATTAATCTAAACTGCAAGGGTAAAAATAATACAGTGCAGTGTATAGTTCCCTCGACGATCTGGTTAACGTCGGCATTCAAAGAGAATCTTATCAGTCGCAAATGACTAGAAAACTCCACACCTCTGTGGTTGCGATGTTTGGCACAGGCAGTCAGTGTTACAGTTCTAAGAACTCATTATTACATCAAAGGCTTCCGACTTCCGCCTGCGCCGATTTGACAGTGTAATCTTATCGCGGACTGTAGCAAGCGTGAGCTCGCGGTGAGTGACAGGCAAGATTATAACACAGAGTGACTCATGCATTGGCACACCGGAAGACATCGTGTTGTGACCAGTTACATTTCCTAGTGCAGTAACGGCAACCTACTGATACTGTTCAGGGTTCCTTTGTGTGCGCAGCGTGCAAGCAGTCGTATTTTTACTTTTTAGTTCCAAATGCATTGACGCGCCGGAAGACATCGTGTTGTGACCAGTTACATTTCCTAGTGCAGTAACAGGAACCTACTGATACTGTTCAGGGCTTCATTGTGTGCGCGGCGTGCAAGCAGTCGTATTTTTACTTTTTAGTTCCAAAACATTTCGTAGTGTTATAACTGTTCTTGTACTGTTCTGTTTACTGCATTTGTCTCATTAAACAATGTCGTGTAAAAGAAAGAAGAATGTCATTACGATGCAAAAGAAGCTGTAGGCCATATATAGACTTGACAAAGGTGAAACACTAAATAATACTGCTAAGGATTATGGTGTAGGGACTTCCACTGTGGGCGACTGGAAAAAAAAAACAGGGCTCATATACAAAACTTTTGTGCAAAGATGGTTACCAAAGACAGTTTAGGAGAAAGGAGACAGCTCGGAAAACAAAAAATGAGGCGTTAGACGATGCTCTTTTTTATGGTTCTGCCAAGAAAGAGACCATGGTGTCCATATATCAGGCCCTATATTGCATGAAAAGGCATTAAATTTAAACATGAAAATGTGTGGGGATCCATCATTTACGGCTAGCAGTGGGTTGCTAACGCGGTGGAAGGAACGTCATGGAATTCGGCAACTCATTGTGACAGGTGAGATCTTATCTGCAGACGTCGAAGCTAGTGACATCTATAAAATAAGCTTTGAGAGATTTGTTTCAGATGAAAGTCTGTCACCATCCCAAGTTTATAATGCTGACGAAACAGGGTTGTTTTATAAAATGGTGCCAAAAACATCCTTGGCGTCTAGACTAGATGAGAAAGCTAAAGGCCACAAAAAAAGTAAAGATCGTGTGACATTGCTTTGTTGTTCAAATGCCACAGGTGAACATAAACTGCCGCTGATGTTGATTGGCACATCTGCGAAGCCAAGGGCTTTAAAAAATATAAATGTTAACTGTTTACCGGTACTGTACAGATCCCAAAAAAAGCCTGGATGTCTGCGGATTTATTTAAAAATAGGTTTTTCCACGTACCTAATGTCAAAAAAATCTGACAGAAAAGGGTGCTCCTACACATCCTGCAGAGAACGAGATGAGGAGTGGTGACATTTTTGTTAAATTCCTTCCTCCTAATGTGACTTTCCTAATCCAACCATTGGACCAGTGTTCGCTCGAGGCTTTAAAACGGCGATATCGTAAAGCTCTTTTGAGTAAAATAGTAGAAGATAATGAGGAGAAAAAAGAAGATATTATGACCATTTTGAAGAAAATTAACATAAAAGATGTAATTATATGTCTGCTGCAGCGTGGGAAGATGTTTCTCAATAAACATTAAGAAATTCTTGGAAAAAGCTGTGGCCAGAAATGGCGGAAAATTAGCACGCTGAAACTACAAAAAGTGCCGAAAATGATAATCTTTCTGGAAATAAAGAGACTACTGAATTGTAAAAAGGCATTGAAGGTTGTGAAAATTTTTCAAGAGGAAGAAGTATCCGAGTGGTTAAACCAATATGTAGCTGTAGACCAATATGATCACGGGCATCAATTCCTTTCTGAGAACGAGATCGTCGCTGAGTGTTCTAAAAAATCAAACAACAAAGATTCAAGTTCCGATGATGATGATAATAATGCGGACGATGTAGCAATGGCAATCAACCATTCAGAGGTTACTTCATTGCTGGACAAATTATTAAATTATTTTGAGCGCCAAAGCGAGACAAACCCAGCAGAACTGTTACTGCTAAAAAGACTCCGTGACCGTACAGCTATGAAGAGAGAAACATCGCTAAAGCAAAAAAAAAAAAAAAAAATGGACTTTTTTAAAAATTAAAGACTTTGATCATTCATGTATGTAGTATTTAGAAATGCTACTACTCTACTGTATTGAATTTAATATAATGTATGCATAATGTCTAATGCTAAATAAATTTTTTTCTTGTTTATACAGTATAATATTCTGAAATAGATTTTGTTTTTCCTTAAGACTTACTTATAAAATACAGTACAGTAGGCTATTACAGTTTGAATAAAGTCTTCAAAATAAAAAAACGCAACTTTTCTGTACAGCGGTAGGTAAACATCGCTAATACCGCCATTTTCGCCATTAGTTTGGTTTATCGGGAATTTCGTTTATCCGGAAAGGGTCCGATCCCATCAATTCCGGATAAACGAAAGTGTAGTGAACTACTAAAGTATAGCGGGAAATTTAAATTGAATTTTGTCCATATTTAGCTGACACACTCTATATACTGTTATCTTAAGCACCTTGTAAAGAACCAACTAAATAAGTAAAGCATTTACTGACACTCAAAAAGTCTGCGCTCTTTTCCCTTCAAAGTGTACAGTAAATAATGCTAGAAGGAAATAAACAACATGTTGACTTGTTGAACAAAACCGAAACCCCCTGTAGGCAATAAGTTTTTGTCCCCGCCAAAAAAAGAATGATCGAAAATCACAGATTTAGATGATTTTGATACAGATGTTATGTGGCAAATGATTTTATGATTGCAGGGAATATCCAACTTCTGAAAAAAATGAAATATTCATTGAGAGAAACTACAGGTTTTACAGGAGGGCATGACTACATGGAAGATTTTGAAGAAAGTCGGATGTAAATTTTAAAAATTCTAATAATGAGTTTTTAATGGAGGGAATGCCACTGTTGTAGCAAGAGTAAAAAATCAAACATCTGAGGCAAGAACCGTTTCAGGAGCCAATAATATACTTAGATGAAAGTTAGGTCAACCATAATCATAACAAGATATATCAGGATTTCGTGAACAAAGGTGTTTTTTGTGTTCAGTTGGCAAGGGCTTTAGATTGATAATCTAAAGAGTTGTTTTTAAATTTTATCATGGTCCATACGATAAATTTTTTGTTTTTAATAACAATTAAAACGTTTATTAATTTCTATTTATTTAGGTATAGTAGAAAATAGATTTATTAATCTATACTTGTTTGAAATGTCATTAAGTACTAATATTTACAATATCCAATAGCTTTGTGCAAGGGCGTACCCAGCGAGGGGCAGGGGGGCAGCTACCCCCCCGCCAAGAAGCTAAAAATATAATAATAAATCAGTCAAAGCGAACACCTAACCAACTAGGATATCGTATGCTGGGTTCTGTTAAAAAACTATATCTTAAACCAAACGAAAGACGAAGACAATACCCGAAGGGAATTTTAATTTTATTTTTTAATGTGGTATCTGGTATCGAATTCATATCACGGGTCTGCTTAGTGTGTCTTTAGTTTACTTTCTGTTTTGTTTTGTATCAACTCAGAATTTTAGTTGAGTTACTGCATGTGTATACCAAAGGTCAACTGCTCGCCCCACTGGCAAGATGACGTCAACGCTCCCCTCTACAGTTCGCTACAAAGTAAGCGTCGTTCTGTACTGTACATCGCCCGCCTTGAAACTTTACATAACTCCGTGTTCTTTTTCTTCCTAATTGTATCCTTGTTTTAGTTTTTTCCTTAGGCATTGGGCATTACATTTGGTGACAGCATTTTGTAAGGTAAGCCACAAAGGATTTGACAATTATTTATACTATTATTTATTCTGTAATTTGTAACTGTTTAAAAGTAAGATGGCAAATTATAGGTTATAGCTTCTTATGTAAAACCTTGTCACTTGTCAGACATAAAAATAATATGTAACTTATTTTGTCTTTTGAATATAGAGTGGTTCTCACCCGCCAGCCTTGTATATGGAGTCTTTACTTTAAACACCAAATGTAACTGTCATCAGGTATTCCACCCACCTCACCTCTAGGTAGCCCACTCTACACAGCGTAGCAGCAATCATAGCATAACAGAGCACAGCACTTCGTCACACAACGTCACAGCAGACAAAACGTGGATTTCATATTTCCGGCGACCTTGGATCAGATGGATATCAGGAAATTTTTTCGAAAAGGTAAGTTACATTAAGGGGTAATTAGGTACTCTACTCATTACTCATACTTTTGAAGTGAAACTTCTTTAGCGGAGTTATGAAAAATTTTTATATGGGACTATGGGAGTGATTAGAAAAAAATGCAACGCGACAGACGACAGATGCAACATCGTAACATTGCAACGTGTAGCCTAACGTTTTTAAAAAAATAAATACATTTATTTTTCTCGGAAATGGCTTGGACGATTTTGATGAAGTTTTCCAGTTTTATGTTTTTGAGTATGAGCAATCGATTGCGCTTGGTCTAATGTTTGGGAAAATTCATAATAAGGGTGAAAAGGGGGTTAAAAGTTTCAAAAATCGACAAATTTAATGTGGGGTATCTAATGACAGGTTGTTTTTGGCTGAATTCCAAAATAAGAATTACTTTTGGGGGAAATTCAAAATAGGGGTCGAGGGGCCCCAAAATTAGTTTTCTTCGCAAAGAAGATTCACTTCTGGCGCGCGTACTGAGTTACACGAACCCTTTTTTTTAGGACAACAATTCTGTTTCCTATACTTATAGTTCAGTCGGAAAGTACTTTTTGTTTACATCAAATTGGTAAAAAAATTTTTTGACAGGAATCGGTTAAAGGGCTGTTTCTGAGTATAAATTCAAGTTGGCGTATTTAAAATTACTAATACTAGTGTACCTATGTTTTGCAGCGACTACAACTCTTAAGAGAAAAAAGGGTTGTGACAGTAGCAGTGGAAGCGAGGATAACATTGACGAAACTAGATCGCCAAGCTCATCTAAAGCTGACACCGGACAACTGTCAAATTCTTCAGCATCTGCGGAAGTAGCTGCCCTAAGGTCGAATCTTCTCCGTCAACATCTGAACAAGTTTCTGCCTCTGTAGTAAATCCAGAAATTGAAGAGAATGATGGCTGCCACGAAAATGACCCACTAGACCTAGGCTGTTATGTAGAACGAGCTTTCCAGCTAACGGCGGAAAAGAAGAAGGAGTTGTTAAAACGTCCCTGGGCTCCGCCCAAGAATTACAATTTTGCAATTGATGCAAGCCATTTTCGAAGAAAATTTAACCATGCCTGGTTAGGTCAATACTCACCATGGCTAGTGTACTCCAAGCGACTGAAGGGTGATCTCTGTAAGCACTGTGTTTTATTCCCTCCTGCCACTGGCACTGTTAGAGGGGTTTTAGGATCGTTCATAATTAGGCCATTCACGAAGTTCAAGGATGTGCATGAGGACTGCCGGAATCATGTCGCCACCAACTTTCACAAAACTGCAACAGCTGCTGCGAAGGCTTTTCTCGAAGATGTGCCTGTGGATGTTCAAGTGCAAAGTTTTCAACAAAACATAATCAAAGAAAACAAGCAAATATTGTCATCGATTATTTCCTGTGTAGTTTTCTGCAGCACACATGATATGCCTCTTAGAGGAAAAGAAGCGGATGAAGGGGTTTTCTTTGATCTGCTAAACTTACGAATCGACTCTGGCGACAAGAAATTGAAGGATCACCTAGAGAAGTGTCGTCGGAATGCCGTTTACACGTCGCCAAAAATACAAAACGAATTAATAGGTTTATGTGGCGAAGTTATTAGGGAGAATGTAATAAATGATGCTAAGAAAGCCATGGCTTACGCAGTCTTAGCTGACGAAACAGCCGACATATCTGCGAAAGAACAACTATCTATCGGCTTGCGTTTCTGCGATGAAAGCCAAGGGAAAATCCGAGAAGAATTCACAGGTTTTGTAGAGCTGAAATCACAAAATGCCCCATCAATCGCAGAACCAATTGACAATTTTTTGGTAAGCTATAATTTTTCACCAGAAAACTGTAGGATTTGGTTTTGACGGCTGTATGGCAGGCAAAGAGGATGGCGTACAAGCGATTTTAAGGAAGAAATACACTCGAGCATTATTTTTCCATTGCTCAAACCACAAAATAAATCTTGTGGTCAACGACGCAAATAATGTACCGGAAATTAGAAACACTATTGCCACTGTAAAGGATACTATAAACTTTTTCAGGGAATCGACTGCTCGTAGGAATTTGGCTCCCAATCTTTCGCGAATGTGCGAGACTAGATGGTCTGAGAAATAAAAAAGCATTCGAATATTCGCACAACATTTCTCCGAGCTTGTCAACGCACTGGAAAAACTATCTATCGAGGGAAACTACGCCACGAGAAAATCAGCGTACCAGCTGCATTCAGCGGTTACCATATCTTCGTTCATCGTTGCCCTAACTACAATAGCAAAATACTCGGCAGTATTGGAACCAGTGGTTAATGCCCTGCAAGCAAAGAGCATGGATTTGGTCAAGGTGGGAGAGCACATTAACGGAATCATTGACATACTCAAAAAAGACCGTGAAGACGCAGACCAAGTCGCTGACGAATTACTTCAAAAAGCACAAGACATTGCAATGGAATCGGAAATAGAAATTTCTGTTCCACGGCTTGCTCACAAGCAAAGACACCGGAGCAATCCGCCATCAGACTGTGATAATGACTACTGGAGGCGTTCACTAATTATACCATATCTTGATTCGCTTATATCATCGTTAAATATTCGATTCTCCCAACAACATACCCCATCTTTTGCCTTGACAAAACTACATCCTCTATACATGCTCAAAATGAGTATCAGTGACTTAAAAAAAAACGCAGAATCCTTTATAGAGTCTTATGGATTGGAAGATATCACCGCGGAGCTGGACCTATGGTATAACTTGTGGAAGAAAAATAATTTAACTGAGGACAAAGGATATTAACTGAAAGGAATTTAACTGAGGAAGTTAAAGGATATTGAAGTCATTGACATTTTAAACGAAACCGATGTTTTTTCCCCGCCATGAGGCGGGCCCGCTCGATTTTGAGCACAATCCCAGACTACGGCGACCGTAGAACGGTCCTTCAGTACGCTTCGAAGAGTGAAGACCTGGCTGAGGAGCACTATCGGAGAGGAAAGGCTGACCGGATTATGTCTGATGAGCGTGTATCGAAATTTTGTTAAAAAAAATCGGGAGAAGGTCGAAAAGAAAGTTTTAGAAAAATTTTCAGCAAACCCGAGAAAATTGTTATTAGCATAAAAATTAAACTCTGTGTAGACAATAAATAATAAGAAAATAATAATAATAAGGCAATAGTGTTTATGGTGACTAATAAAAAAGATTTTTTCCAAATTCGTTTTTTTTTTTGTAAGAAGTACATGTCGTCGTGTTACACCTTGCCGCAACCGCTCCCCTCCCCCCCTTCGGTCTGGCATGAGCTCCCCCCCCCCAGTTCAGATCCTGGGTACGCCCCTGGCTTTGTGAGATAGATATGTGGCAAAATACCAGAATTTAATTTCACCATGTGCACGTCTGTTAACATAATTGTTTGAGTTGCTTCAATAACACATTCTACATTGTTTTTTTTTTCATACATCAATGTCAGATTAAAAATTTACTGTCTACAATCATGTGCTATTTTTTTTTATTTGTCATCAACACATTTTATAGCTGAGTCACGGTTTTACTCATTAATGAGAAAAATTAATTAAAAAATTAAACAGTCAGGAATCACTCAGCAAAGTTGCAGTATGGCGGAACATAAGAGAGTTGCTTGATCTTCAATTGCGATTTTTTTCAGAAACCATATAACAGCAGCCTTTGCTTCAATAGTAAGACTTTGGTTTCATTCGTATAGATGAAGTGGTTGTTGACCCGGAGACAGAAGCTTTCTATGTAGGACTTAACCACATATTCTACAAAGAAATGTACAGTAAAACCCTATTTAACCGAACTCGGCTTATCTGAAACAATGTCAGAAGAAAAATTACAACAAATGAAAAAATGAATGCTGGAAGATCGATGCACATAACGACAATGACCAGACTGCTGGTCATGTGTTAAGTCACCCCATGCTGACATTTCAAGTAAACAAGTGATTCGCACTCCCTCCCCCTCTGTCCACATACAGTTATGTGTCATAAACACGAGGGTAGCCAAAAATATGTTTCCATAATTTTTATATCCAAGTATGAGCGACTCGGGCAGTTCCCGCGCACAGGAAAGTTTAGTTTCGGTGTAGTGGCAGCGCTCGCAGCTGGACTGGTGGCCGTGAACTGCTCAAGCGTCAGTAGCGAGCCAAGCGCCATGGAGACTCCGCTTCGTTTTGCCGCCAGTTGTGAAATACGTAGTTATTCGTTTTTTTACTGCAAAAAATGAATCTGCCGTGGAAATTCATCGTCAGTTATGCAGTGTTTATGGTGAAGATGTCATGTCTATACAAATGGTTCGTCGATGGCGAACAATGTTTATTGAAGGCAGAGAAAATGTTCACGATGATGAGCGCAGCGGCCGACCAGCAACTTCGCACCAAGCCGACGCCATTGCTGCTGTGTGTGACGTCATTGACTCCGACAAACAGCTCACGCTCGACGAAATCATGACTCTACTGCCACAAAATATTGAAATTAGCTGAGCCTCTCTTCGCAACATATTATTGAAGACCTTCAACTTTCAAAAGTGTGTGCAAGATGGGTGCCGCGCTTATTGTCTGACGCCCATAAGCAATGTCGCTTAACAGCTGCACAATCTTTCTTGCAGTTGTTTAAAGATGAGGGTGAAGCCCTATTTACAAGAATAGTCACTGGTGATGAAACATGGATTCACCATTCAACTCCCGAAAGCAAGCGCCAGAGTATGGTGTGGCAAAAAAAGGAGAGAATGCTCCCCAAAAAGCCAAAATGATTGAGTCAGCAGGAAAGGTGATGGCCACAGTTTTTTGAGACTGCCGTGGAGTATTGCTGATTGATTGTCTGCCACGTGGAACGACAATAAATGCAGCGCGGTACTGTGACATGCTGACCAGACTTCGTCGCGCTATTCAGAACAAACGGCGGGGGCTTTTGTCACGCAAAGTTTTGCTCCTTCACGACAATGCCCGACCACATGCTGCTCGTGCAACAGGCAAGCTTCTCGACAACTTCCAATGGGAGACAAGCATCCTCCGTACTCTCCAGACCTTGCTCCAAGTGACTTCCATCTGTTTCCGGAGCTCAAACATCATCTAGGCTATCGGCACTTTGCCAATGACGACGAAGTGATAAAGGAGGTGGATAACTGGTTTCAGAATTTGGCAGCAGATTGGTATGAAGCTGGAATAAAAAAAACTGTTACCTAGGTACCAGAAATGCTTGGAAAGGGATGGAAATTATATAGAAAAATAAGTACTTGTGTACAAAGGTAAATAAATATTTTTTGCCCTTTTTAAATTTGTTTTTTATTTTTCCTTGATAAGGGAAACTTACTTTTTGGATACCCCTTATAAGTTGGCAATCAGTAAATAAAGTACAATTGCTTGTCACAGTGCAATGCTTGTAGTGCGTTTTGTAATTCTGTAATGAAGTTAATTGTTGAGGTGTTTTATTAATCTGAGTTAGTTTTAATTTTGACATGTCAACTAAAGCGAAAACGTGTTGTGGTGACAATTCAAGAAAAAACTTGAAGCAATAAGACAAATGCAGAAGAGTGTGTTGTTGTGAAACATAGCCACTAATTATGGTGTTGGGATATCAACAGTGTCGGAGTGGGTAAAATCGAAATCAAAACTGGAATACTAAAGTGCCAAACCAAAAATACAATGAAATTGCAGATTATAAAAAAGTCAATGAAGCTCTTTTTCTCTGGTTCACAAGACAAAGGAATGCTACTGTCAGGCACTGTGTTTACAACAAAAGACCAAATTACTAGCTGAGATGATGGGGGAAACCAATTTCACTGCATGTTCAGGTTAGTTAGAAAATTTAAAAACAGGTACGTCATAAGAAACCTAAATATGTGAGGGGAAAAATTATCTGCAGACACCGATGCCATTGATGTTTTCAAGACTGAATGTTTTGATTTTTCAGAAGGCTGACAAAAGAACAATTATAATGCAGACGAAACAGGGCTAAACTATAAGATCTTGTAAGTTCTTGGATTTCGTTGTCCATGACATGTCCGTTACTTAACTAAATGGCCTATGTAGAATTTATTGCAATTTAGCTTGTAAACACTGGGTAGATCGAATTTGTTTTGTGCTTTGTGTGTGTGTTCTGTTTTGTTAGTAGTTTTGTAAGCGATTCTGTATCCTGCTTTTTTTAAATTGTGGGCTATTTTTTCATTTTTTTTGTTGATGTATGTTAGTGTTATGAATTTGTTGTTTTCTGTCTTTGTCTGTTGTTTGTTTTGTGTTTTGTGTAGGAGTTTACTGACTATTGTTCTGTCATATCTGTTAGATTCTGCTAAATATTTTATCGTGTTTAGTTCATCTTTGTAGTCTTTTTCATCTAAGGGGATGTTGTTAAGTCTATGTATCATCGTTCTGAAGGCAGCTAGTTTGTGTTGTATTGGGTGATTGGAGGAGTTGTGTATTCATAGGCGGATCCAAAGGGGGGGCACGGGGGCACGTGACCCCCCCAGACGGTTTGACAATACACTGGATAAAATGAATTATGTAGCTAGTGCAATTATGATATTTTCAGTTAGTTAACCCTTTGAAACCCGAATTTTTTACAACAATTATTATATTTTATTTTTTATAGCAATTTTTTTTAATTTATAATTTTATATTTTTTTATTATATAAAATACGTTCACACCTAATATTTCTAGATCAGAGTATTGATAATGAATATGTGTTTCTTTGTAAATTATAATTCTATATTAGTATTTGTGCTTATTTTTATTTAGATGTTTTACTTTCCTTATTGATAACACTTATTCTTATTGTATCGAGAGTAAGTAATGGTGTAAAAATTAGATTAGTTTTATAAGTGAAATGAAAGTCAATTTTCTAAAGAAAGTTTAGATTTTATAGATTAAATAAAAAATTCCTGTTATAAGTTTACTTTATATTATTTCAAAATTGTACAAATACATTATACTTTCTAAAATCAAAATCGGTTGTTTTATTATTTTTCAAATAATAATAATACAATAATAAATAAATTATGTTAAAAAACTAATGTTTTTGTATTTATATTAATATATTTAATTATTTATTTATTTATATTAATTTTTATATCGTTTGATTCAACAGACACTTTGATAATAAGATTTTTTTCTAACAACACCTCCCCCTGGAGAGGAGGGGCCCAAAACTGCCAGAATGTGGCCTCCCTGAGCAAATTTCTGGATCCGCCCCTGTGTGTATTAGTGTGTCAGTTGTATATTTGATTATTATTAGTATATTATTATATTATTAGTATATTTGAAAATGTCGCCAAAAAATAATTGTCCTTAATAATTAAAAATAGATTGTGTGGGTTCTTCACAATCGATTGGTGATTCAACTCAGTTTTATAGGTTACCTGGTCTCTTCTATTAATTGCTTGATGTTCGTTACTCTAACCGTATTCCTCTTCTTGCTTATCGTCTGCAAATCCTTTATCTTAATTTACTTTTAAGAAATAATATACTTTATAAATTAAGAAATCAATTTATTGATGCTTTTTAAACTCAGGGTAAGTTCAACAGTTCGTTAATCGAACGGGATAGTAACCGTATCGACTCGCTGACCAAGCTCGACTCGAAAAAATACAATGTTAAAAATAAAATACAATATTATTTTGTATATCAGCTCGTGGATACTTTGAGCTGCTAAGAAAGATCAGAAAATGCCTACAGATAAAATACAATACATCACAATTAATTAATTAACCCTCTTAATAAATAATAAAATTTAAATAGTATTAATCTAAAAGTATTACAATTCTGTGTCTCGTTCCAAGTGTCGCTCGAAATGGTGGCGATCGTTTTTAACAAAATGGCCATCGGCCAGCATCTATGCGTACCGAAATCTGCCTCACCTATTTTCTTTAAATAAAATAGTGTTTTAATGGTTTTATGTCCACAATGTTATTAAATAAAGGTTTGTTGAAGTTCACAAGTGTCTGGATTAACAGTGTTGTTGGTGAAACTAGTGTTATGTAAATGTGTGATTGTTTTATTATTAGGTTATTCCAATCTCACCAGATCGCCGATACAAACTTCATATTGGGAACGTATTTTGGAGTAAATCGTCATCTTGTTATTCGGTCTTCAATTATTACTGTTAATATGTTTCGCCTGTGTAATTCTTTAATGTTTTTTCTTAATTTGGTATCGACATCTCTTTATTTTTACTTTCGGTCATTAATTATTCATCAAATGTGATTCTCTGTTACATGGAGTTCATCTATACAGCTTGAGTTTTAGAATATACTAAACTAATTCTTCCGTTAAAAAACGGCTATGACCCGGCTTTTGTGGGCCCTGATTGGTTCATTTTCTCTGACCCCGGTCACGTGGTTTTAATTATTTGACATATGTAAATTTTAAATCTGTCACCTCAAATTACTCTTTATTTATTTTTAGATTAAGTTAAATTTGAGTTATACGATGTTGTTGTTTGGAAAAATAGAATTATTTTGATACCGAATGTGGCCCATTTCGGCCCAGTATCACTTATTCTAACACATTTACAAATTTTAAGTTTTTAGGCTTTTACATATTTTTTCTGAACACTTCTTATTTCCTCCTTTGTTATTTAAATATGTCCTAATAGGGTCGTACTTATTAATAACAATAATGTCTGATATTTTTACCTTATATATAACATTACAATTTTAAATACCTATTCTTCATTTTCTTATAATAACAATGATATTGACAGCATGTCATTTCAATGGCTTATCTTATGTGTTAATATTACTTTCCCTATTCATCTGATTATTACAATTATGAGTTTCTTTATATATAATTTTGTTAATACCTTCCCTGTTTCATTAAGGTCAGGCTTCTATTTGATTTTATCTGGTTTAGTTAAGACTATTTTGGACATTTTACTGTTTAAGCTCAGCTCACTTCTTTTCACCTATAGGTTTAGCATTTTGCCATTCCTTTACAATGATTTGTTACATAATATGAGGTTTTACCATGTACCTGATTTTGATATTTCTAAACAGCTCTTATAACTACTGTTCTTGAACAATTAGTAAATCTTTTAACAAACAAATTTAACATAAGAAACTTATGGGTATGCAAAACCCTTTAAACACATAATTATAAAACAATATCCTGTGGGTACACATAAGACCTCTAAATAACTAATTCTAACATAATATACCATGGGTATACAAAAACCCTCTAAATAATTAACTATAACATGATACATCCTGTGTATACAGCACCCTTTAAACACATCCTACTTTTATTTTACTGATTCTTAATGTATGTTATTCCATACATAACACTCACTTTCTCCCTCCACACTGGTTTATAACATGATCTTTGATCATCACTATTTCCTACCTTGTACACTAATCACTTCACTTCCTTACATATAAGTTTTTTACAATTTTTCTTAAACTAATGCACATTTTTCTTCCTTTCATTTATATCATTGTATTGCATTTTCTACAACTCTACCTACTTTCTGATCTTATCTCTTTTAATTAGTATTATTGTTATTAATTTACTAGCTGTACCCGGCCACACGTTGCTGTGGCTCAGTCTGGTTAAATGGAAAAGAAAGAAAAGAGAAAGCACACCTTTCTAATATGTTTAATTTCACAATGCTTGTGGGTATACAATATTTTTTATTGTTCCATTGAATTATTGAGTGAGCTCGTTCACTCAGCCAATCGTGATTCTTATAATTGGTTTGAATATTGGTGTAACCCCTCTTTCTATTTTTTTTTTTTTTTTATAAAAAATAAACCTCCTTTTTTTTTAAAGAGGGGCCACTAGTTAATTAAAACTAGGCGGAAGGCCTAGAGAAGCAAAAATGTGCTGGGTCCAGTGAGACGGGACTTGCAATAAAACTCGGTCGGTAAACAGTAATAACAATCTTTTATTAACTTCCTTAATTCCCAGAATTCATGTTTCATCTTGATTCAGAAAATTTCAATATCTGTAAGTGCAATTATAACAATAGTCTCAATCAATAAATAAATCTCAATATATCAATAAATCAATTTCAATAAGGCGATTTCAATTATAACAGTAATTAACATTCCTTCAAATAATTCACCCACATATATATATCAATCTGGTTCATTATTCTAACACATAATTTAAACATATAATATAACACACATATACCTATATATCACATAATCACAGACAACTTACAATTATAAAGCCTGGCGCACCGCCTGCATCTTCTATTTAATGCATACATGCAGGTAAAGAAAATCTGGACTTGCCATCATCACAAAATTACAATTATAACTTAAGGTGCCAGTACAGCCGGTATGAAATTTTAGAAAATAGCAAAATCTTTAATTTTAGAAAAGTGTAAAATTTTAAAGCAAATTTGAATCGATCAGAACAGCAACCCCTTTTACATTTTTAACCCTTCTTGAGACCACATTTGTAATAAGTCATGATAATAGAACAATGATGCTTAATCTGGTTAATAAAATAATAATAATAAATAATATTTGATCTGTAATGACATACAAGGATAAGTTAGACTTGCTATAATAACAGGCAAAATGTAAAACTAGTAGATTCATATAATGCACAGGACATTTGTCCTAAAAAGGTTACATGTTTAGAAAGACTTCCTTCTTTAATCATAACGGTTTGATAATAAGCAAAATTAACTAGACAAGTTTAGCAAGTAAAAGCCAGAATCTAAGTTACAATAACAAGTACCGCCTGTACATTTCATTCCATTTAAAATTCTGACAATCTCTGAATATAAATCGTATACGCCAAAAAAAAAAAAAAATTTAATTTAATATCAGCCATCTGTGCATATATAAAATTAAAACCATGTGGTATACTAGCAGCTGTGGAAGTGTGCCAGGATAGACCTGACCTGACCAGGTGAGACCAGTATCAGACCTGCACGAAACGGCACCAACATGTGCCCAAATTGTGCCCAGAAAACCTATTAAGAATTAACACTGAAACGGCATAAAAACCCAAACTCCCAGCCCTTAAATGCAGGAAAATAATTAAATGTGACACCCCAGTAACCCTCAGAAAACATCTGAACCAGCCGGTTCAGAATCAAGAAACTCATACCTATACTTAGCTTTACAGAACAAATTACCCTTACAATATTAGCATTCAAAATCTATGAAAAAGCTCTGGCGCACCCCCACAGTGTAGCTCACAATTACAATGATAGTACGTTATAAGTGTGGATAATGTTCATAGTAAATGTCTTGGTGACACACCCTTGATCTAACTGTCTAGCTGAGTAAGCACATTGTTCGAGCACAATTTGTCACACTGATGTTTTGCGGGCCAGGCCAAAAAAAAATAATAAAAGAGTTCATATCACCTTAACTGAAGCGGTTGAATTACATCGTTACTGTTAGCTAGCTCCCTCCTCGGTACAGACAAGTTTCAGGTGGTTCATGGCTGGTGAAGGTGGCAGTACACCAGCTGTGGCCAAGTCTCCGTTCTAGGGCGAGAACCCGGGAAGTCTCAAAAATTTAGCCTGCCATCAGAGATGAGAAGAAAACTGTCCAAGTAAATTGTCCGAGGTGAGGAGTAGCTGTTTGTTCGGTGAAAGGCTGCCTGCAACTGATTTGTACAGCAGCAGCGTAACGAACCCTAAACTTCGCCACTAGATCGCGTGCACTGTCTGACAGTGCCATCCAAATATCGCCACGCTAGCTGACATTGACAAGTCATCGAATTTATTATTGGAAAAAAATTTTTTTATATCTTCGATCGCCGGGTTATGCAAACACCGGCACATTGGGAAATACTTTTTCAACCAATTCTTCTTTTGACGTCACTAAATTGCAGAAGTTATGAGGCAATGAAATTCGTCCTGAGGTCAGATCAACCGGCACCTTTCCGTTCCCAATTTCCAGCAATTGATGTGAGAATATCTCAGCTGATCGATCGTTTTGCAGCTGGACACGCATATTTGTAGTTAATTTCAACGTCTTTACGTGTAGCCACAAAGTAGAGTATTTCAGGCAAGCATTTATTTCGTCCGTTGGTGTCGATCGAGGAATTACAGGTAATGTTTGCCTGAAATCTCCTGCAAACAATATTAATGCGTTCCCAAATGGTCTGATGTTTCCATGCAAATCTTGCAATGATCGATCAAGAGCCTCGAGCGATTTTTTGTGTGCCATTGTGCATTCATCCTAAACAATAGTTTACATTTCTGCAATACTTTTCCCATGCCGGATGCTTTGGAAATGTTGCACGTGGGAGTTTCAATGAATTGCATGTTCAATGGCAATTTCAAAGCGGAATGAGCAGTTCTTCCACCTGGTAGCAATGTCGCAGCTATTCCGGACGACGCAAGAGCTAAGGCTATGTCATTTTGGGATCGAATTGCTGCCAGAATCAATCTAATTAGGAACGTTTTACCAGTTCCTCCTGGCGCATCTAAGAAGAAGATTTCTCCAACCCCGTTATTGACAGTTTGCATTATTTGATCGTAAATGCCTTTTTGCTCAACCGTTAGCTTAGGAATATTTGATTGCACATACGACAAAAGATCACCCGTGTTGTAATTTTGTTCACGACGCAATTCTACATCGAACGAAGCAGCAGCAGATCGATTCGGTGATGGCATTCCCAATTGATTGAGAAGTTTGTTCGCGATTTCTAAGCACAAATCTTCAATCATTATCAACGCTTCGTTGTAGATTTCTGCTGTGAAATCCATGTTCATATTTGAATTTTCCTCGTGTATTCTACGGAAAATATCTTCAGCCATGTGCGATTTATATTTCTCCCATAACTCTGTTGGAGATGAAGGAGAGCAGGCGGTCAATATGATTGCAAACAATGCACGAATTTGATTTGGATGTGACGTGTTGCACGCGTCATTAATGCATACATCCCAGTGTCGGTCGTTCTCCAATAAATTCAGAGCTTGACATGCACTGCGGAAAGTGGCATTTGTAACGCCGTTGACAATTCTCAATTGCTGGAAAGACGTTGGACCGGGCACATTTACCAACAGCATGCGAAGAAAGAAGCATTCATCTTGATTGGGATGCACGGTGTACAGTCTGCCTATCGTAGTTTCTTTGAATATGCCAGGTTGTCCGTCGACTCGCTCGCCTCGTTTGCGTCGTTCAAATGATTTTCTACTCGCATTCCATGTGTAATACGTAGGCACTTCCGAATACAGCAGTGTTTTCGCAAACGCGTCATTTTGACATAACGTGAAGAAAGCAGTTAACGTTGTAGCGGGTGGATTCAGGGCTATTTGTTGCAAATTTGCAGCTGTGAATAAACGCGTTGTCCATTTTCTAGATGTACTGCTAAGTGAACAACAGCTGGACTTCGTTCATGTATGGGAAATGAAAGAATTCGCCATACAGCTTCATTGCTGCTTGTGTATCTTCCAGCCTGATACTGTGCGATTTCATCGATATGTATGACCGCATTCCTATCACTTCTTTCTGGTTGCACGCCAAAAACTGCCATGTCGCTGCCTTTATTCACGTACTTACAAATGTATTTGACCGATTTAACGGAGTTACAGTATTCCACGTTTATGTGCGCTTTGTATGTTTTTGATAGCAAAAGCGAATATGGAACAACCCACCGGTTGTCTACTTCGATGTCACCGTTTCGCATTTGTATGGTTGCTAATTTACCGCCATCTTCTGTTGATCTTCTTCTGTATAAAGGATATCCATCGTTTCCTGTAACTGTGTTGGATACTAATGCTCGAGGATATCGCTTAGAGCATTTTCCGTCTTCATGGTGAATTTTGGATTCAGTGTACCGCAAGGTCCATGTATCATATTTTTCGTCACAACTTCATGCAAATCCTTATCGACGTCGGCATCGGGTATTTCAGCGCATATTACATCGTCGATTTCGTTTGAAGTGATTTTGTTATAGAGCCAGATTAGTATTTGTGCGTGTGGCAATCCTCTCTTTTGCCATTCCACTGAGTACATCCAGCAGCGCACAGACCCAAACACTTCATGTTTTACCATGAAATCCATCAGCGATTTCAGCTTCTGTCTGAAAACACGTGCTGTGATGTCATGCCTATCCACCGGCGATTGCCCAGGAAGTAAGAGCTGTTGTATATCGTCCCAAGCTGGATTGCATGTGAATGTAATGAATAGGTCTGGACGCCCGTAGTGACGAACATACGCAATTGCATCTTGAGCGTACTCATGCATATGACGTGGACTGCCTGTATATGAAGATGGCAAAATCGTTAGTCTTCCAACGTTAGTTGTATTACCGTCATTTACAACTGCATCTCGCAAATGAACGTATTCTTCAGAGCGAAGCTTGGTCTGATTCAAACGGATAAATATCAAACGTTCTGTTTCGATTTTTGCATACATATCTACGATGTATTGATGAAACAATTGACGGCATTTCAAAATGTGATTGTCTTCATTCTCTCGAATCATTAATCGGTATGAGTAATAGTTCATTGCGCTGCATTTCTTATTTGTTTCTTCACCACTGACTGGATTTATCATCTTAACGTTGATGATATCCATCGGCACCATCCCAAAAAATGATTGGATATTGCAGGGCATCGTAGCATCGATGAGTTTCTGCAACTTTTGTCAATTGATCGTTTCTCCGATGAAGAACAATATCTCTAGGTTGGAATTTATCTCCGACTATAACAATTGCCACTTCGTCTATAGTTGGAGCATTGAATCTTCGCACATGTTCTCCAGCAGGCGTTTTGTCAGCATGAATAACAATCTTGTGTGTATCAGATGGCATCATGTCAATTGCTGTTTTGAACAAACGCACTAAATTGTTTTTTTCGTGAAGAAGCTCTTGCAGTTGGGAAACGATGGACCATTTTATGCCGGTAGAAATTCCGCAGCGTGCATTCAATTCATCATTGCCATCACCGATGAAATACATTTGTAGGAATTTATGTTGACCATCTGGGAACGGAAGCAGGGAGCCGGCTTTATGATAAATTTGTCCTTTCACTTTGAAAGTTGGCATGAATCGAGCTGTTACGATTTCTGCGCCGAACGACGTCATTTGGAAGCATGAGTTGTATTTCCTGATGTTAGATAGGAAATGCTTTGATTCGGCGGTATATCCGGCAAGCAAAGTTTTTAATGGCTCTGGCGGTTCTCCAAGTTGAGGCATTTTAATTTTTCCGGCGGCGCAACACATTCCTTTCGTTTCTCCATTAAATTTCAGAGCCTTGCAATGAGGACACACTTCAGTCATAGTGCCGATGAGAACATGCCGGCTCAAACTATAATCATCAGCTGGTTTGTACCGGAATGCAAGGCGATTGTAATCGCGTGATTGCTGAGCACGGAGTCGTGTTTGACGTTGATCTGCTGTTTCTCGTTGACGTCTTTCAGCCACTCTCAGCCTGTCACGTTCATTCTGTTGAGAACGAAGCAGATCTGAAGCTGCAGAACGCGATCGCCGTGCTCGCAACCGTGCATCCTCACGTCTGTCTGCACGTCGCTCTGCTGCTTCCTCGGCACGTATTTGAGCCATTCTTTCTCTGTTTCGCTCGTTCGCTGATGCCCGTTCTTCCTCAGTTTGATTTGCAATTACTCGTCGCACTGCTTCTCGCTCCGCGAGTACGACAACCTAAGTTTGATCTTCTGCGAAGCATTATTTTGATGAACTAAAGCAGATCGATTGCACTGAAAAAGAAGAAAGTTATAACAAAAACATATAAAATTGCAAAACATTAAAAAAGAAAAAAACACGATCTAAAAAACAAAGAAAAAACAAAAAAAAATAATAAGTACTAACGAAATATTTCAATTCAAACGCAGATCAATCGACACAGCTCAATTCCAACGCAATGAGAAACGAATATTTCAATCCTCTCGAACAAATCACTCCGAAGAGGTCAATTTCACGATATAATTTGAATTCAAATGAAAATCAATCGACACAGCTCAATTCCACCGCTAATTGCACTGAAAACTAAGAAAAACAGTTAAAAAAACGAAATGAAAAACAATGAAAAAATAAAAAAATAAACTATACTCACGAAATGAACGCTATGGTAAACGACACAGCTCAATTCCAACGCAATGTCACACGAAATAATTAAACGTGCTGTCAAGAAGCACGCTGTCCGGCATGAGCAGGTGTATTGCTGTCCGGCATGTTTAGTATTGCGTGTGTTGCTGTTACGTCCAACAGATGGCGCTGTTTTTCAAAAAAAGCATGAGTATTGCATGTGTTGCTGTTACGTCCAACAGATGGCGCTCTTTTTAAAAAAAAAGCATGTTTTTACCTGTCACAGGTGTGACATCTATATAATAGGTATATAAAAACACGCGCGTATTCGAATGCAACGTTGTGTCAACTTTTCAAAGCAATCGGTGAAGAACTTTCGGAGATTTAAGATTTTGAACAAACGAACATTTACATTTTTATTTATGTAGATGTACCGGTAGAACTTTTTGTTTACATTTTACTTGGCCATTACCATATTTTTAGTTTATTTTCTTTTGTCATTTGTTATCTTTTTAGTTCTTTATTCCTTCGTATTGTCTTGTCATTAATGTGGTCTTCACTGTTTTGCTGCTTGTTGCATGTCTCTATTCCAGTTAGTTGTTTCATCGTTGGGTCTGTTTATACCTCTCACTTACCATATCTATTGGGTTTATCATGTTATGAATTTCTATTCTTCTAATTTTCATTATAATTACAATATTACCTTGCTTTAACATTTATTTTGCTTCATCCCTTGTTTTGTTTTAGCTTGGAACCAGAATACACTGCTTAATACTCCCTTATTAGTAAGTTTCCTTTCATTTATTATTTATTCTAGTACTTAGTCATTTATGATTTCTTTATCTGTATAGTTTTTCTATGCATGGTGGTGATATGTATCGCCACATATTGCCCTATCACTAAAATTGATTATTTCAGAAGATGTCGTTTAGATGTTGAGGAAATAATCATTCATTTTATTTACTTCTTAGTTTATCTATTCGAGCTTTTCCTTTTTTGATCTCTAATACTTTTATCATAATCTTTGTTTAATATAACACTTTCTCTCCTCGTTTCATCCCTTGAATATCTAATTTTCCTAATCACGTGAATTGGCACAGTCCGGGTGGGCTCTTTTGGCTCCAATTCACCGCTGTCCATCCTTCACCTTCTGAGTCCAGAGGAACGTATCGTCTGCTCAGGTCAATGGTTGCTGGAATCCTTCTACAGACAACTCATCTTAAGTAACAAATCTAAAAGTAGTCTCAGTATGACTATAAAGCTATTCTGGGATTATTCGTGTTGCTATTAATTCAATCATTTAATACTTAACTATTTTTATTTATTTCCTTCTGTCCATGCCTTTTAGATCTCCTTTATTATATTAGTGATGGGTGTTATTCGTACTTCCCTTTTCGTTATTGGTATAGGGTTTTTTCCCCCATACTATTTTGTACTAGTTATTATCTCAGTGATTCTGTTCTAACTCGTTTAGTGATATCGTTTCATGGATGATTGGTTATATGTACCTTTCATTTTCAATGTATTGGAATCCAAAATTTCATACGTGTTATTGCCGTTGTCCTTGTTTACGGTATACGGACCGGTGTACAGTAATAATAATTTCTTCGCTATACCTTCCATCGTGCTGGGTAACTCTCGGTTCTTCAGCAATATCTGGTCTCCGACTTGGTACTGCACTGGCTTTGGCTGTAACCGCTGGTATTTCCTTTTTATTTTCTCGGTCCTTTCTAATATCCTATCATAAAACTTTATGCTATCGAACTTATATTCGTCTTCATTAGGGAATTGTATTAAATCTGTGATTTCTTTGGGTGGTGGTCTTTGGAACATTGCTGTATACGGGGTCGTCTCGATGAATTGGTGGTGTGACAAGTTTATAAGATCTTCCACAGCTGGTAAGTACTCTGCCCACCTTCGCTGCTGGTTAAAACAATATGTTCGTAAGATTCTACCTACTTCCTTCAGAACTTGTTATGCTGGGTTGCTGTTCGGGTGGTACACCGATGTTTTGTACGTTTTTATCCCATTCTCTAGCAGAGTGTCCTTCCACCTGGTCCCCTTGAACTGCGTTCCATGGTCAGTATTGATGGACTTGGGCGTTCCTACTTCACATATATAATGCTGAAAAAGATGTTTAAGATTTTCTGTGTTGTTGCCCTGTTGATTGGGTAAAGTTTTGTAAATTGTGTGTAATGATCTGGCATAAGTACTAAGTATTTATATTGGTGTCTTCCCCCACTGCGCGGGAAAGGGCCGCAAATTGGCCGTTCCAACTTAATGCGATATAGTGTATATTAAAATATATGATCAGGGTTACCAACCTTTGCATGAGTTCAAATTTGTTGTGTGTTATAATGTATATTAAATCTATATGATCAGGTTGAGCCGCTCATCACCAATGACATCACAACACAATTCTCAACTTTCCGAATGTAACACATTTTACAAGTTTGACTTCCTAAAAAAAAATATAAAAACTACAACTTACCTAGATGACCGGCTCACTTGTTCACTTGAACCAGGAGAGGCCTCCTAGTGGAAGAATGGCCACATGCTGGGTAACCATTAGGTAATTGGACGAATGAGGTGACCCCAATTTTAAAATTCCGCAAATAACAAATTTATTGATTCTATAAAATTTTGTTTTTCTTACAATGAGAGATTTCATAGTATCCAGGCAGTGAAAGTATTCTATCAGAAATATATAAAATATATAAAATGTTTAGAATATATTACATGGTATTCAAAATAACCATGACATGCAACAAGCCTCGACAGTACATCTTTAACCTTCACCAAATAGAATTTCCCTATTTGGAAATAATTATATTAACGTTAATAAATACAAAGAGTAAACCCAGAGGTTTTCGAAATATAATACATTTAATAACACTAAGTCTTTTTTTTTTCTTTTCAGTCCCCCTCTGGTTGTACTATAAACACTTTTAATAATATAACAATTTTATAAACCATTTAACGAACAATTTTATCCTACAACAATTATTACAGCCACAACAATTTAAACAATTATATTACACAACAACATGCGCCCTCTGAAATCTAAATCAAGCTAGGAAGGAGAATCATATCATTAGTAAAGTATAACGTAAACCTAATGTAGATAATTATATACTTTGTGTGGAATTCACAAGTGTGTGTGCTCACTTTTCCTTAAACTTGTATAAACTTGTGTAGCACAATGTCTTGCTGATTTCAGAGTGCACCATTATTAAAAAAAAACTATCAAATAATCAGGTATATATATATCTCAAAAATGTAAACATGTTTTGTGCATAGAATCATGAGTATATACATATACAAAAGAATTTTAACAGTGACAGTACATTGATAGAGAATTAAAAATGAATACTAAATCCCAAAGTGGAAATTTCATCTTGTACAAAAGTTCAGTCATTTCTATTAATATGATAAATACTTCTGAATTACAGTTCTAGTCATTTCTGAATTACAGTTCTAGTACAAAAGTTCAGTCATTTCTATTAACCTGATGAATACTTCTGAATTACAGTTATAGTACATATTATGGCAATTGTATGTGATCTGCAGGTCTTTTCATAAACAAATTTATAGTTTCCAATAAAAGACAGACACAATATAAGTTCAACACAGACTCTAGACAAAATGTATACTGGACATTACATGCTTTTCACAATTCAAACACAAGACATTTATATGAACAACACTGAATAATACTGAGAGAGATTAAGGAACTCGGCTAGATCTCGCTTCACTAGGCACATGGCCAAATCCTAACACATTTTCTTAAGTTTTTTTTGTATGTTTTTTTTGTTTTTTTGTTTTTGGTAAAAAAAAAGGTTTTGCACAAAGATATTACTGTCACCACTAGCAGCATGAGAAGCTGAGCTCAACATTTGAAAGAAATATCAAAAGCCAGTCAAGTTCAACAGACATTTTCTTTTTAAAAGAAAACTTGTGTACAGGAAAGAAATTGCAATGGCTACAGTAACCTGATATTCCAATTATACAGTGAAGTGAAAAAAAAACACATCCAGAATTAAAGCAACTGTTTTTCTTTTTTTTTTTGTTAAGAACTAGCCCGGCCCACACTTGACCCGGAACACGAGTAGTGTATAAGCACCTCCTAGGAAAAATTTAATAATTTTCATTTTGCATACCTGTCCGATTTTGCCATAGCACATGCTGTCCGAGTTCCTCAAACTACTTACACATTACGTCTTGGTCTCCACAGGATCACAGTTGCCAGGCCCAGAGACCCCTTTGGCACACTTTTTTCTTAGCCTTCCATCATTAATTTAAAAAACCCCGGCATTAAAAAAAACCACAATACTTTTCCAGACCAGTAAGACAGCCCGCCGCATGAACAGCTGACAACCCAATCCACGAGTCAAACCAGCTTCTATCTACTCAACGACAAACACCGCTCCAAGCTGCGGGAACGAAAAGTCAAGTTGTCCGAAGTCCCTCAGAGATAGTGTGAGAGTCCAAATTCGTAGCGAGAGCAACAAACGATTCGTATGTTGCCGTAACGCCTCATAGATGGCGTGAGCGTCAACGATAGCGTGAACTACACAGATGAATGAATCTATTGCCCAGATTCGATATAACCAAAATTCGTATGTCGCCGTAACTAGTTACGGCACACCCCCACAACAAAAGGAGTCCAACGGGTTGGACGACACTGGGCCCTCACCACTGGAGGAAAAGCGGGGACTAACTAAAAACCAATAAAAAGATAAAAACAGGCGAAAGTTGAAAACGAAAGGACACCAGAAGGAAGGACAAGGTGTGTGTGTGTGTGTGTGTGTGTAGCTGGGTGTGTGTAAGTATAGAAGACACGGGGAGTGTGAGCGGTCGCGACCTAAACCAATAGAAAGCAGAAAGGAAAGGAGAGGAGCTAAAATACCGATAAAACTTTAAAACCCCAAATAACCCCACCTAAAACAATAAAACGCTAAAAAGTAAAACCCAAAAACACAATTCCTCTAGAGAAGCCCCCAGAAAACCAAACCCGAGGACCCTAATTAATCCTAACTGGGGTAAACAATGCCAATCCAACACTCAAGGAAGCTCCACCTGAGCACATGCCTTCAAATGTGACACATGGGCCACCCTCACCTTCATCCCATCCTCCAGACCCACCAGGCTGGCAGTAACAGGCGAGACAAACTCAGAAATCCGGAAGGGTCCCAACCATCTATAGCAAAGCTTGGCGGCGCGACCCTCCACCTTAGAGCTGAGCGGGTGGCTCCTGCAATATACTAACTGGCCCACCTTGAAAGGGTTGGGGACTCTCCCATCGTTATAACGACGCCGCACGCTCTCGTGCGATCGGAGCAGGGCTCTCCTCACCTCTTTCCACCTGTGAGAGACCCCCTCGTTCGGCGAATCCGGGAGAAGATCCTCCAATCTCCACAAATTACTAAGGGGATGAGCGGGGGAGAAACGAAACATGACCTCAAAAGGCACGGCACGATGGCTTTCATGAAGGGAAGAATTGAAAGCCATCTGTAACCACTGAAGATTCTGGTCCCACGTGTTCTGCTGTTCCGCGTGGTAGGCGATGAGAGCGGATCTCAGGTTGCGATTAAATCGCTCAGCGTGGGAAGGTTGCGGGTGATAAGGGGAAGTGGTTACATGCCGAACGCCGTGCCTGAAACACATGTTCCGGGACTGCCTCTAGATCAATTGGGGGCCATTGTCTGAGACAATGATGGAGGGAAGCCCGAAATGCTGAAAGATACTGGTCTGAAGGGCTATGATGGTATTGGCAGCACTAGCCTGACGCAAGGGAAGTAGCCAGACATACTTGGAGAAGGCGTCCACACAAACAAGGAGGAACGAATTCCCGGCCTTGCTACGTGGGAAAGGACTCATGTAGTCGATGAAAACCTTCTCCATCGGTCTGCCCGCCACCTCAGAAGACAGCAACCCCAACTTAGTGTCCTGAGCGGGCTTGCTCAGACTACACAGATGACAACACTTCACCCGGGTGGCGATGTCCCGGTCCATGCCTTTCCAGATGAAGTTCTTTCTGATCGCGGCGATGGTCTTTGAAACACCCAAATGGCCTCCTACCGGGGAATCATGATAATATTGGAAGACCATGGGTACCAGCTTGCTCGGCAGCACTATCTTAGGAACCCGTCCTCTACGTTCCTTGCAGCAGAGGACGCCCTTGGACAGATGATATGGAGCCTTCATCTCGCCTGATTTAATTTTATCGATAATGGGACCCAACACCTCATCATCAAGCTGATGAGGGATAACATCAGTAAAGGCGAGGGGAAACTCCAAGAGTAAGGCGCAGGGTTCATCTATTGGCTCCTCACTGGGTAGATGATACATACGGGACAGAGCATCGGCAACAACATTTTGGCTCCCCGTATATGCTGTGCTTAAACTTAAAAGATGAAATTTTGACCACCCAGTGGCCAAGTTTACCCAGTTGACGGGGGTGCGCCAGAAGCCACGAGAGAGCCTGATTGTCGGTCTCTAATAGGAACTCAGCATGTTCCAAATACCTCTTGAACTTGTCCAGGGCGAAGACTACCGCCAAACACTCCAACTCATACACCGAGGATTTGTTTTCAGTGTTGGTGAGGGTCCTAGATACAAATGCGACTGGCTGCCGAGCACCATCCACCTCCTGCGAGAGCACGGCCCCGATCGCCACAGAGCTGGCGTCAGATTGCACAACAAAGGGCTTCGTGAAATCGGACATCCGATGCACGGGCGGCGACAGAATGGACTCCTTCAGGGCCTCAAAGGCACGCTGCTGCTCGTCGCCCCACACAAATTTGGCACCTTTCTTCCTTAAGGAATTTAGGGGAGCCGCAATCTCGGCAGCCCCCGGGATGAACCGCCGATAAAAATTTACCATACCCACGAAGCGGGCCACCCCTTTTGCATCCCGAGGAGGAGGAAAATCCCGGATTTCCTGCGTCCTCTCTGGGTCAACCGTGACCCCTTTATGAGAGACAAGGTGACCGAGGAAAGAAATTTCCTCCTGGGCAAATTTCACCTTGTCGGGATTCACCGTAAGCCCCGCGCGCCTCAAGCAACACAACACCTCTCGGAGATGGTTCATGTGTTCCTCTAAAGTGGAGCTGTAAATGAGGAGATCATCCAGATAATTGAACACGTACTGGAATTTTACATCGTGGAACACAGAGTCTAGTAGACGTGTTAACGTCTGAGCACCAACCGCCAGTCCCATGGGGACTCTCTTGTATTGGTGCAGGTTCCACGGTACGCAAAAGGCAGTATACGGCCGAGAATCCCTGTGTAAGGGAATCTGGTGGTAAGCCGAATTCAGGTCAAAAATGGTGAAATAACGGGCCTGCGAAAACCAGTCAAAGGCCGAATGCAGGTTCGGGAGGGGCACCGACTCAACTTCTATATTTTGGTTTAATTTCCGGTAATCAATGACCAGCCTATGCTTCCCTCCCTGTTTAGGCACCAGGAATGCTGGACTGGCATAGGCCGACGTGGAAGGTTCAATAACCCCCTGGTCCAACAATTCTTGCACCTTCTCACGCAAAATGGTCATTTTGGGCGGAGCGAATTTATACGGGTGCGAACGGACAACCGAGGAGTCGCAAAGACGGATACGATACTCCAAATTGTGAGTGAGTCCGAGGTTGGCAGTCAGCACCTCGGGGAACTCCTCACACAATTGACGGAAAGTGGTCTGTTGAGATTGGCTCATATTATTAATGGACGCCGGGGGTTGAAGTTCTTCACGTCCTTCCCCCGCCTCATCCCGATATCCAAAAAAAGAATGCGTACGGCACGGTTAAACTTAAAGAAACATACGTGCCCCTGGATATCGAGAACCAGACAACTTTTCACAATAAAGTCCGCACCCACAATACAATCTACGCTCAGATTCGGAGCAACAAGATATTCCCAAACCCACGAAAAATAATTTATTTTAAATTTCAAGGCCACCAATCTGGAGGTCGGCAAAACCTCCCTCGAGGCGGTCCAACACACCACCGACGAAAGAGCACTTGACCGAATCAATGACTCCCTGACCAACTGCTGGTAAACTCGGGAGGAGATAAGACACCATGCTGATCCGGAGTCCACCAGGGCCCTAATACGGCCCTTCCCAACCTCCAGCTCCAAATGTGGACACACGGAGAGGCCAGGACGAATCGGCTTAGGATAGGACTCCCCAGATGGGTGTCCTGTCTGGGATGCGCTAACGCTACCACACGTGGGGAGGGACCGGCGTCCCCTCAATCCCCCCCACGCAGGCCGTTTTTTGAAGGACGGTTCTCCCGCGAGACCTCCGACCGTTTGAGAGGGCAATTCCGGGCCAAGTGCCCCATCTTACCACAGGTATAACAACGGTATTCTTTCCTCTCAGAGTTGCCACCACGTTGCTCCCGGGAAGGCCGCTGCTGACCAGATGGGGAACAGGGAACAGGGAATTCGGAACTGCCGGAGCGAGCCTCATCGTTCATCTGGATGGTGCGGGCGAAGACACAAGCTCTGCTAAGATCTGCGAAGATACGCGGTCTCTCCAAAAACACCAACCTTGACCTCTCCTGAGGATTGAGGCCCTCCAAAATAACCCGCACCACCTCAGCCTCCGACACGTCCACCCGCAGCACACGGGCAGCACTTTTGATAGAATTAATAAACACGTTTAACTTTTCCCCGTGCCCCTGAACTCTGTAAAATAATCGTTGCCGCATCCGGTCACGCAGCCTCCCGGGCATAAACAGTTCCAAAACATCCCTGTTGAACGCCACAAAATCCCCGCCCGCGCCCAGATGCCAGACCACACGATCCAGCAATTCCGGGCCAAGTGCCCCATCTTACCACAGGTATAACAACGGTATTCTTTCCTCTCAGAGTTGCCACCACGTTGCTCCCGGGAAGGCCGCTGCTGACCAGATGGGGAACAGGGAACAGGGAATTCGGAACTGCCGGAGCGAGCCTCATCGTTCATCTGGATGGTGCGGGCGAAGACACAAGCTCTGCTAAGATCTGCGAAGCTACGCGGTCTCTCCAAAAACACCAACCTTGACCTCTCCTGAGGATTGAGGCCCTCCAAAATAACCCGCACCACCTCAGCCTCCGACACGTCCACCCGCAGCACACGGGCAGCACTTTTGATAGAATTAATAAACACGTTTAACTTTTCCCCGTGCCCCTGAACTCTGTAAAATAATCGTTGCCGCATCCGGTCACGCAGCCTCCCGGGCATAAACAGTTCCAAAACATCCCTGTGGAACGCCACAAAATCCCCGCCCGCGCCCAGATGCCAGACCACACGATCCAGCAGGGGCGCCCGACAATACGGGTAAATCATATTTAACAATGAAACACCAGTCACCCCAGGGAAATCAAAAATGCCGAAAACCCCTTCAAAGAATTTCACAAGCTGGTCAAGGTCCAGACCGTCGACCACTGGAAGCCGACGGAGGAGGTCATAAATGGGGTTCGGCAATGACTCATACTTTACGCTGGCAAGGGCTGTACCAAACCCTCGAGGGACTTCCACATGATCCCCCTGAAATCCCTGGGGGCGACTGCCCACCGAAATAGAAGGACGTTCCTCCACCAGAGCACTACAGGCCTCCCCCAAGAGATCCGCCCGCTCAGTGGCCACGGTCTGACGCGTGAGCATCTCCTTAGGGTTACCAGGACTTTCTGGATTTTTGACTGCAGGGCCGACGCAGTCCGCCTACCCTCCTCCTCCAGATCGTCCTGCAACAGCAAATTACTGAGACGAGCGGACAAGTGGTGCATTCTTTGGGTCACCCGCTGCCAAACACGGGTGGAGCTGGTCTTTCGTAAAATATTCGGGCACCAGACCGCGACCTTCACGCCGACCTCTACTCTGCCCCGCCTCTGCCATGGTTTCACACAACAAGGATCTGAATACAACCAAGTAATGACAAGCAAGGTACCTCAGGGTCCCCGACCCGACACCGGACCAACAACCAAGACCAAGATGATGTGCTAGAAGACAACAAAGACAATGACAAAACAAGAGCACAAACAAACAAATAAACACTTAACAACACCTCAAAGATACAATCAGGAATCACCAAGCTGTGCACCCCCCCCCCACCAAGGAATCCCGGCCCGGCAACCGCACCCAAAGACCAAAATTTACAACAATAGTAAACACATCACAACTGACAGAACATGTCCAACTAAGATATAGAGGTCACCTCATCCATTTCCAAATTTCGGTTCAGAGGTGGCCAGGCCTACGTCCAACCACGCTCTGCTACCATTTGTGAGCCGCTCATCACCGATGACATCACAACACAATTCTCAACTTTCCGAATGTAATACATTTTACAAGTTTGACTTCCTAAAAAAAAAATATAAAAAACTACAACTTACCTAGATGACCGGCTCACTTGTTCACTTGAACCAGGAGAGGCCTCCTAGTGGAAGAATGGCCACATGCTGGGTAACCATTAGGTAATTGGACGAATGAGGTGACCTCAACTTTATAATTCCGCAAATAACAAATTTATTGATTCTATAAAATTTTGTTTTTCTTACAATGAGAGATTTCATAGTATCCAGGCAGTGAAAGCATTCTATCAGAAATATATAAAATATGTAAAATATTTAGAATATATTACATGGTATTCAAAATAACCATGACATGCAACAAGCCTCGACAGTACATCTTTAAGCTTCACCAAATTGAATTTCCCTATTTGGAAATAATTATATTAACATTAATAAATACAAAGAGTAAACCCAGAGGTTTTCGAAATATAATACATTTAATAACACTAAGTCTTTTTTTTTTCTTTTCAGTCCCCCTCTGGTTGTACTATAAACACTTTTAATAATATAACAATTTTATAAACCATTTAACGAACAATTTTATCCTACAACAATTATTACAGCCACAACAATTTAAACAATTATATTACACAACAACATGCGCCCTCTGAAATCTAAATCAAGCTAGGAAGGAGAATCATATCATTAGTAAAGTATAACGTAAACCTAATGTAGATAATTATATACTTTGTGTGGAATTCACAAGTGTGTGTGCTCACTTTTCCTTAAACTTGTATAAACTTGTGTAGCACAATGTCTTGCTGATTTCAGAGTGCACCATTATTAAAAAAAAACTATCAAATAATCAGGTATATATATATCTCAAAAATGTAAACATGTTTTGTGCATAGAATCATGAGTATATACATATACAAAAGAATTTTAACAGTGACAGTACATTGATAGAGAATTAAAAATGAATACTAAATCCCAAAGTGGAAATTTCATCTTGTACAAAAGTTCAGTCATTTCTATTAATATGATAAATACTTCTGAATTACAGTTCTAGTCATTTCTGAATTACAGTTCTAGTACAAAAGTTCAGTCATTTCTATTAACCTGATGAATACTTCTGAATTACAGTTATAGTACATATTATGGCAATTGTATGTGATCTGCAGGTCTTTTCATAAACAAATTTATAGTTTCCAATAAAAGACAGACACAATATAAGTTCAACACAGACTCTAGACAAAATGTATACTGGACATTACATGCTTTTCACAATTCAAACACAAGACATTTATATGAACAACACTGAATAATACTGAGAGAGATTAAGGAACTCGGCTAGATCTCGCTTCACTAGGCACATGGCCAAATCCTAACACATTTTCTTAAGTTTTTTTTGTATGTTTTTTTTGTTTTTTTTTTTTGGTAAAAAAAAAAGGTTTTGCACAAAGATATTACTGTCACCACTAGCAGCATGAGAAGCTGAGCTCAACATTTGAAAGAAATATCAAAAGCCAGTCAAGTTCAACAGACATTTTCTTTTTAAAAGAAAACTTGTGTACAGGAAAGAAATTGCAATGGCTACAGTAACCTGATATTCCAATTATACAGTGAAGTGAAAAAAAAAACATCCAGAATTAAAGCAACTGTTTTTCTTTTTTTTTTTGTTAAGAACTAGCCCGGCCCACACTTGACCCGGAACACGAGTAGTGTATAAGCACCTCCTAGGAAAAATTTAATAATTTTCATTTTGCATACCTGTCCGATTTTGCCATAGCAAATGCTGTCCGAGTTCCTCAAACTACTTACACATTACGTCTTGGTCTCCACAGGATCACAGTTCCCAGGCACAGAGACCCCTTTGGCACACTTTTTTCTTAGCCTTCCATCATTAAATTAAAAAACCCCGGCATTAAAAAAAACCACAATACTTTTCCAGACCAGTAAGACAGCCCGCCGCATGAACAGCTGACAACCCAATCCACGAGTCAAACCAGCTTCTATCTACTCAACGACAAACACCGCTCCAAGCTGCGGGAACGAAAAGTCAAGTTGTCCGAAGTCCCTCAGAGATAGCGTGAGAGTCCAAATTCGTAGCGAGAGCAACAAACGATTCGTATGTTGCCGTAACGCCTCATAGATGGCGTGAGCGTCCACGATAGCGTGAACTACACAGATGAATGAATCTATTGCCCAGATTCGATATAACCAAAATTCGTATGTCGCCGTAACTAGTTACGGCACAAGGTTTACCAACCTATGCATGGGTTCAAACTTGATATGTGTGTTATATAGTGTATATTAAAATATATGATCAGGGTTACCAATCTTGCATTATTGTGTATAGACCAGATCTGCCAACATTTTTCTGTGGTGGGAAATTCAAACTATATGAGCAGATGCATTATTAAATTGTTCTCTCTCTCTCTCTCTCTCTCTCTCTCTCTCTCTCTCTCTCTCTCTCTCTCTCGCTTGCACTCTCTTATGTTATTGGTTTTACTGTGTCTGTTGTGGCTGGTTGAAGGAAACATATGACTGTATTAATAAATTGTCTCTCTGCCTCTCTCTCTCTCTCTCTCTCTCTCTCTCTCTCTCTCTCTCTCTCTCTCTCTCTCTCTCTCTCGCTCACTCGTTCGTCATTTCAACCAATTTGTACCGAGATCTAATTGTGTAAGAATAACTGCGTGCGCGCGCACACACACACACACACACACAGGGTCATTGACTGTGGTGGTGGAAAGCTTTTAAGAAGTTAGCGATATTGAAAATATTTTCTCGCTCTCTCTCTCTCTCTCTCCCTCTCTCGCTCGCACTCACTTATGTTATTGGTTTTACTGTGTCTGTTGTGGCTGGTTGAATGAAACATATGACTGAATTAATAAATTGTCTCTCTGCCTCTCTCTCTCTCTCTCTCTCTCTCTCTCTCTCTCTCTCTCTCTCTCTCGCTCGCTCGCACTCTCTTATGTTATTGGTTTTACTGTGTCTGTTGTGGCTGGTTGAACGAAACATATGACTGAATTAATAAATTGTCTCTCTGCATAGCAGTTGTAAAAGGCTTTCAACATGTTTTTGTCATTTCAACCAATTTGTACCGAGATCTAATTGTGTAAGAATAACTGCGCGCGCGCGCGCACACACACACACAGGGGCATTGACCGTGGTGGTGGAAAGCTTTTAAGAAGTTAGCGATATTGAAAATATTTTCGTAATTAACCAAATTAAGGAAATAATCGAACCGACAAAACATTAATCCAAGAATTTACATTTTCAGCCGTCTACACATTGATTCGTACATAGATTTCAATCTACATAGATGTATGCAGATAAATGAAATACATATTTTACATTAAATACATTTCTGATTACTATACACGGAATTACATATTGTTATCTGCTCGTACGCAAGGGGTATATCCTTTGCAGGGGTACACTTAGTAAGTGATATTATAAATAAAATTATTTACAACGCTCGACTAAAAATCGTATTTTCAAGATAAAAGGGTTGTGTCAAGAAATAAAATCATACTACGATCACACACACACACACACACACACACACACACACACACACACACACACACACACACACACACACACACACACACACACACACACACGACATATGTTTATGTGCCGTATGCATGTAACAGAAATAATGTATTGCTGTCTCTATGTGTTTATGTAACGTCTCTCTCTCTCACATCTCTCTCGCTCTCTCTCTCTCTCTCTCTCTCTCTCTCTCTCTCTCTCTCTCTCTCTCTCTCTCTGTCTCTAGACACAGTTATCGATCACGATATTATTCCTCAAAAAAATCTGTTGTGGCTGGTTGAACGAAACATATGACTGAATTAATAAATTGTCTCTCTGCATAGCAGTTGTAAAAGGCTTTCAATGTGTTTTTGTCATTTCAACCAATTTGTACCAAGATCTAATTGTGTAAGAATAACTGCGCGCACACTCACGCACCCACACGCACCCACCCACACACTCACACACGCACCCCCCCCCACACACACACACACACATTACATATGTTTATGCACCGTATGCATGTAACGGAAATAATGTATTGCTGTCTCTATGTGTTTATGTAACGTCTCTCTCTCTCACATCTCTCTCGCTCTCTCTCTCTCTCTCTCTCTCTCTCTCTCTCTCTCTCTCTCTCTCTCTCTCTGTCTCTAGACACAGTTATCGATCACGATATTATTCCTCAAAAAAATCTGTTGTGGCTGGTTGAACGAAACATATGACTGAATTAATAAATTGTCTCTCTGCATAGCAGTTGTAAAAGGCTTTCAATGTGTTTTTGTCATTTCAACCAATTTGTACCAAGATCTAATTGTGTAAGAATAACTGCGCGCACACTCACGCACCCACACCCACCCACCCACACACTCACACACGCACCCCCCCCCCACACACACACACACACATTACATATGTTTATGCACCGTATGCATGTAACGGAAATAATGTATTGCTGTCTCTATGTGTTTATGTAACGTCTCTCTCTCTCACATCTCTCTCGCTCTCTCTCTCTCTCTCTCTCTCTCTCTCTCTCTCTCTCTCTGTCTCTAGACACAGTTATCGATCACGATATTATTCCTCAAAAAAATCTGTTGTGGCTGGTTGAACGAAACATATGACTGAATTAATAAATTGTCTCTCTGCATAGCAGTTGTAAAAGGCTTTCAATGTGTTTTTGTCATTTCAACCAATTTGTACCGAGATCTAATTGTGTAAGAATAACTGCGCGCGCGCGCGCGCGCGCACATACACATACACACACACACACACATGACATATGTTTATGCACTGTATGCATGTAACGGAAATAATGTATTGCTGTAGACATCGACAGAAATTCCCTCATTCTAATCGTTGACAGCGTCTCTTCCGTGTAGCATTTTCACATAAGTTAATGTACTTTACAAATAATTGCTCATATGTTCAGAGGTTTATAGCGAAATAAATTAAAATAAACCATAATTTGTTTTAAATGATTAAATATATATATTCACACCACTGTACACAAACTTAAAAAAATATAGTTTACAAACCATTGTAATACAATTATTCAAAATACATTTTTACATTGATTAAATATATATAACACAAACATTGTTATAAAATACAATATTAATAATAATAATTTTTGACAATGTAAGATTTAAATAACAGATATCAGATTTATATAATAATTTCGTGCTTGTAGATACAGTCCACATGGAAGTGTTTATCTGTAACATAACAATACAGTTGGTATTAGAATCACTGATACGATAAATATTCAATTATCATACGCACACACACAGTCAGTGGAAAGGAAGAATCAATGTGTTACGTAAGTAAACTTATTCAAGTATACGTCATTTTCATAAGTTAATGTACTTTCAAATAATTTCTAATCGAACCAAATATTATTCAACGAAACTTTGTAAATACTAATTAGAATCAATGATACATTTATCATGCACATACAAATTCAATTATTAAAGTGTTAAGTACAGGGAGTTGAAACTACACACACACACACACACAAGTCCACAAAACGCACTTTCCAGTTTTGTTAACGGCAACGCTGGACAGTCTGTGTCAAAACTACTGATTGATTACTGATGCAGTCCGTTTACGGATTGGTTGTTTGTTGTTATTTCCGAAGTATGCCGAATTACACTTTCGCGACGTGCGAACTGAATAACACTGGTACGTTGAACATTCTCTGCTTCCTCCACATCCACCTCGAACTCACGAATTCTATAATGCCCATACGCTAGCGTTCTCTGACCGTCTTCCAGGATATATCGTTTATCGTCGTACGGTGATAGCGAGAGTTTGACGATCTTGTGCGTGTACAGTTGGTGGTTTTCACTGCGGATAATCTGCGCCGACGTATATGTTTGACGGTTACTCGATTCCGATGACGAAAGCAAACACCGTTTGTAATCAGCGTGTGTTAAACGGTTTTGTATTGCCACCCGCGGTACCCCTTTTGCTACACGCTTCTCATTTTTATCCCCATCGTCTTGCAACACTAACAGTGAGTACGATTTTGCACGCAACCCAACGAAACCCAACGCGTCTCGTCCTTAAAAGTACCCAACCGTTTTTTATTTAGTGTAACGTTTTGCCCACGTTACAAATCCAGGGAACCCATCATAATTGACACTAGCCAATTATACGGGCTGCCTACGTTGTAACGAACTGAAATTAAACTCAACACAATTAACAATAATAATTAAGCTAATTATTAGGACACAAGGGAAGGTATTTCACTGATTTATGCACTCACTTCAATGTGTAATAAGATGACTTCTCTTTATTCACAAATGATATGAAAGGATCCCATAACATAATTATTTATACTAAAATATTCAAAAGTGTTTTCTGGAAAACTAGGGATCATATTGATCATGTACTTTTACCTCGGATCCGAGTTTACTTTCAATATTGTAAAGACGTCTGAGTATTACTATGCTCATCTAGGAGCTTGCAAGATTACATTTACCATTTGAAGAATGGTATTATTTGCTGAAGGGATTATAATTAACATTTACATATTAACGTTACAACGTATGATTTTCAATATTACAGTATACATCTATTTGGTTTCATTTATTGTTTAAAGAAAATTATAGTCTTTGAAAAGTCTCTTTCATCTATAAGTTATGTCTCAAATGTAATTAACTCTCGATAGTCAAGCTATCGAGTCACCTTTACAATAAGTTGTGCTGTCCTCGTCCTGGGGTGTCACACTTGGGAATTCTGGTAGTCGGCGTCGTCATCTGGGTCGTGTCTTCGGAGAATATTTTATAGCTGGTTCACTGAGGAGATTGAAGTAAAGCTGGTTAAAGTTGGGGTACATCCACGTAGGTCCTGGTCAGCGTCGTAGGGGTCGTAGACGTCCATATGTGCAGTTTATGCAGGTCACATATTCACATGTAGAGTTGTACTGGAGTTTACATCTTGAGTAGAGACGTCATCTTGCTTACGTGTTGTTAATTTTTCTTAACTTATTTTTTTAACATTTTTTAACAAAACCTTTCTACATTTTGTATATATTAAAACTTGCACCCCACGTTTTTTAGTGGTAGCTAACAGTTACATTTAACTTTAATCAACACATTTCTGAAGAGCTCTCGCTCGTAGGTGTGCACTGTCTGACGGCTGCATAGTAACTCTTAACTCGATTCGACTGGCACATTACAACGAAACGGAGCGAGTACTCCGCGATAATATAGTTCCTATTTTTATTTAAATTGACATTATTATAACAAGAAGAAACTAATTAATTATACTTATTTAATTTACGAGAATTATTTGAACTACTACTCGTGCCTTCAAATTACTAATTACAAACATTACGATTTTTATACATTTCTAAGTTACAGACGGTTCGCTAAGCACGTTGAGTCCGGAATTAAACAGGTCAACGCATGATGACTTACAAAAGGGTTAACTGTGATATTGATAGCTTTTTTACAATTCGATTTTTTATTTAATTGTTTAGTTAGATTTTTCCATTTACATCTCATACTTATTCTGAGTTAGTACAGGGGCATTAGGTTTAATAGTGCGATTTAAAAATACTTAATTGCTTTAAAATTTTTTTTTATTATTAAATATTTTACTATCAATTAAATCGTCACATACTCCGCCGCTTAAAATCCACATTAAGAATTTTAGTGAGGAGAACGCAAAATTGGGGGCTTGGTGTCAATGTGTGGAATTTCTCTCACATTGTTATTGACAAGTGTTATACCCATTTATTTCTTCTCTACCATACAATATACGTATATATATTTTCTTATAAACTACCTTTTTTTCATTACATAAAATTCACACTTAATATCTACATTTTAAAACATAAAACTCTTTCTTATGTCTACTACTTAAATCTACTACCGGTTTTTTCTTTGGGTTATAGTTACTCTCTTCATAAAGTAATTTTCTAAATATTTTGTTATTTAGAGCTCAGTTTAGTGGCCATTGAGTACTCATTTACTTATCTTTCGCTGAACTGGATCTCAGGTTGATCAGGCCTCATTTCCTAATTCTACGATTAGCACTTAGCACGGTTACTGAGGTATAAGATAACTTCACTACCTAGTATTACCTTTTCTATTTTCGGTTATGCTATTTCCTCTTTTCTTCTTATACAATTTTATCTGCAAAATATGTGTTCTCCGCACATATTCTCGAGTCGCAGGTTCGTACAGGGCTACTGTAACTGGAGTTAAGTACTTCTGGATTTGGTAAGGACCACACCATCGGTATGATAGTTTAGGGGTGGTCTTATCTATTGCACTACTAGTCGGGTGAGTCTTGTACATTACTAAGTCACCGACTTGGTACCTAGCTGCATTATTATGAATATTTCTCTCGTGGTATTTTCTGGATTTCTCTAAGTTCGCTCTTAAATTAGCGCGAGCTTTATTCCATATTTGCTTAATCTGCTTATCCCTTATTTGCGTAGGTAGCAGGTCGTGTATTTTCCATTTAGTGGACAAGGGGTGGTTTGGTTTGTATTTATACAGTAACTCAAACGGGGTAGACTTGTGTCCTTCGTGATAAGCTGAATTAAAGGCGTATTGTATCCAGGATAGGTTTTGGTCCCACGAAGTATGATCGTTCGCATGGTAGGCGATTAAAGCAGATTTGAGGTTTCGTAGATACCTTTCAGCAATATTGCCTTGCGGTCGATACTCAGTAGTGGTAATATGGTCTATTCCTAACTTGAAACACATATTCTTAAATTCTTTCGCTTTAAATTGTGGTCCGTTATCTGACACTATACGTACAGGTGTACCGTAGTCTTTAAATAATCTTTCCTGTAATATTTTTACAGTCGTCGACGCTAATGCTCGCCGCATGGGATACATCCAAACAAATTTGGTGAACGAATCTACACAGATGAGTAACATAGTATTACCTGACTTCGATCGTGGGTAAGGACCTGAAAAGTCTAAATAAAGTTTAGAGAAAGGGGTCTTAGGGATTTATGAAATTAATTGGCTTACCTGATTATTTCTTGCCGGTTTACTGAGAGCACATAAATTACATTTTTTTACGAAACTAGCTATTTCGCTGTTCATATTGTTCCAATGATATTCCTTTCGAACACGATGTATAGTTTTATTGATTCCCATATGGGTTCCAATGGTAGATGAATGGAAGTACTCCATCAGCATGGGCTTAATCATATCAGGGGCGATTATTCTTAATTCCTTTCCATTTCTTATTTTGTGGCATAGTACACTTTTACTTAATACGTATTTCTCGGATTTAATACCTTGCGCAAGTTGTTCTATAATCGGTTTCAGAAGAGGGTCTTGTTGTTGATATAGGGCATGTTTGTAAAGGCAAGGGGGAATTCAGTAATTACGGCGTTAGCAAGGGCTGTCTCCGGATTCTCCTTGTTTCCGGGAGTATTTGAGGGCGACTGGAACATACGGGACAGGGTATCAGCGACTACATTTTGTGTACCTTTAATATGCTGCACTTTGAATTTGTAGCCGTTTAACCTCAATACCCATCTTCCAATACGTCCTAACTGTTTAGGGCGATTCAGTAACCAAGATAATGCTTGATTATCAGTTTCCAAAAGGAATTCTTTATGTTCTAGAAAGGGTTTAAACTTCTCAAATGCAAAAACAATGTCTAAACATTCCAATTCATATGCGGAATATCTTCTTTCTTGGTCGCTCAAGGTTCGCGATGCATAACTAATAGGTAGTCTACTGTTTTCTATCTCTTGATAGATGACTGCACCTAACGCTACACTAGAACTGTCGGTCTGCACTACGAAGGGTTTCGTGAAATCGGCTAGTTGCAAAACTGGGGGAGATATGATGCTTTCTTTGAGTTGTTCAAACGCATTTTGGTGTTGTGCGCTCCATTCAAACTTCGCTCCCTTCTTTCTTAAGGAATTCAGTGGTGCTGCTATTTCGGCAAGATGGGGAATATACTTGTGGAAATAATTTACCATTTCCAAAAATCGGGCTATACCTTTTGCATCTCGCGGGGGTGAAAATTCTCTGATGGCGCGGGGTCGTTCGGGGTCAATGCTTACTTTTCCATTCGCTTTCACGATGTGACCTAAGAATGAAAATTGTGGGACGGCAAAATTTACTTTTTTGGGGTTAACAGTTGATCCTGCTTTTTGTAACCGAGATAACACTTCATGTAGGTGTTTAAGATGTTGTTCCATTGATTCGCTATAGATGACGATGTCGTCCAAGTAGTGATACACATATTTAAATTTAATATCATGAAATATCCTTTCTAATAATCTACTACATATGGAACTTCCTTGAGATATTCCAAAGGGTACTCTAGTAAATTGGTACAGGTTAAAAGGAACGGCAAACGCAGTTAGACGTTTGGATTCTTCCGACAGGGGTATTTGGTGAAAAGCTTGATTCCGATCCATTACCGTAAAGACTTTCGCTTTCGTGAAGTAATGAAAAGCACTATGGATGTCTGGAAGAGGGATAGATTCAAATTCTATTCGTTTGTTTAATTGCCGGTAGTCCACAACTAGTCTGTGTTTATCGTGACCTTTTGGTACTAAGAAGGAGGGTGATGAATATGGAGACGTAGAGGGTTCAATGACTCCTTGTTCTAACAACTTGTTGATATGGTTTCTCATCACTTCCATCTTGGGAGGTGGCAACTTGTATGGGGGTAGGCGTATTACTTTCTGATCGCTCAGATTGATATTATATTCTATTAGTTTCGTAAGTCCTAGCTTAGGTGTAAGAACTGAGGAAAATTCTTTTATTAATTTCTGCATTTTCATTCTATCTCTACTTTCTAGATGAGATAATTCAGACTCTTGGTGTACTATGTGTGCAGTAGATGATCTAGTTCCTTCTTGTTTGTCATTATTACAATCAAAATTATACTTCCGTGTACGGTCGAATCGAAAATAATATTTCTGCTCATAGATGTCAAGAATCATTCCCGTTTTACTGATAAAGTCTGCTCCCAATATTAAGTCGGGTCCTAATTCATTACATACTAACATAGTAAAAACCCAGGTTAGGTTCTTGATTTTAACTTTAACGGTAATGCTCAGTTTTATTATTATATTTCGTTTATTGGCGGTAGCACATTTTATATTCACCGCTTGACTCCGTTTTACTAGGTGGTGTTCCAATAATTTATCTGCTAACTCTTGACTGATTAAGGTTCTGGTAGATCCCGAATCAATTAATGCGATTGTGGAGGTAACACCTAGGTCAACTTGTATTAAGGGTAATAGACTTTTAGTCCAGTTACATTTATTTATCGCGTTACATTTTTCAAGAAACTTTCTTACGTAGGGATCTATTTCTTTAGAGCTTCTTTTCCTTCCTTTTTTTTCTTTTTTTTTATACATTTCTTTAGGTTCACCGGATTTCAATTTGCTGCGGAAGACACAGGATTTCGGGTCTCCCTGCCTTACATGTTTTTTGGATCAGGGTGTTTACGTTCGAATTGCTTGCTGTTACAGTTTTTACTTATGTGTCCATATTTGCCGCAATTATAACAGATGTGCTTATTGCGAGGAGGGTACCTAGTTTCCGTTTTAGATGGTGTTACATTTGACTTACCAGGGCTGCGCACATTGTGAGGTCTATTGAATACTTGCCTTTCATGCAGGGTTGTTATATCGGGCACTAGGGCTCGCAATTCATTTCTATTTGCTTCTGCTGATTTCATCGTACGTCTATTCTGATCTGAGTACCATACATTCGAAGAATGGATACTGCATTGTTCTAGATCCGCAAAGGTGTTAGGTCGATTTATCAAAGCTAAACGAGATCTTTCCTCTGGTGACAATCCTACTAAAATGGTGTCAACCATCTGTGTCTCATTCCAATCTACTCGTAGTAGTCTAGATGACTCCCTGATGTCTGAGATGTAATGGGCTAATCTCTCGTGATTTCCTTGTACTCGTAGTACGGTCTTTCTTTTAAGTTCCTCATAAATTCCGGTGGGAATAAAGTACTTTATTATTGAGGTATGCAGGTCTTCTACTGGAAGGGTAGAGCTTAATGCTTCTATCACACGATTCTTTAACGGGGGTTTACATTTCGGTAGAACTTGCAAAATTTGCCAGTCATTCAGCTGCTGTAGATCTTTTATCTGCAGGAGATATTTGATGAAATTTAGTAGTTTGGTGACATTTAATCCATCAGTGTAAGGGATTTCAGTTAAAAGTTTCTCCACAGGATAAGTGATTTTTCCATATAGGTCTGCGTTATAGTTCAAGTTTGGCATCCCGGGTCTTGGGGAATATTCAGCGGCAAAATGTAACTTCCGGCGCCGCGCGTGTACTATATTTCGGTGTCCGATGTGTACATCCAACTGTTTTCTTCACAAGTAACTAATGCCAGCTTATGGAGGTTATGTACGACAATGTAACTTAAATAAAATTTACTTTGTCAGTGTACATTAAAAGGGTGTATTTATTGGAAGTACAGAAATTAGTTTATATTTATCGCACATAATTACGGTACAGAGACGATTTTGGGAGGTTGTTGCTAAGTTTAACAATATAACTTAACCTTTTACATTTTTAAAATTAATTAGACTTAACAAACGTTTCCTTAGTTAGTGTACATTCAAAGGCTGTATTTATTGTATGGATAAAAGGCTGTATATAACATTAACGGCTGTATTTATTCGAAGTAAGTAATACCAGCTTATGGAGGTTATGTACGATAATGTAACTTAAATAAAATTTACTTTGTTCGTGTACAGTAAAAGGGTGTATTTATTGGAAGTACAGAAATTAGTTTATCGCACATAATTACGGTACAGAGACTGGCAGGTTGTGGCTACGTTTAATTATTTAACTTAACCTTTTAGATTTTTAAAATTAATTAGACTTAACAGACATTTCCTTAGTTAGTGTACATTCAAAGGCTGTATTTATTGTATGGATAAAAGGCTGTATATAACATTAACGGCTGTATTTATTCGAAGTAAGTAATGCCAGCTTATGGAGGTTATGTACGACAATGTAACTTAAATAAAATTTACTTTGTTCGTGTACATTAAAAGGGTGTATTTATTGGAAGTACAGAAATTAGTTTATCGCACATAATTACGGTACAGAGACGATTTTGGCAGGTTGTGGCTACGTTTAATTATTTAACTTAACCTTTTAGATTTTTAAAATTAATTAGACTTAACAGACATTTCCTTAGTTAGTGTACATTCAAAGGCTGTATATAACATTAAAGGCTGTCTTTATTCAAAGTACCGGAATTAAAACGTACTTCCAATTTAGAACCTAGTACAATCTAATGTATAACCAAACAAGTACATTAAAATCCTTTTTTCAACAATGCAATAATAAGCAATGTGTAGTTTCTGTTAACATGCAAATGATTAAGTATTAATAATGGGTTACAGTGGAATTTAATGTTACTACGGTCTGAATTAATGCAAATAAAATTGGGAGAATCTCGTAAACATATTAAAGAATGCTTGTATATTACACACAAAATTATTACAGTACGGACCTTTGTTAATTAATAGAAACAAATTTGACTCTATACTTTAGTATGTACCAATAAAATTCACCTTTTTTCAAATACCAATATCTGTTGTTGTTTTTCATACCCTTAAAAAAAGGTCATTAACAACATACATTATGAGAAAACGTGATTACAAATAACCAGCCATTAGTTACTTAGAAGAAAATAGATATAACATTTACAAACATCAAATCTTCAATTCTCTCCCTATTTGTTTTATAAAAACTGGAGTTTCTACTGCAGGTTTTAAGTCCACTAACTACTTAATTAAATATACATAATTGTTCCTGTATCTTGTTGGGTAACATTATATTAATAGGCCTACATCTGCTTCCTACTCATATGTGCAAACAATGTTTTTAATGTACGGTCCTAAAATCTTTATCAACACTTTATATCTTTAAAATTTAGACAAAGTCTAATGAGCAACTTGGCCTAACCTGAATTTACATGACCTGGCTCAGAACAACTTTATTTTGGCAAATACAAAGATGAAGACTGGTTGCAATTTCTTCAGGGCTCACACCTGCTGCCAGGCCTAGTTCTATAACATGATAAGGAAGAAATAAATCAGCCCAAACCTGCAACCGCTGTGGGAAGGCTTTTATACCATTACCAATAAGATTAATGATGTCATCTAAGAATAACTCATTAGCTTTATTTTTAACTTTCATTAGTTTTATCTTTTTTAACAATTTTTAATGCAGTTTACTGGAGTAAAATCTTCTTATTGATAATGTTCTTATCAGTTTCATTACATTATTCTTATCTCTTTTTATTACCGTATCTCAGACAATATTTATAGTATACAATTTAGTTAATGACTTAGTATTTTGTTCTTCATGTATCATGGTCATGAAATGGTTTAAGTTGGGGCCTATTTTATGTAAGGGGAAAACATAACGTTACAATATTGTAATTACTTTTATTTCTATAATTATTTATAAGTATTACTTTGTACAAACAAAACTGGCTTAGAAATGGGTCTACTTAGGAAATTATGGAATTCTGCTGAAATTTCGAATAGTTCTGGAGGGGAATTGATCCCCTGATAACCCCCCTCCGCAAGTTACTCCACTGATCCCACTCTACACAGTTCCAAGAAATCCTGTATTTAGTAGAGCTTCCCTTATGTGCCTGGTAAGTGAAGGAGAAGGGATCTATTTAACGTGCAAGTTGAAGAATATATTTAATTATTGCACTTAACTTGATATAAGTACTGATTACATTTCAGGATTATTATTTTCAGAAATAATGTATGTAAACCAGTTTTCCCCATATAAAGTTAATTAAAATTCTTTAATGCATAGCGTTCCAGGCATTTACAGTAGTAGATTCGTTTTACTAAATTTGAATTTACACAAATAATTCTCTTTGATTAACCAGAGTTACACACACAAACTAAATGCTGAGTATCCTCCTAGTGTATAAATTCAGCTAAAACAGTATTCCAAAAACTTACCTTGTTACTAGAATATGTGACATGATGAACTTTTCATCATGTGTTCAACTTTGTGTTGGGAGTTAAGCATTTTAATAATTTATATTTATGCAGGCGTATAGCAAAATCTGATCATCATGGAAAAGGAATAAGGCATTTTGTAATAGCAATTAACTGATTAGTTCCTGCTGTATTACCGAATCATATTACAAGACCAATTTTTGTTTAATTGAAAAGATATATTTTAATTGTTTCTTTTGGTGCAATCTGTAAATTCCATGACACACGTCCATAAAGGTTTGAAAATATGCTTACTCCAGTTTGATAGGAATAAATTTTCAAAAAACTAATACAAATTTGTTATGTCTGATCACACCAGCTATCCTGTCTATTGGCAATGAGACTTTTATCCAAATTTATCATATAGTATTGTGCTAAGATGTTACACTACATTTGTATACTGTAATACAGTGTATTATTTGCAGACTGACAGGGTTATAAAAAATTCTGAAAGAATTGTTGCTTTTACAACACCATCCTTTATCAAGTGACTACTCAAATCTGCCAGTTTTTCACAGATCCCCTAGTGATGCTCCAAACTTTTCAAGGATTCTCCTGGCCTTAAAAAACTGGACTGGCCTCATTGATTGACATGACTAATGTTAAATTTACTTTGGGATACTTCCAAACATAATACAGTTTACAATAAACAAACAAAATATTATGCCTGTCTAATTTTTTCCAGAACTGTATACACATAATTTGATCTGGATAGAACATTTATTAAACAATAATACTATTTGATGCAAATAATTAAAATATCGGTATGGAGAACCATACATGACTACCATGTTCTAAGATTTATATTTGAAATCATTTTAGAAATGAAATATTTCTATAGAAACTACTTCTACCTTCAGCCTCAACCACAGAACTGTGATCACTAACATATACCACCTCATGTTCATAAAACAGTATTCCAAACACTTACCCTGTTACTATGGTGTCTTCAACAGGTACATTGGTGTATAAATTCGTTATGTCAAATGATGCTAATGTTGAGTTGTGTGGTATATGGATGTGTTCTAGTTTTTTGACAAGTTCTATGTTGTTTTTAACAGAAGTGTTGTTTGTTGGTTAGATTTATGTTGTTTGTTGGTTAGATTTATATGTTTTCTGATTAGTTTATCTAGGTGTCTGGCGATTTTGTGGGAGGGTGCTTGTGTGTTATTTATCAAAGGTCAAATGGGTATATTGGGTTTGTGTATTTTTGGTAATGCGTTTAGTTTTGGGGGGTTAGGTTTAATTTCTTTTTAGGTATTTTATGTTTTCTGTTCGGATTATGTATTTTGCATTATTTATGAATTTGTTTTTGGTATTTTATTGTGGGATCTTTGGTTATTTGAGTTATATTGTTTTCGGAGAAGAATTTCTCAGTTTTATTGTTTATTTCTTAAATATTAGAATTACCTTGGTTCCTTCTTTGCAATTATGTTTATTTCTTGTTTGTTCATTATGACTGTTGTAATTTCTATAGGTACGTTTGGTGTGTTTGTTGTAATTTTGTGTTTTACATAATCTTTTGTGATTAAATCATTTGGTGTAAAATGTTCCAGATTATAAAATACACCTAACAGTTTTAACATACAATATATATAGTAACACCTCTATACATAGTAACAGGTATATCAATATACCTGTAATCACAGGTGTGGGAAAGTAATGTCAAATCTTGCATAATCTTGTTATCAGTTATTGTTATTATTCGGCTAGTGCTATTAAATTCATATTGGCCCAAAGTGATCACAAAAGGAATTTATTATATTTGTTTACAGTCATCGGTGTTGATTCCAAGTGGATTTGAAATTTATATAAATTAATTTTCACTCACATGAATGAAGTTGCAACCGTAAAGAAATACAGAATATATTTTCTATGACAGCAGACAAGACAGGACACTTGTATTTTGCCTTTTATGTGTGTACATACATTCAGACATCATTTATTTGGATTGACTTCTGCAAGCTTGAAATCAAATACTAATAATGTTTTATGAATATTAATTACTACACTTTCACATGTGAAACTTACTTTGTTTATTTTCCTCGTACGACATTTCAGTGTGGTGTTCGCCTTCATCAGCGGGGTATGATACAGAATGTCCGGAACTTGTAACGGTTTGTTTAGTTGGTAGGTTGTGTGGGGGAGTGTGGAGGTGGAAGGGGGTTATGTAATATTATAATCCTCAAAGTATAATATTGAATTAATTGGGATGTTTTGTTAAATTGTTACGACGGTCTCACCGATCGTCACATAGTACAGTGGAAACCAAAATAAAACACACTTATGAATTTGCAAATTACATTTATTATATTTTTAATTGGTGTTGTTACATGCTTGTTCACTTCTTTTGTTACATTTTAAATCAGTGTTGTGTTGTGATTAGCTACGATGGTAGTGTTATTAGTACAGACGAGGATGCTGCAGTTTCTTTTCTTAAAGAAAAAGATTTGGTTCACAATCCTCGTCAATGTGGTAATGGACATGATATGATTTTAGCGCTTGGGCAGCAACAGCGTTGGTGTTGTAATAAGAAGACTTGCCGTGAGTATAAGCCAGTTTGCAAGGACACATTTTTAGAGGGGTCCAGATTACCCCTGAGAACAATAATAAAATTTAGTTATGACTGGTGTGAAGGCCGTAGTAGTGTGAAAAACAGTAAAAATCAACTGAAAATCGACAACAAAACACACACACATTGGACGGCTTACTTAAGACATATCTGTGCTGAAGACATCATGAGCAACCCACAGAAAATTGGAGGACCAAATTTAACAGTTGAAATTGACAAGAGTCTCTTTGCCAAGAGAAAAAATAATGTTGGCCGGGTGTATCCACAACAGTGGGTTTTCGGAGGATTCTGTCGAGAAACAAAGGAATGTTTCTTGTGTCGTATCGAAGATCGGTCAGCAGCTACCCTCCTACCTCTCATAGTGGCAAATATTGAACCAGGGTCCTTTATAATGTCAGATGAGTGGCGTTCATACCGTCAAATTGTTAATTTGCCACAACAGTACACTCATTTGACTGTAAACCATAGTTATAACTTCGTGGATCCTCAAACGGGAGCACATACACAAGGCGTAGAAAGCATGTGGCGGTCCTGTAAACGCTGAAACGTGATTGAATGTGGTGTGAGAAGGGACCGCTTAGATTCCTATTTAAGTGAGTTCATGTGGCGAACAAGAAATGCAAACCAGGATTTGTTCGAGTTCATGTGGAGGTCCGCAGAGGTCCAGAATATCTTTCCAGGTGATGCATCGACAATAATTGTGTAGTTACTGGAACAATCTGGGGATTCACAGACACTTAACTCGCTGTATTAATGTAGAAGTGTGTAGAGTCACCTCCTTACCACTCACGACTACCTGTAACAATATTGTAAATAATTATAAGCTGAACACTGTGGGAAAAAGTGCTAAGTGAAGGAAGAAAAAGTGTAATATAATGAATGATCAGTAATAACAGAAAAGACTGTTAAAATTAATGATTCACCCCAAATGTATGAAACAAATGAAACATAGACTATAAGTAAGATTAAGGGAGACATGATTTATATTATTCTGAATGTTCAGCAACATTGTATTAATTAGGATTTAAACCCAAGTCCCATATTTGTTTCAAGGGAAAAGACTACAATTAGAAGGTTCAATGTGTTTAATTAATTGTATTAAGAGTTAGTTATGTTTAAATATGTTTTGTGTGTAATAATGTTAGTAATGTTGCTATTAAGAATATTATGCTATTATGGCTATTATGAATTGTCAAAGAAGAAAAAGGTTGTAAGAAAATAGACACACTGTTATGTATAAAATACCATAGATACCTAAATTAGGCTCAGACACACTAAATAGAATTAATCAGTCAACAAAATTTGGCAAACTAAGGAAAAAATTACTACTATGGAATGTAAACCAGTTTGTAATAAGTAATAATCCCATCAATCAATGTAATCCCAGCCATAAAGACACAACTCTAAAGTAGCATGTCTATAATTCCTGTTTTAAGGTAATATTAGTGTTGGAAGGTAATAGGAGCATTAATTTCAGATAATCAAACCACAATCACAAGCATTAATCAAATCACATAATCAAACTACTCCTTTCCCTTAACCGATCTTCACAAAGAACAATACGTCTTGAGTACTCTACACAGGGCTGTACGCAGAAAATTATTTTATTCAGTTTGAATTTGCGGCTCTTATCGTTTGCCACAGAAAATACCCTTGTTAAAATGTTGCAGGTAAACTACCCCTTTCCGTTAACCGATCTTCACCAAAACCAATAGGTCTTGAGTACTATACAAATCAGGGCTGTATGTAAAAAAATATTTTATTCTAAATATAATTATTACACTACTATTGTGTTCCGTGTCGTAGTGTAATAATTATATGTAGTTAATTAATGGACACGTCATGGACAACAAAATCCAAGTATTCGATTCTGTTTGAATTTTTGGCTGTTATCGTTTGCCATAGAAAAAATCTACACACAAACACACACACACACACACTTTTCGAAAAATGACTTTTCATGTTTTGAGGGTAGTACAATCAGAATCTGCAAAAATCTCGAACATGATTTTTTTTTTGCCATCACCATACTTCCATTTCCTTAAGGACATGGAAGTAAAAGGTAAGGGGCTTAACAATATCTACCACTTTTTAGATAAAGAAGGAGTATGCACTACGGTTAATAGCTTATGCTACAAGATACATAAGTGTTTATTTTAAAAATTAGTACAGTAACATACAAGACAGGTTACATGAACAACCGCTGGAAGAAACGGAGAATAAACAGTTACAGTGAGGTCGAAAGACGTAGAATTGAGCACTACAGAGTCAATTGGGTTTGTAAAGAAACATCAAACCCAATGTACTATCATTACACACAACAATGTACTATCATTACCTAACCAACCACAACACTCATGTAGAGTAGATGTATTATTTAGGAAGTATCTGTGCCTCAACTAAGTACTAAGTCCAGTATACTGTAACAGGATCTACTGTTCCACACTGTAAATAAAGAAGACGGGCAATAATATATATTGTAATGTTTATCCCTTTTTCTTACCTTTAAATCTGTAGTATCTTGTCCTTGTAGTATTCTATATTGTAATAGATGTATTGGTATTGTTTTTGTATTCGTCAGTCTCACCTAACATTATAGTTAAATTGTGTACCTTTAATTCAATTGTAAAGAAGACTGTCTGCATTAAATGTAATGTAATAATGTAACAATATGTATGTGTAGGCTGATTAGAATGGAATGGCTGTTTACTTACCACTTTACCTAGTATTTTGGTCACAACCAAAAATTTGTCCATTTTAAGTACAGACTCTAACCTATCAGATTGCAATGTAACTGGAATTTGTTGAAAACAAGATTAAACTATCACTCATATATTCAACCCCCCCCCCACAGAGAGTGGGAGGGGGAAGAGAGAGAGTTATATATCATTGTTGAATAATTAAGACATTCCTTTTAACAAAAATATACTTTTTAATTAAATTATTACAACTATTTATTTTTACTTTAATTATATTTATGTTTCTGAATAATTGAATACAATACAATAATTAAAATAAAAATATATTGTTGTTAAAAAGTATTTTATTTTTTATTGAATAATAATAATAACATAAGAATATAAAATAAAGTAATTTGTAAATATATCGTTATACTTCTGACATGTAAAGTAGTATACATCAATAGTCTACTCTCATACAGTATACGAATTTGTTGGAAAATATCATGCACACTACTTGGCAAAGGTTCAACACTGATTTAAAAATGTTTTGTTTAATGCAAACACTGAAACACACTATACACAAGAAATAGAACTCATCATGAACATAACGTGATTATATTACTTCTTATGGTATAAGAATATGATAACGGTTTTTTATTTAATACCCACTTGTAAAGGAAAAAATACAGTTATTATTTTATAAATAACTTTGTTACAGCTGCTGTGAAGTTGTTTAGATTAAATAATGTAACCTAACCAACTTTTAAGTATTTAATATTAAGTATAAGTATATTTAATCCTCAGAGAAAATGAACAATTAACACCAGTTTTTGAAAGAACCATGAAAGGAGAGAAGATGAGCTTGTGTATGAAATGCAAAGTGGAGTATCTTATGTAGAGATGAAAGCTCAACAGTTCAAACCAAATACATATGAATGGAGATGATTGGTAATATCTGGGACCTGTCACACAACAGAACACCATACAATGATGATAGTGTGTATCACTTATTTCATCACATCTCTTACCATGTAATGTGCCTGCTTTTAATAATATTTTCAAAGGATTTTAATACTTTGTTTTGACTGGTTTCACTGTGTAAATTACAAACCTGAATATAGTCCTGGAATACATACGGTAATCAATTTTTCCATTCACAGCCACGTTTCGCATTAAATCACGAATGCCTGCAAAGAAAAATAAATTACATCACCGGACACACCAAGTACTGACATATGAACATTAATCAATTATTTTGTTTAATCAGTCAACATTCTAAGAGACCAATATTAAAGGGTTTACAGATTATTGACGCATCCACCAAAACACACACACACAGGTTGTGGTATGTGTTACAATTGTGTCTTATTTTCAGCTAACCGTTCTTTTACAGGTGAAATCAGTACAATTGTACCTCGTGAGTATAAGGTTAGTTTAAGCTGTACCTATGATATTAAACATAATAATACACTGAACATGATTATTACACTTTATATGATATCAGCTTTATGGCTTAATATCCACTTGTAAAAGAAAAAATACAAAATGATTATTATTTTATAATTAACTTTGTTACAGCTGTTGTGAAGTTATTTAGAATAATAATGTAACCTAACCTACTTTTAAGTACTGAATACTTTTAATGTGTCATGTACTGTGTTCAATAAGGAAACGAAATACTTTTACAGAGTACTTAAAATCCTTGAAAATGGTATTGGATTAAGCTTGAGCAATGAATAATTAAACTAAGCACATGATTTCAAAGTCAATATCATAATTAACTACGTATTCTAAATAGAACATACCAAATTGATAATACTTACCAAAATCATGTAAAACAAGAATCATAAAGGGGCTTCATATTTTTTTATATCTTCAAGCATTTTCTCGAACAAATCCTGGTTTGCATTTCTTGTTCGCCACATGAACTCACTTAAATAGGAATCTAAGCGATCCCTTCTCGTACCACATTCAATCACGTTTCGGCGTTTACAGAACCGCCACATGCTTTCTATGCTTTGTGTATGCGCTCCAGTTTGAGGATCCACAAAGTTATAACTATGGTTTACAGTCAAATGAGTGTACTGTTGTGGCAAATTAACAATTTGACGGTATGAACGCCACTCATCTGACATTATAATGGACCCTGGTTCAATATTTGCCACTATGAGAGGTAGGAGAGTACCTGCTGATCGATCTTCGACAGGACACAAGAAACATTCCTTTGTTTCTCGACAGAATCCTCCGAAAACCTACTGTTGTGGATACACCCGGCCAACATTATTTTTTCTCTTGGCAAAGAGACTCTCGTCAATTTCAACTGTTAAATTTGGTCCTCCAATTTTCTTTGGGTTGCTCATGATGTCTTCAGCACAGACAGTGGCGGTGCTAACGAAACGGGGGCCCCCCGCGAAACTAATTAGGGGGCCCTATAAAAATGGTTAAATTTTGTATACGTAATAGGGGAAAACACTCAAATGAGTTTCTATTTACGTGTGTTTCACAACAATGGTTTGTGAATACTTTCTCGTCTATCACAAAGCGTCTGCAATTTGCAAAGGATGTTTTACACGAGTACAAACTATTAAATTCATTGTTGCTAAATAGACAAAGTTCTATACAAACTATAAAAAAACCAAAACAAAAAGAATGATTTATTTTTACGTCAAAGATCTAAATTCAGACTATGAAACAGTACCGCACACAGAGTGTTAAAAATTTATTATTTAAAAACGAATATCAAAGTAACATTCTAGCTTTTTTCAAACATTTAAATTAGTTTGTAACTGAATTTGTAAAATTCTTGAATATACTCTATACAAGTTCTCCTGAAGTCTAATCCAATTCAATAACACTCGAACTCAAGTAATGTACAATATTTACAGATGAGGATCAACCAAAGTTCACTGTTTTCCTAAGCCTAGTCTTCTTTTTTTAATAGCTAAGAACTTTTCAACCACTTCGTTGATATTAGTTTTCTGTGTCTCTTCATGCTCAATGCTTAACAGTGCCAAGTCACTCAACCGAGTTTGGGCCATGGTACTTCTTAAGTATGACTTAATTTAATTAATTTAAGTTTTGAAAAGCTTCTTTCCGCTGTAGCTGTTGTGACAGGTATGGTTAAATAAAGCTGCAAAGCTGTAGTTAAGTCTGGGAGGCAACTCATAAGGCAGCTGTTTTCTTCAACCAGTAAATTCATCATTTCTCGAATTCTTTTCTTGTGTACAATTTCTTTGGCCATCAGAGCTTTGAAGGATATTACTTGGTCAGGCAGTGATGTGGAAAGGTCACCAGGATACACATTTACCAGAGCCTTATTTTTCTCCACTATTGTCTCTTGTGAGAAGTTTACTAAATTCTGAGGCGTCAGGAATGAAAACCTATCATCAATGCAACGCAATCCTTCGAATCTCATTTGTAGCTGAGCTATTACAATATCTAGTGTTGCATTGAAAACTTTTACTTCAAATGATTTCACTGGGTCGTCAATTCTATGGTCAACTGATAATTCAACAAAGAAGCATTTTACAACTCGTTTACGCTTATTTTTCATGTTACAAGTTATGTCCCATGACTGGGCCAACTGGGGCCCCCCCGCGCCGCGGGGTCTGCGGGGGTCTTATCGCCGCCACTGAGCACAGATATGTCTTAAGTAAGCCGTCCAATGTGTGTGTGTTTTGTTGTCGATTTTCAGTTGATTTTTACTGTTTTTCACACTACTACGGCCTTCACACCAGTCATAAATAAATTTTATTATGTTCTCAGGGGTAATTTGGACCCCTCTAAAAATGTGTCCTTGCGAACTGGCTTATACTCACGGCAAGTCTTCTTATTGCAACACCAACGCTGTTGCTGCCCAAGCGCTAAAATCATATCATGTCCATTACCACACTGACGAGGATTGTGAACCAAACCTTTTTCTCGAAGAAAAGAAAGTGCATCCTCTTCTGTACCAATAACACTTGACAGTTCATCGTAGCTAATCATAATTAATTAATAATTAATGTGAAACTCCCAACACAACACTGATTTAAAATATAACAAATTCGGTGAACAAGCGTGATAACTTTTTCAGTTACCGCCATCGTAACAACACAATTTTACCACGTGCTGTACAAATGGTATTTGGTCTTTGACTATTCTAAGCAAAATTCAAGACCTTTAGGAATAAACGGGTAAATTTTAAAACAAATTTAAAGACTCTCTGTATTAAATTTAAAGTCTACTAAAATTAACGACACATGTTATTTCAAAAGGACAGTGAATAACTCTAAAGGATACTAAATCATTCTTACTACTGTTCAGGTGCAGTATGTACTCCAGAGGCAGATTTATGCATAGGCAAAGTAGGGAACTGGCGGCAAATTTTGTGAATACCGGAGAGATGTGGACACGGAGATTTGCAAAAACAAGCTATTTCCAGAGATTTGCGGACACTAGGCCTTTTGCTACCTGAGAGAGGGATGACAAAATTCCAAAAGTATTTCTATACCGGAGGTTTGCGGACAGGTCTTATCTGAGGTGCGCCCGCTTGTAAAATTTTATGACGGGGTCATAGTCCGAGATGCGCCCATTTTACTTCGAGTCCCCCACGTAGCTGTGACCCCCCCTGCATTTTATTATTTCTAGCCTAACGTATCTACCAACAATCATTTGTGACAAACTTTGTTTTATGGTTTTATATAATAAATTCGCTTCGATTTTATATATAAAGTTTCTGGTCAGTTGCTCAATTCGAGTGTTTGGGTTTCGAGTGGTCAGGTATAGAATAAGGGATTATTCTCTTATGCACACACGCACATCGGCCATTTTCAGGTACACCGGGCGCAACTCGTCTCGGCCCTGCAGACACTACCCTTTCGGGTGTGATAGAATGTGGAACCATGTCAATGAACCCGCCCCTCAGTTTACCAGTACGAAGCCACTCCAAGTATTTGTCACTTTGAGTTTGATATTCGTAGAGTGAAGACGAGTATGAAAGTTGTTACAACTACTAAGGGTAAACCTTGTGCCCATTACAACGGTTATACGTATCGTAAATTTCGGGAGTCGAAAGAAGGTGTTGTTACGTGGATGTGTTTAGGGAGAAGTCCAATCGCTGTAAAGGAAAGATGCGGTCGAAGAAAGAAGATGTTTCCGAACTTTTGTGTGGACCACCTGATGACGCATCCTTAGAAGTGAGGAAGCGTGTGGAGAAGGTGAAGAAGAGGGCACGTGAATAAAATACTCAGTTATCTGCGATATACACAGATGAAATTGGAGATCTTCATAATAGAGGTTATGATTTTGTCACAGTAATGCCCCATGCAGAAACATTGAAGAGAGCCATTCGGGATCATTGGTGTAAAACCCAAGGAAACCAGCATGAACCAAAGAATTGCGAAGATATTGTTCTTTCAGAAGACATTCTAAAAATGAGCGATGGCAGCAGTTTCCTTCTTAAAGATGACGCATTAGAAGAGAGAATTATCGTTTTTAGTGGCAGCAAAGGAAAGGAATGTCTAGGAAACTCTTCGCATTTTTTAATGGACGGTACATTCAAGAGCTGTTGTAAGGAATTTACACAAATCTACACAATCCATGCAGATTTGTTTGGCGTCCAAGTGTGGTAAATGTAGACTTCGAGGCTTCTGCGATTGCGGCCCTTCGTTAAGTTTTCCCCACAGCTGAAATAAGTGGATGTTACTTCCACGTGAAAGTGTTTGTGGAGGAAGGTCCAAGATGTAGGCCTAACAGAGGACTATCGCCAGAATGAAGAAATAAGGCTTCACGTCAGTATGTGTGCAGCGTTGACGTTTTTAAATTTATTCATATCAAACTGGAGTAAGCATATTTTCAAACCTTTATGGACGTGTGTCATGGAATTTACAGATTGCACCAAAAGAAACAATTAAAATATATCTTTTCAATTAAACAAAAATTGGTCTTGTAATATGATTCGGTAATACAGCAGGAACTAATCAGTTAATTGCTATTACAAAATGCCTTATTCCTTTTCCATGATGATCAGATTTTGCTATACGCCTGCATAAATATAAATTATTAAAATGCTTAACTCCCAACACAAAGTTGAACACATGATGAAAAGTTCATCATGTCACATATTCTAGTAACAAGGTAAGTTTTTGGAATACTGTTTTAGCTGAATTTATACACTAGGAGGACACTCAGCATTTAGTTTGTGTGTGTAACTCTGGTTAATCAAAGAGAATTATTTGTGTAAATTCAAATTTAGTAAAACGAATCTACTACTGTAAATGCCTGGAACGCTATGCATTAAAGAATTTTAATTAACTTTATATGGGGAAAACTGGTTTACATACATTATTTCTGAAAATAATAATCCTGAAATGTAATCAGTACTTATATCAAGTTAAGTGCAATAATTAAATATATTCTTCAACTTGCACGTTAAATAGATCCCTTCTCCTTCACTTACCAGGCACATAAGGGAAGCTCTACTAAATACAGGATTTCTTGGAACTGTGTAGAGTGGGATCAGTGGAGTAACTTGCGGAGGGGGGTTATCAGGGGATCAATTCCCCTCCAGAACTATTCGAAATTTCAGCAGAATTCCATAATTTCCTAAGTAGACCCATTTCTAAGCCAGTTTTGTTTGTACAAAGTAATACTTATAAATAATTATAGAAATAAAAGTAATTACAATATTGTAACGTTATGTTTTCCCCTTACATAAAATAGGCCCCAACTTAAACCATTTCATGACCATGATACATGAAGAACAAAATACTAAGTCATTAACTAAATTGTATACTATAAATATTGTCTGAGATACGGTAATAAAAAGAGATAAGAATAATGTAATGAAACTGATAAGAACATTATCAATAAGAAGATTTTACTCCAGTAAACTGCATTAAAAATTGTTAAAAAAGATAAAACTAATGAAAGTTAAAAATAAAGCTAATGAGTTATTCTTAGATGACATCATTAATCTTATTGGTAATGGTATAAAAGCCTTCCCACAGCGGTTGCAGGTTTGGGCTGATTTATTTCTTCCTTATCATGTTATAGAACTAGGCCTGGCAGCAGGTGTGAGCCCTGAAGAAATTGCAACCCGTCTTCATCTTTGTATTTGCCAAAATAAAGTTGTTCTGAGCCAGGTCATGTAAATTCAGGTTAGGCCAAGTTACTCATTAGACTTTGTCTAAATTTTAAAGATATAAAGTGTTGATAAAGATTTTAGGACCGTACATTAAAAACATTGTTTGCACATATGAGTAGGAAGCAGATGTAGGCCTATTAATATAATGTTACCCAACAAGATACAGGAACAGTTATGTATATTTAATTAAGTAGTTAGTGGACTTAAAACCTGCAGTAGAAACTCCAGTTTTTATAAAACAAATAGGGAGAGAATTGAAGATTTGATGTTTGTAAATGTTATATCTATTTTCTTCTAAGTAACTAATGGCTGGTTATTTGTAATCACGTTTTCTCATAATGTATGTTGTTAATGACCTTTTTTTAAGGGTATGAAAAACAACAACAGATATTGGTATTTGAAAAAAGGTGAATTTTATTGGTACATACTAAAGTATAGAGTCAAATTTGTTTCTATTAATTAACAAAGGTCCGTACTGTAATAATTTTGTGTGTAATATACAAGCATTCTTTAATATGTTTACGAGATTCTCCCAATTTTATTTGCATTAATTCAGACCGTAGTAACATTAAATTCCACTGTAACCCATTATTAATACTTAATCATTTGCATGTTAACAGAAACTACACATTGCTTATTATTGCATTGTTGAAAAAAGGATTTTAATGTACTTGTTTGGTTATACATTAGATTGTACTAGGTTCTAAATTGGAAGTACGTTTTAATTCCGGTACTTTGAATAAAGACAGCCTTTAATGTTATATACAGCCTTTGAATGTACACTAACTAAGGAAATGTCTGTTAAGTCTAATTAATTTTAAAAATCTAAAAGGTTAAGTTAAATAATTAAACGTAGCCACAACCTGCCAAAATCGTCTCTGTACCGTAATTATGTGCGATAAACTAATTCTGTACTTCCAATAAATACACCCTTTTAATGTACACGAACAAAGTAAATTTTATTTAAGTTACATTGTCGTACATAACCTCCATAAGCTGGCATTACTTACTTCGAATAAATACAGCCGTTAATGTTATATACAGCCTTTTATCCATACAATAAATAAAGCCTTTGAATGTACACTAACTAAGGAAATGTCTGTTAAGTCTAATTAATTTTAAAAATCTAAAAGGTTAAGTTAAATAATTAAACGTAGCCACAACCTGCCAGTCTCTGTACCGTAATTATGTGCGATAAACTAATTTCTGTACTTCCAATAAATACACCCTTTTAATGTACACGAACAAAGTAAATTTTATTTAAGTTACATTATCGTACATAACCTCCATAAGCTGGCATTACTTACTTCGAATAAATACAGCCGTTAATGTTATATACAGCCTTTTATCCATACAATAAATACAGCCTTTGAATGTACACTAACTAAGGAAACGGTTGTTAAGTCTAATTAATTTTAAAAATGTAAAAGGTTAAGTTATATTGTTAAACTTAGCAACAACCTCCCATAATCGTCTCTGTACCGTAATTATGTGCGATAAATATAAACTAATTTCTGTACTTCCAATAAATACACCCTTTTAATGTACACTGACAAAGTAAATTTTATTTAAGTTACATTGTCGTACATAACCTCCATAAGCTGCCATTAGTTACTTGTGAAGAAAACTGTTGGATGTACACATCGGACACCGAAATATTGTACACGTGCGGCGCCGGAAGTTACATTTTGCCGCTGAATATTCCCCAAGACCCGGCATCGCTTTAGGAGGACGATATGATGCATTCGGGGTGGTCAATTCGTGCGTTTCGGGGCGAATCTGGAAACGATTGGGAGGAGGGGCTTCACATATAGTCGGGGCATTTAAATCTCTATCAGGATATTGCTCGTGAGTAGCTTGTATTTGCGATACGGCGGGTGAGTCGCGATCAGTGTTAGGTGGAGGTAGATCTGTAGTAGGGGATTGAACTGGGGAGATGTGTAGTTTCTTCAAGGACTTCTCAATTTCATCCATTCGGAACGAGTCGGATTTTCTTCTTAACTCATTGATAATAATGGGTAATCGACGTAAAGCTTCGTCAGCAAAATTTTGGACTTCAGGAGGTATTTCCGTAAGATTAGGCCAGATCAATAAATTTTTCATTCGCCGGGTTAAATGCTCTATTCTTTGAGTAGTCCGCAATATTATCGCCGGAGATTTCTCGTCTTGGAGGGTTTGAGACAATAAGGTTAGCTCCCTATACTTGGCATTACAAATTTCTCTCTCGCTCTCATAATCGAGACCACTTAGGTTGCTTAATTGCGCGGGTGTATCAAATCCACTTTCGCGTATTGACTTACGCAATTCCGCGACTGTTACATTCGCATGGGGTAGACCACGCAAAAGAGCTTCATAAGACTGCTCGTCCTTTAATAGTAAATCCGGATTAAATTGTGTCATTTTTTTTCTTATTTCTAACACATTAAAGCGTACTTAAAATTGATTTTACTACACTATACACTTACTACATAGACAACTTCCTTCTTGGGTAAATCATTGGCATAGTTCTCAAGAGAATAATTTCTCTTCTAAGGGAGAGACAGAAATTCCACACACACATACTTCAATGTTAAATCAACGATCAGCTGTTTGCTGGAATGTAGGTCACCCTCGTTTATTTAGTAAACAATGACAAGGTAGTGGTATGCGTGGGAACGCGAGGATTACGCACACGTGTTGTTCTCTACACAATGCCTCAGCCTATCTTTCTCGACCGGTTTTAACTGGACAGGCCAGTCGGAGTAAGGGGTGAATCTAATTCAACAAAACACGCTTTATAAGTTACAGGTGTATTACGGTTATAACAGTCTGAGTTTAGTAATTAATTCTCTTGCTTTCCACCATTAAATTTTTTTTTTGTAACAAAATTAAGTTACTAATTTCTTTACACGTAATTAACCGGGTCTACTTTACGCAGGAGTTTATGTTTTGGTTTTTACCGTGACGACAGACATACACTTACATTCTATGCAGGCATATTCATGAAACTACAGGTCTTGAATTGTCCCAATATAAACCTGTTAAAGACTGAACAGATTAACAAGCACTAAAAATCATGTGCGTACTTGCATTTGGCGTCATACAATGATATTTCAAGTTATACAGACTATCATTGTATTAAATTACGTATCTTAAAATAATTTAATTTTATGAAAATTAATGTTACTTGAAATACAGTAACTGAGTGCATAGATCAGATAACGAGTGCAGAGAGTTATCTATTTTACTACGTAACAATTATTTTAATTATCAGAGTGACGTATCTTTGTTAGCGTCACGATGCTTACAACCTTTTTAACTCAAAGCAGAGTGTGGTCATTTTTATAACACTCCGTACATGATCATTTCTTTAATAACGAAAGCAGAGTGGCGCATTTTTGTAACGTTTTGCCCATGTTACAAATCCAGGGAACCCATCATAATTGACACTAGCCAATTATACGGGCTGCCTACGTTGTAACGAACTGAAATTAAACTCAACACAATTAACAATAATAATTAAGCTAATTATTAGGACACAAGGGAAGGTATTTCACTGATTTATGCACTCACTTCAATGTGTAATAAGATGACTTCTCTTTATTCACAAATGATATGAAAGGATCCCATAACATAATTATTTATACTAAAATATTCAAAAGTGTTTTCTGGAAAACTAGGGATCATATTGATCATGTACTTTTACCTCGGATCCGAGTTTACTTTCAATATTGTAAAGACGTCTGAGTATTACTATGCTCATCTAGGAGCTTGCAAGATTACATTTACCATTTGAAGAATGGTATTATTTGCTGAAGGGATTATAATTAACATTTACATATTAACGTTACAACGTATGATTTTCAATATTACAGTATACATCTATTTGGTTTCATTTATTGTTTAAAGAAAATTATAGTCTTTGAAAAGTCTCTTTCATCTATAAGTTATGTCTCAAATGTAATTAACTCTCGATAGTCAAGCTATCGAGTCACCTTTACAATAATTTGTGCTGTCCTCGTCCTGGGGTGTCACACTTGGGAATTCTGGTAGTCGGCGTAGTCATCTGGGTCGTGTCTTCGGAGAATATTTTATAGCTGGTTCACTGAGGAGATTGAAGTAAAGCTGGTTAAAGTTGGGGTACATCCACGTAGGTCCTGGTCAGCGTCGTAGGGGTCGTAGACGTCCATATGTGCAGTTTATGTAGGTCACATATTCACATGTAGAGTTGTACTGGAGTTTACATCTTGAGTAGAGACGTCATCTTGCTTACGTGTTGTTAATTTTTCTTAACTTATTTTTTTAACATTTTTTAACAAAACCTTTCTACATTTTGTATATATTAAAACTTGCTCCCCACGTTTTTTAGTGGTAGCTAACAGTTACATTTAACTTTAATCAACACATTTCTGAAGAGCTCTCGCTCGTAGGTGTGCACTGTCTGACGGCTGCATAGTAACTCTTAACTCGATTCGACTGGCACATTACAACGAAACGGAGCGAGTACTCCGCGATAATATAGTTCCTATTTTTATTTAAATTGACATTATTATAACAAGAAGAAACTAATTAATTATACTTATTTAATTTACGGGAATTATTTGAACTACTACTCGTGCCTTCAAATTACTAATTACAAACATTACGATTTTTATACATTTCTAAGTTACAGACGGTTCGCTAAGCACGTTGAGTCCGGAATTAAACAGGTCAACGCATGATGACTTACAAAAGGGTTAACTGTGATATTAATAGCTTTTTACAATTCGATTTTTTATTTAATTGTTTAGTTAGATTTTTCCATTTACATCTCATACTTATTGTGAGTTAGTACAGGGGCATTTGGTTTAATAGTGCGATTTAAAAATACTTAATTGCTTTAAAAATTTTTTGTATTATTAAATATTTTACTATCAATTAAATCGTCACATTAGCACACTATAACATGGATGCGTTACGGGATATTCTGATGTATCGAAAAGATGAAGGTTTTCCTTAATGTCTGCGTAAACGTCATCAGTCCGTATATCATACAGCAAAGAGTCTGTGTCTGTCATACACAATCGAACACGAGATCCGTATTTTGCGATTATGTAATCGTAATGAAAACTGTACATCACATATTTACTAATATCCAACACTGTGAACCCCACGTACAGCGGACGGTTGAGGTACACAGTTCTCTTTTTCATCATCACACCAACCAAGTCTTCGTTGTACACCTTTACGCGCTCAATCTTGGGCTCGCAGTCAGCTCTATCAGATCGCATTCGTTGGACACCAAACGAAAATCTATCCGCTTTCGAACGTTTTCCAGTGACTTTCCGTAAACAGCGTTAATCATCAATTTAAAAAAATCCTTTTCGATATCGTTCGCTGCGGCTTTCCGTTTTTCTGTATTGAAAACTATAAACGGCTTCATCCAAGCGCTCTGACGGAAGGCTAACACGCGATTAACGGCTTTCAGCTCCATCCCGAGTTTGAGGTAAAGCTGCAACGTTCTGTAATGTACGATATAATTCTCCTTATCTTTGAGGCTGATGATGAGTTTTTCAACTGTACCGGTGGCAGACATTTGAAATTTCTTCAAGTAATTGAACCGTTTGCTGTAAGGTGACAATTCGTGTTCGTTGACTTTCCTGCGTTCCGGTGCCAGCGGATAGTCCGAATGCATATCATGTAAATTACGAGGATAACCAAGATCAACATCAAGAATATATCCGATTTCGTCTTCCACTCCAACTGTACTCAAATCTAACGCGTCAATTTCTTTGCGTTCCATCCATCGAAATCGTGAATGAGGTAGCGGTTGTTCCATCGCTGTTCCGTACAGATTTGTACAGTCCAAGTAAAGAAGATAATTATTTTCACGTTCCCGATCGTAGTCCGTTACGTAAGGATTGTTGGCCTTGGCGTATCTATTAGATATCATTGCTATTCCGCCACGAACTCCGGTTTCTACGAACAGATGCATGTCGATATCCTTCAACAGTTCGAGTCGAATTCCAGTCATTTTCACCATAGCGTTCCAAGCAAGTCCCGGCGCGGAGTACACGTTACACGGATCTATCCCGTAGTACTGCAGACTTGTCTTACGAAAATTTTCGAACACGTCAGCTAAAAGCAATACATCAGTTTTCAAATAGAGGTTGTCTCCTAACGTTTGTATTCCGAAACTTGACCAAATGTTGTGCGCATGAGTGTAGTCTTCGTTGGATAAGTGTGTCTCGGTTAATTCGTTGTAAAAGTGTTCCTGTGCGGGCAGAGACGTGTCCTCGAACTTACTTTCATCTGTCACATACACATACGGGTAGACCCCCTTTCTAAGTAATAAATCGATACTATCTTCATTTCCACTGGTTTGCATGCACTGTCGTAAAATTTTAAAATTTTCTTTCTGTAAATTTTGTACCAGCTTCTCTAACGACATGTTCATGAATTGCATGGAATCGAGAAACCGCAAGGGGCCGAGTGACACGGACACGTAACGCTCGCTGGTCGTAGCGATACAATTAATATCTTCATGTTTGAATTTTCCGAAAGCCTGCATCAGATGGTGACAATCGTAGCCTCGCAAGTTGTGAAAGAACACAGGAACGTGTTGTGGTACCTTGTAGTTCAAATTACAAGTGTTATGCGCAGCTCCCAAGTACTCGCCTGTCACATGATCATGGTTTCGCACTTTGTCCCCTTCGTGCACGAGACACTTCTTACATAGATGACATGGTAGCATTTTGAAACTTGTGCTCGGCTTCTTCAGTCATACGAATGGGTTTGTTATAATCTCGTTCAAGCCGACTAATGTCTTCCAACAGAGTTTGAAGAAACGTCTCCACAACGTCTTTACCGCGATACAAAACTGGTTCGTTAACACCTTTTCCAGTCCAATCAACGATTACATAACAAAAACTACATGGCACGTGATGCGCGTTGTTGAGCGAGTGCGATCTATCGTTCTTGTGTTCACTACCATGCATGGGAGAAGGAAGGATTCAAAATCTGCATACACTGTGTAAGGTACTCTGTGGCACTTTGTGTAATCCTTAAAATACATATTACTATATTTTCCATTTGGTAATTCAACTTTTTGCGCTCCGTACGGTGTGCAGAGTACCTCGTGATCCTCAAGTCGTTTTTGGGAATTTTTAGGATCTGTATTATCTCGGAAACGTTGTAAGCAATAGTTGCAGTAGAACGAATGGCTCTTACTTTTAGTTAAAGTATACAAGCGTGACAAGTTTCTAATAAGACAATAATGTTTAACACCTTCATTACTGACTAGCAGTAGAAGATTCACATGCGTTCTACCTTTGTTCTCAGTTATCCGTATGGGGTACACTTCGTCTTTTCTGTAACCGAATTCATTAATTTCTCTTTCGTAACCGAACACGTTCACAGAAATATTCACATTATTTTTTCAAATTTGTTAATTTGATTCACCGGTACCGGATAAACTATCCCTTCCATATTCAACTCGTTTTCATACTGTTTGTAGTGATCCAAACGGTGTGGGTTAGAAGCGATCGGATGTAAACCGGCTAGAACGGACCAGAGGAAGCATTTCTCATCCATTAGATTCTGCACGTTTACTATAGCTTTCTTAACTAATAATTTTTTCGGAGTGGGGACAAAACTTGATCCTGCCAAAGGACGATACTTTATCAAATGTATTTCAACGGCTACGATTCTGTTTACAACCCATCCGCTACCTTTACGAGTAAACTTCGATACCGAATCCAGCACTTTTTCGATACACTCCCTATGTCCGCAGATAAAACGAGCTTCGAACGCGAACGAAACACTCCCGTCTGCTCCAGCTCACGATCTGCTATTAATTTTTTGAACAAGACGCGCACGACCAAGTACCACTTGTAACTTTCCCCCATATCCCGTGATTCTGTAAGAACGTCTTCTGGAATAACCTCCACCATTCTCTCCAATAACACAGATACCGTGTCTACTTCATCTTGAAAAGCCTTGTACTTTATTGTTTTTACACTCCCATTGAGAGCAATGGTACGAGTGGTGTATACTGCCATGATTTTACGATCACTTTAACGGTTTATATCACACAAAGTAAATTAGAATATCAATTTGTAACACACAATTTGTAGCGCGGTAGCGTTCAGCAACATGAACGAGTGGTAAGTAAGATGCTGTTGCGAAGTTCACAGGTTATATATAGTGCGAGCGTCGATGTGTGTGCAACTGTACTTAAAAGCTGTTATGCGCATGCGCAAATAATTCAAATGCACATACGTAGATGACTGAAAAAGAGATGATTTACATAATAAATGTACGCTGAGACCAACGAAATGATCTTTAACATATCTGTGTTTCTTGATTATGAAAGAACATTCGTCTATCTCCTCATAATACATATCGTTATACAACAGAAGAGCACGTACCGTGTAGTACATTGCTGTAACGTTAACGGTAAGGTATACGTGGTTTTGATATTGAAAAAACATTCGTCTACCTCTACGTAATACATAACGTACAGAAGAGTACCGAGAATCGGTTTGTAACTTTTGGTTAACGTTTCTTCCTCTTCATGGATCCCGTGTTTTACTGTGCACAGAACCAATGGTATGAAACCTAATCAAGTGAATGACAGCAATGAACATATAGTGTTGGAACGAATAAGGAAGAACACAGCGTCTAAAATCAAATCAGTGAAACCGTTCAAATTTAAAGTTGGTGACCGTGTTTGTATAAGTAAGCACAAAATGGCGTTCGCCAAAGGTTATACACCAAATTGGACTAACAAAAAATATTCATTGTGGATAAAGTACAATCCACTACCATCCCCGTCACTTATCTGCTAAAAGATCATCTGAACAAAGTGTTGAAAGGTGGTTTTTACGAGCACGAGATTAGTAAGTCCAAAGTCGGTGACGTATACCTAGTGGAAAAGGTGTTACAACGCAAAGGTGACAGAGTGCGTGTTTGTTGGCTCGGTTTCGATGGTAAACACGATGCATGGATAAGAAAGATCTAATATAAAAAGGTGACAGCACGTGCTGAAAACAGTATGCTTTATGTATTCATGAAGATGAAGATTGTACAGCAAGCAAACAAATTACCGATAAAGGATATGGACTTTTTGACTGGTGACGAAGGCAGGGCTGAACGTAAACATGGTCCGCTATTATTACCGAACAGTATTCACTGTATCGTTACGGTGCCAAGTTCTTGTGGGAAATCCAATGTGCTATTCAACCTACTGTTTGATGCCAACGGTCTACGTTTCCACAACGTATACGTGTTTTCAAAATCATTATTTCAACCAAAATACAGAATGGTAGAAACAGTGATGAAATCACTCACTGGTGAAGTTTTAGGTTATACGGAACCCAAGTTCTTGCGGGAAATCCAATGTGCTAACGGTCTAGGTTTCCGCAACGTATACGTGTTTTCAAAATCATTATTTCAACCAAAATACAGAATGCTAGAAACAGTGATGAAATCACTGGCTGATGAAGGTTTAGGTTATCACGCATACAGCGAGAACGAAGAAGTCCCACTACCGAGTGAAATCACTGGTCTCGACTCTGTTATCGTATTCGATGACGTATCGTGTGAAAGACAAAACAATATTCGAAAGTATTTCGCTATGGGGAGACATAGCGGTGTGGACACATTCTATCTATGCCAGACATATAGTCAGATACCAAAACAATTGGTGCGTGACAACGCTAACTTGTTGATATTGTTCAAACAAGACGATCTAAATTTACGTCATGCATACAACGATCACGTCAACATGGATATGAAATATGATGCTTTCAAAGACGTCTGCACGGAAGCGTGGAAGGATCGTTATGGATTTCTAGTCATAGACAAAGACTCGTCAATAAATGAAGGTAGATATAGAATCGGCTTTGATCGATTCATAATTGTTTCCAGCGAAGTATAAAAGTGGTTGCACTGTAGTAATGTAATCAGTCCTCTTGCTAACACATGATGGCGATGAATAAGGAGGAGGAACGACTTACGTATGATATAGATACGATAAGCGACAACATAAGGAAAAAATATCATGCATTACAACACGGGATCAGAGAAAGCAACGAGAAGTTCAGAAAAAATTACAAGCCGATTCTGGAACCGTTAGAAGCTATTTCACAGAAGTTAAGTGATGATACGATGGAGGAGGAGGAGGGGGAGGAGAAGCAGCGAATAAAACAAGAAGCGCCTACACAACACGTAATAACTGAAACCGAAAGTGACGTGCAGAGCGAAAACGCTTCTCATTTCAGTGACGATAGCGCGTGGAACCCTAACGCTTCACATTTCAACGAAAATACATTAGCAAACAAATATATGCGTTTGTGTGAATCGCCTGACTGTAAACGGATTATAGATCGTATGTATGGTGTTCGATACGCGGTCGGTAAATGGATGATAGGTGATTCAAATGTGAAAATCGATGATAACGGTAACATTCATGTCAAAGGAAAAATTTACAAGGGCACGCCCGGTCTGTATGAACTTTTGTTTATGAAACTACCGAAAACATACAATAAGGACGATATGAGGAAATACAAGTCAATACTACAAGCAACCAACGGACACAGACAAAATTATAAATACAATGCAGAAATAAACAGTAACAGTGGTGTCAAGTACCAACTAGTAATATCTAAATTGTTTGCATCGAGTGCGCGAATACGTACAGGGAGTGGCTATATGGAGATGAAGCCGAACGCTGCAATCGATTACGTACATTGGGATGATCCTAACGAGTTGGTTAATCGAATGAGAATGTTAATGGCTTCTCAAAGTAGTGGACATACGGGACACACGAATGAAATCGTTTCGATATTGGAAGAATTACGCGAAGGCGGCATTATCGTATAAAAGCAGACGCACCGTTCTATGACCACCAGTTCTTTATAAATATGAGTGTAGACAAGTTCGGTAGACACGATAGCACTGTAAGAGTGCGAAAAGAAACTCATCGAAGTCTGCGTGAGGATATCGATTTAGGAGTGACTAACGACGACCACTTTGATGTGAAAAACAAAAAGATACGCAACTTGAGTGATCCTGAAGAGCCGCACGTTGTTGTTTCTTTACAGTACGTAAACGATGCGTGCTTACAGTACAAGAACAACGCTACCATAGACGCAAAAGATCATCGAATAATAATGCTAAACGATCCGCTTAAATCAAGAGATGCGGCCACAAAACGATACGTAGACGCAAAGAGTTTGAGAAAAGATCGTGTAGGTAACGTAATCATTGATGACCATCGACTAACGCACGTGCAAGCGTCGGTCGCCAGCAAAGACGCTGTGAATTTAGAATTTTTATACAACAACACAATCAGTTTACAAAGCAATGCTTTCTACGCTGGCGAAAGAAAAATTATGAATATAGCGGACGGAGTAGCTGACACAGACGCAATCACTCTGCGACAAATGCACGAATTAAAACTGCATATAAAGACCGAATTGTACAAGGTCACTCAGGTATTTCACACATATATAATCAATCTGATAAAGTTCATCTATAAATATCAAGACAGTGCGACACAACGTTCAGTCCTGTCTGAATATATTGAAGAGGTGGGGCGTTTAATAGACGTTCTCGTACGGAAACGGAAATCAAGGATTGGAGATCTGTTTACAAGAATGCACGTACTTCGTAACAAACCTAATTGGAGTTGCATTGAACCTAACGTGTATGGGATTGCGTTCAACCCTACGTGTGTGGGCTTGCGTTGTGTGTGTGTGTGCGTGTGTGAGTTGCGTTGTGTGCGTGTGCGTGTGTGGGGTTGTGTTGTGTGTGTGTGTAGGGTTGCGTTGTGTGTGTGCGTGCGCGGGCGCGTGTGTGCATGTGTGTGTGTAGTCTCTTGTAACATATAATTAATTTTACAAGATAATGTTTCTTCATCAGAAGATTTGTATGAATTTCAACCACCGCCGTCTGCAGCAATATATACATAAAATTTACTTACTAAACACATGTACACAATAGACCAGCATTATTGTGAAGCTCTCAACGACTTGAAGAAATTAATTTCTATTTTTTTCATCTGTAACGACATGCGTGAATAATTTTAATTTATTTCACTATACACGTCTGAACCTATGTGTGTAATTATTTTGTAAACTGCGTTACCTGTGGAGGAACTGTTGCAGCAAACGTTAACACTAGAACGATTATATTATTATTCAGTGATATATACATACAATTTACTTATTAAACACTTCAAGGATTGGATTTCTACTCGTCATTTGTAACGATATACATACAATTACATTAAACCTGTACAATAGACGCAGAGAGAGAGAGAGAGTGAGAGAGAGAGGACACATGTAAGTAGTTCGATACTCAGTGACAACAACACACACACACAGTTAATATTTGTCAAATATATATTTCTAAAATCATATACATACGGGGCAATGACCCCACGCCCTAACAAGGATCAATCACACTGACTGATACATCCTGCATTATAAAACTAATAATTAATTATTTAATACATTTAAAAATGAAGTCGACGTTTTGACAACGAGTGATAGAGAGAGAGGACGCTTGTAAGTAGTTCAATACTCTGTGGCATCGTACACAGTTAATATTTGTCGAATATATAAAATTTCTAAAATCATATACATGCGCGGTAATGACCACTAACAGTGATCCTTCACACTGACTGATACACCCTACATTATAAAACTATTAATTATTTAATACATTGAAAAAAATGAAGTAGACGTTTTTGACAACGAGAGAGAGAGAGAGAGAGAGAGAGAGAGAGAGAGAGAGAGAGAGAGAGAGAGAGAGAGAGAGAGAGAGAGAGAGAGAGAGAGAGAGAGAGAGGAGAAACGGTTTGAACATAACGTTTTGACAACGAGAGAGAGAGAGAGAGAGAGAGAGAGAGAGAGAGAGAGAGAGAGAGAGACGGTGAGCTAAAATTATATAACCATCACACCGACTACTCTACTCAATGTACACAGTGAGAGAGAGAGAGAGAGAGAGAGAGAGAGAGAGATAGAGAGAGAGAGAGAGAGAGAGAGAGAGAGAGAGAGAGAGAGAGAGAGAGAGAGAGAGAGAGAGAGAGAGAGAGAGAGAGAGAGAGAGAGACAGACAGACAGACAGACAGAGAGACAGAGAGACAGAGAGAGAGAGAAGAAACGGTTTGAACATAACATATGATTTAGGGAGACCGCTTAATGTATCAATGTTTGAATTTTTCCGCCATTGAAAGTTGATTTCGTCGTCGTCACGATCGACTAACCGCACACACATATAGGTATATATATACATTATAACGTGTTGCTAATAATGTATCACACGTTTGAATTTCCCTCCCCCGCCACAGAAAATGTTGGCAAACCTGCTCATATAAAATATCTATACACTATAATAATAATAATACAAAGCGTTGGCTACCCTGATCATATATATACACGTTTGAATCGTCCCGCGAAAAAATCGCGGATGCTGTGGTCCAGATCCGCGAAAAAGTCTCGGATCTTTGTGGTCCAACCGCGGCTCCAGCGAAAAAATCGCGGATGCTGTGGGTCCATTGGTGGTGGGAGAGCGTGGGGCATCTCTTTAATCTAGGCTCGCGAAAGGCGGCATATAAAAAAATAAAAAATCATATTCGCGGAAATTCGCGGATGCTGTGGTCCAGATACGCGAAAAAGTCGCGGATCTTGACACAGATCCACGAAAAAGTCGCGGATGCTGTGGTCCAGCGGTGGTGGTGGGGGGAATAACGGTACTTGCGTTAGAACCCCCATTTTCCCCCTACTTACATGCAAGTCCAGTATGTGTCAATTACCATACATACATGTAGACCTTGGCGTTACTACCACACTAGGATTAATTGATTCTGGATCGACACGGGGCTTAATCAGCCAACAGCTAGCAAATACATTAGCTAGACATAATCTTGTTAAACGTAGTCAACCGGTGAACATAAAATGCGCTACCGCTAACAAACAAAACTTAATCATAAACTCAGTGTTACGATTAAACTAAAAATTAAAAATTTAACCTGGTATTTTCCAGTGTTTGTATATGACGAATTAGAACCAAACTTAATATTGGGAGCGGACTTTATCATTAAAACAGGTATAATTCTTGACATGTACGATAAGCAGTATTATTTTAGATTCGACCGTACTCAAAAATATAATTTTGATTATGAAATAAATAACAGTGGAGATACGGAAACTTCTGCAACGCACCTAGAACACCACGAGTCTGAATTAGATCATTTAGAAAGTAAAGATAGACTGAAAATACAGAAACTAATAAAAGAATTTTCCACCGTCCTCACCCAAAGTTAGGATTAACGAATCTTATAGAGTACAAGATCAACCTGAGTGACAATAAATTAATACGACTGCACCCATACAAATTATCTCCACCAAAAATGAAAATAATGAGAAATCAAATCAATAAATTGTTAGAACAACAAGTCATAGAACCTTCCACTTCACCGTATTCATCACCTGCGTTTTTAGTACCTAAAGGCACCGATAAACATAGATTAGTTGTGGACTATAGACAATTAAATAAAAGGATAGAATTCGAGTCAATACCACTCCCGACATCCACAGCGCCTTCCATTACTTTACAAAAGCTAAAGTTTTCACCATAATGGACCTCAATCAGGCATTTCATCAAATACCGCTATCGGAAGAATCCAAACGCCTAACCGCCTTCGCCGTCCCATTCAATCTGTACCAATTTACTAGAGTACCCTTTGGAATATCCCAAGGAAGTTCTGTATGTAGCCGATTGTTAGAGAAAATATTCCATGACGTAAAATTTAAATTTGTATATCACTACCTAGATGACATAGTAATCTACAGCGAATCTATGGATCAACATCTTCATCATTACGTGAAGTATTATCACGATTAAAGAAAGCCGGATTAACAGTAAAACCGAGTAAAGTAAATTTTGCTGTTAAACAATTTTCATTTTTAGGTCACATAGTTAAAGGCCGACGGAAAGGTAAGCATAGACCCAGAACGCACCCGTGCTATCAGAGAATTTTTACCACCACGGGATACAAAAGGAATAGCCCGATTTTTGGGAATGATAAATTATTTCCACAAGTATATCCCTCACCTAGCTGATATAGCAGCACCATTGAACGCATTAAGAAAAAAAGGAGCGAAATTTGAATGGACTCCACAACACCAATCTGCATTTGAAAAACTGAAAGAAGCATAAATATCACCCCCAGTATTACAATTAGCTGATTTCACTAAACCATTTGTAGTACAGACTGACAGTTCAAGTGTAGCACTAGGAGCAGTAATATATCAAGAAGTAGATAATTCTAGATTACCGATCAGTTATGCCTCGCGAACTCTAACCGACCAGGAAAAGAAATTCTCCGCATACGAATTAGAATGTTTAGCTGTAGTATTCGCATTTGAGAAATTCAAACCCTTTTTAGAACATAAAGAATTTCTGTTAGAAACTGATAATCAAGCCTTATCTTGGTTATTAAATCACCCTAAACAGTTAGGTAGTATCGGGAAGATGGGTATTGAGATTAAATTGTTACAAGTTTAAGGTACAACACATTCGTGGCACCCAAAATGTAGTTGCCGATACACTGTCCCGTATGTTCCACCCGCCTAATAAAATATCCGAAAATGAGGAAAGTGGTGAGATATCGATAATCAATACGCTAATTACTGAATTCCCCCTTGCATTCACTGATATAGCTCAGTATCAACAACAAGACCCGTATTTAAATAAGATAATAGAACAGTTAGATAAAGGAAATAATTCAGAGAAATATATATTGAGTAAGAGAGTATTATGTTATAAAGTAGCTAATGGAAAATCTTGAGAATAATTGCCCCGGATATTATTAAACCAATGCTTATGGAATACTACCACTCATCCACCATTGGAGCACATATGGGAATAAATAAAACGATACATCGCATTCGAAAAGAATACCATTGGGAAAATATGAACAGCGAGATAGCTAAATTCGTAAAACAGTGTAAGTTGTGTGCACTGAGCAAGCCTGCGAGAAACAGCCACATAGGTAAATTAATCTCGGAGACTCCCACGACACCCTTTTCAAAAACCTACGTAGACTTTCTGGCCCCTACCCACGTTCAAAATCAGGTAATACCATGCTACTCATTTGTGTAGACTCATTTACCAAATTCGTCTGGATGTATCCCATGCGACGAGCGTTAGCATCTACCACCGTGAAGATTTTGCAAGATAGATTATTTAAAGACTTCGGTACACCTGTACATCTAGTGTCAGATAACGGACCCCAGTTTAAGTCCAAAGAATTCAAGGACATGTGTTTCAGACTAGGTATAGACCACATTACCGTTACAGAGTATCGTCCACAAGGTAATATAGCTGAAAGGTATTTGCGAAACCTAAAATCCGCTTAATAGCCTACCATGCAAAAGACCAAACATCTTGGGACCAGAACCTATCCTGGATACAATTTGCCTTCAACTCAGCATATCATGAAGGACATAAATCGACACCCTTTGATTTGTTGTATAAATATAAACCAAATCACCCATTATCCACCAAGTGGAAAATACATGAATTGCTACCCCGCGAAATCAGTGAAAAAAGTATAAAAAAGATATGGAACGAAGCTCGCGCTAACTTAAGAGTGAACTTGAGAAAATCGCGAAAATATCACGAGCGGGATAGTAAGGAAATAAAGTATCAAGTCGGAGACTTAGTGATGTACAAAACTCACCCGACGAGTAGTGCAGTTGATAAGACCACTCCAAATTATCTTACCGATGGTGGTGGCCCTTACAAAATTTACAGATACTTAACTCCCGTAACCGTAGCACTGTATGAACCCACTACGAATAATTATGTACGTAGAAGTCATGTTTCCCAGATAAAATATTATCACGGAAATAAACATGCTAGTGAGCAAGAAAAGAAACGAAGTAGAGAAGGATAGATGTATTAAGACGTATTATTTGCTATATTGTAATTGAGTCACGACTTAATTACCAAATCGTATAAATAGGAATGAGGCCTGATCAACCTTAGATCCTGTTCACCGAGAAAGAATAAGCAAAGTGAGAAGTCAGCTGACAAAGAATATAAGTAACGTTACATCACAATTACTTTACAAGTACTTTAATAAAATGATTCGTCAACCACGATTCAACGAAATCCTTGAAAGAGAAAAAGAAACACAGTAAGGATGTGAAACATACTCTGTGAAGAGTAACTCCATGAAAAGAGTAACACAAAGCTAAACAGAAAAAACCGGTAGTAGTCTTAAGTAGTAGAAATTAAGGTGAATTTTGTGTATTTTATATATTTTATGAACTTTGAATTTTATGTATTTTAAGTATTAGTTAATATGGTATTGTATCTCTTGCTAATAGTAAATAGTGAATTGAGAGTGATTCATGTACCTCATGAGGAAATTGTTTAAAGAGAGAAAGGAATTTCATACGGAAATTCCGAGCAAACTCCCAGTGCAATTCCAATCTATTTCCCCGTTGAAAACACATCGGTCCCTGACCCTGTGTCTTCTTTAAGTGGAGGAGTATGTGACGATTTAATATGCCTAAATCCCACAATAAATACAAAAAAAAAAATAAAAATTATAATACTAAAATAATTTAATAAGGTGCTGATGAACCCTTTCTCCATGCCCCAAACCGGTAGTAACATGCCGATTGGCCAATGTGGCAGTTAATAAAATTAGATTTAAGAAACTCAATAAATCCATAACGCCCCCGCGGTCACATAAAAGAATAATAAAAGTAAAGAGTAATGTAATTAAGTTGTAATCAAATTAAAGGAAAATAATTAACAATAATTGAGAACTACTTTTCGCGCTGAGAAACCACCCGCGCGCGGACAGCCCCATTACCCCTATAGTTAGTTAGTTCAGTTGAATCAGAGACTCCGCTGGTGAAACAGCGTACAGAAAGTTATGTAGACAATATAAAACATGTAAACTAGAAAAAGCTTGTGTAATAGCCGGATGATGTGAATGTTGTAATGACTTGAGTGTGCGACGATGACATCTCTATAAAAACTAACATTACCTAAATGTGATGTTAAACTTTTAGAATGTAACTGTTAACCATAAGCAATATGTGCGGTACAACAATGTGAACACCAGTAAAAGTTACCACCCAAAACCGACCACAAGAATCTACAGAACAGACAGACTACTCATCTTTAGGAATGACATCAAATTTCACCAACACAGGATAGACAGAAGATCTCCAAGACACCCTGCACAACCGATAGAAGCGCCGATTCGCCGAGGATATGTTACACACAGGTGACACGGAAGTTCTACTTCTGTGGTTCAGAACTTAACTTAAACTAATACATGAAAGACACTTAAATAACAAAATAAGAGTAAAGTAAAACACGAAAGACTGACCTAATTACCATAAAATTGTAATTTCATGATAAGTAATAATATGTGTTAAGTTTAATGCTTTTAATGAATATAACACGCTAAAGTTACATAAGCCCATTCTTCAGATGGCACAAAATAAAGATTATTATTTTTAATATCATATACAGAAACAAACTACTCGGATCCGAGGACAGTACAAGCTATGTTAACCCATGAATTACACTAATTCTATTTGTACAAGATGTGCAAATGTTTTTATCTTTAGTATGCACATTGCTAATTTTCTTCTGTGATGTTAAAACAAAATGTAATAAAGAGATGTCATGGTCCAAAAAGGTGAATGAATAAATCTACAAACCCCTGTCAATATTCCTCGATTCACGGGAGCCTATTTAGCGTTTGTTTATATTTCAGTTAATTATGAGTTTGATAATATTATGGCAGCCCATAATTATACCTGCCATATATTATTACAGCCTGATTAATTGACCTGAGCCAATTAACCAGGTTCCCGATATTATAACGTTAAGACGTTATACTACCTCATCAACTAGCGTTCTAAGACTAACTTAAGATTACTTCGAGAGCGTCTAAGACGCAACACCACACTTGAATTAATAAAAAATAAGTTCTTAGAGTCTGTGATGTTACATCACCCCAACTTCAATAAACCATTTTACATGAACTGCGTCGCCAGTGACGTCAGTCTAGGATCGGTTCTATACCAGGAGGATGACGAAGGAAATCATCTGGTAATCAGTTTCGCCAGCCGAGTCCTAAATAGCTGTGAGAGAAACTACAATGTAACTGAGAAGGAACTCTTGAGCGTCGTATTCGCTTGTAACAAATTCCGTACATACATTTTGGGATACGAAACTACCATTAGGACCTACCACAAGTCAATCTTGTTCCTAAAAAATTGCAAACTAAACCATGGCAGGTTGACCAGGTGGAGCCTAACACTACAAGAATACAACCTCAATTGGGAGTACATCCCCGGCAAGAAAAACATCGCCGCAGACACCTTATCCCGTATAAGGGGAGCACTTTCATGAAAATCGAAAAAAATTGATTTTTTTGTTTAATTTTTTTTCTGACAGAATAGAATATCCCCTTTAAAATGGTACATAAACCATTTTTATATCATAATTGGAAGTGCCTCAAAAAAAATGTTTTCCCTACCTATGTTTCGTGTAAATTTGGCACTCTATATACCTCTATATACCCTTTGCATAATAACAGTTGATTTTGACCTTGGTATTATGTTATCGTATGTTGGCTAACTTGGTACACCAACAGCTATTGGATTCTAACAGCTGTTTTCTTTGTTATAATAAGTTGTAAACAATTTTTGTTGCTTTCAGGTTATGCTTTGGTTTGTAAAGTTTTTGTGGTGTTGTAATTTTTTAGTGTGTGAGTGTGTTTTTAGTGATTGTGTGAAGTGAATTATCGATTGAACGAAAATGCCAAGAAGTAAGCAACTTGTAAAGAAAAGGAAATTTCATGGAAATAGGTATACATCAACAGAAATAGTATGTACTCCAGATGTTGAACAAACTAGTCGTAACCCTGAAGATCGTTCTAGTCTTAGAGCTACATGTTCCTCTTCTAAAACAAAAGTAGGATCATCTTTATTATTATATAAGCAAGAAGATGATGATTTCGAATACAACATCATTTATCTTAAGAGGTTAGAATCAATATTAGAAAGTGTAGCAGTATGCAAGATTTGTCATTGCAGTATAAAAATTAATAAGAAACAGTTAGCTGGATTGGCTTGTGAGGTAACATTACAATGTGTATCTTGTGACAACAAAGCTGTTACTGATAACTGTGAAACCATAGAAACCACAGTAAATAATTCAAAACTCTATAATTTAAATATTAGGTTAGTTTACGGACTCCGCGCTATCGGGAAAGGCAGAGGGGCTGCTGAGAAATTTTGTGGCATTATGAACCTTAACCCTCCAGTAAGCAAGTACCATATTCATGAAAGGTATTTAGTTTCCAGATCAGAATCTGTTTGCAAACAGTCTATGAGGAAAGCTGTAGAGGAAGCAGTTTCCAAAAATGATGGATGTAGAGACTTATCGGTCGCCATTGATGGGTCGTGGCAGAAGCGTGGACACACGTCACTCAATGGGATAGTATCTGCCACTTCCCTGGAATCAGGAAAAGTATTGGACTTAGAAATACTTTCTAAATTTTGCTTATGTAGCAATAAATTAATTAACATTCATGAAGAAGGATGCTCTGCAAACTTTGCTGGCACAAGTGGGGCTATGGAGGTAGCCGGAGCTGTAAAGATATTTGAACGTTCCATACCAACCTACAGTGTACGATACACAGACTACCTCGGTGATGGAGACACTAAA